>JAWWEE010000048.1:2457504-2631205 GCA_035221455.1 Xenops minutus | reverse complement strand
CAGATCCTGGAGAGCGGATCGCGGTGGGGCGCGCCCCGCCCGCCGCTCCGCGCACGGCCGCGCAGCGCCGACGGGGCGGCCGCCGGGAGCGCGTCCCGGCCGAGAGCTGCGGGCGGCGGCGAGGCCCCGAGCGGCGACATCCAGCGCGGGTGAGTCGCTCCCAGCAGCCGACCCCCCCGCCCTGCCCTGCCGGCAGCTGCCCCGCACCGGGGGTGGGGGGTCCCGCCCGCAGCTCCGCGCCCGCGGCGGAGGAGCAGAGCCCGCCGTCGGGGCGCGTCGGGCTGCGCGGCCGGGGGCCGGCGAGGCTGTGCCCGGCCGGAGGGGCTGTCTACCCGGGCGGGGGGAGGCAGATAAGGAGGAGGGGGGACACTTTCGGGGCTGTTTGCTGAGGGATTAGAGCCGGTCCCGCCGCGCCGGGGCCCGGGGTGGGGGGGGAGCGGCGGGCGCGGTGGGTGTCCCCTCGGAGAGGCCGGTTTGGAGATCTGCGCTGATTAACTGAGGGCCGCGGTGGCTGAAGAGGGCCCTGGCGCCAGGCGGCTGAGCCCTCACAATAAAGACCCGTCTCTTGTCACTTCATATTTACCCCCAAATCTTCAAAAAGCGCCCTGCCATCCTTCCAAGGCTCCTGCCCCCGCCGCCTGCGCTGCGGCCAGGCGGGACGGGGGGGGACGGCCGGCCCACTCCTCTGGCCCCCGGCCTGGCCCACCCCTCCCGGCCCCGGCCCTCCCGCTCCGCGGATGCGCAGCGAGGAGCGGCCGCAGCAGATCGGAGCCCTCGCTGCCGCGTGTCGCTGCTCCCCGCGCGGGGTGGGACGCAGGGACCTCCCGGTGCCCCCTCCCCATGCCCACTCCTCCTCTTTATCTCTCTGCCCCACTTCATCCTGCCCATAGCGACCCCCGGCCGGCGCCACGCGGAGCCGCAGGCTCTGCTCTGGGCCCGTCACCACCTGCCCGTGTCCCGCGGCAGGTTCACCTCTGCCCGCAGCGCGCCCGAGGGGCGGGCACGGCTCGTACCCCCCCAGGGCTGCCCCGGGCGGCAGGGCCGGGGGGGGTCCCGCTGACCATTGAACGGGCAGCGGGCACTGAAATTTAGACCCGATTTGGACTTTGCTTCTTTGACGCCGCGGAAAACTGCTGACGGCAGCTTTGGCAAAAGTGGGGCTTGCTTGTAATTCTTTTTTTTTTTTTTTTTTTTTTTTTAAATTTCCCCCTCACGAAGCAAAAGCGGAGCCTTTCATTGCCCCGCGGCGAATCGCCCCACGACGGGGCGATTCTCCCGCGGACACTTCGCCTGCTGCTCCTCGGGCCCCCCGTCTGGGCCTGGAGGCAGCCGTGTCCCTTGGAGGAAAGGTCGCGTCCCCTCGGGGCCGCTGCCCCGCACCCCCCGCCCCGCTGTAACGCCGCAAAGGGCCTCTCCTTCAGAATAAAACCGATTCAGAGCATCCTCGTCTCCCCGACCTTCCGCAGTGCCGAAGTGGGGCCGAGGGGATGGGAGGCTGAAGGGTCCCTCGCAGCCCCCGGTCACGACGGGCGCGCACACGGACCAGGAGCCCGCACCCAAGGACGGGCCGGGCCGGGCCGGTCAAACCCGCGCATCGCCCCGTCGGTGACCCAGCAGCGGGCAGGGAGAGGGGCAGCTGTGCCCGAGGGATGGGGCTCCAGAGGTGTCCCCCGAGCTGCCCCCTTCCACGGAGGGCTTGCCAACCTGCCCCACGGCGCTACAGCGCTCGGGGTCACCGTGCCCGGCCCCCGGAGCCGCCCCAGGAGCGGTCCCCAGGCTGGCCGGACGATCCGTCCGGGGATCCGTCCCGGGGCTCCGTCCCGGTCCAGCCAGGGGAAACTGTCCTGCCCGGCCGCCTCCTCGCCCCACCCGCCCCGCAGCGCGGCCCCGCTCGCTCTTCCCCTTTCATCTCTGCCCATCTCCACTCATCATCCCTTTTCTATTTTTAGCCGGTAGACTTAGGCCTTGGCGCCAGGCCGTTTAAGACCTGTCAAAGTCCTTCATATTTCCCTCATGTCACATGGACCTTTCGCTCCCTTCCCCGCGCCATGCGAGGGCCGTAATTTGGATCTGTGAGCTGGTGAGCAAATGCAATTTGCTCTTCTCCATCGCTGTGTTGTCTCCGTGACCCCAGCCAGCAGGACGGCTGGTGTCCTGTCCGGGGCACTTACACAAATTGCGGGTGATTGATGAAAAATAACAATTCTCACAAGCAGCCGGGCCTCCGCCTTCCCCTCCTCCCGGCTCCCCCGGGCTGCGGCGGCCCCGCGCCCCGGGGAGCGCTCCCCCCTGACGGGGCGCACCGGCCGCGGAAGGGGCTCCAGGTGGAGGGGTTTTCCGTCGGGCCCCCCATTCCCGGCACTGATACCACGCCAAGAGGACACCCCCGGGCGCTTGGGGAGAGCGGCCCAGCTGCTCGCACCTTCCCAAGCGGGGGTGCCCGAGCTGGGGTGAAAACAGGCCGTGCGGTGGAGGGAGGGGGACGATGCCACAGCTCCGCGAGGCTTCCCCGGGAGAAGAACGGACCTGGGCACGTCAGAGGCTCCCAGAGCGAAGCCGCAGGTGCGGGGTGGGGAGCTCTCTCCGTCCCGAAGGGTACAGGGTCCCCGCGGGACTCGGTGTCCCTCTCCAGTCCCGGGGTGTGCCCCCGGAGCTGGGCCGTGGGGCAGGCGGGGGATGCCCCCGCAACTTCCTCGGCCCCTCTTCCCCGCTCCACCTGGAGAGGAAAAGCACCCCACGTGTGATGAAACTGTCCTCGTTTGCTCTCACCCACCCAGGACAGGGCGGGTTGGAATTCCCACACTCCCGGGAGATCCCGGGAAAACGACTCTGCCCCCGCCGGTGCTTCGATGCCCGTCGGAGGGGACGGGGAGGGGCCGCCGGGCACCGGGGCCCGCCTGGTGCCCTTTTATCGACAGCCGCCGAGAGAGATGCTCGACCCGGCACCAGCCCCGGCACCGCCGCCCTCCTTCCTCCCTCCTCTTCCTCCCGCTGCGCGGCCGCGGAGCTGCGCGCCTTGCCGTGCGCAGGGAACCCCGCGGAGCCCCGCCAGCGCCGCAGCCCCCGGGCTGCCCCCCCTTCCGAGCTCCCCCTGCCCTCAGACTGTTTAGATTTCTTTCCAGCTTTAAAGAAAATATTTCCAGTAATCCACATTTCTGGAAAATAACAACAGGCGGGGAGACGCAGACACAAACGCCGCTGAAGTTTATCCAGAGTTTGAACAATTTATAAACACATTTCCCAGCCTGTTTGGCAGGGCGGGCGGCGAGTGACCCCGGCCCGGCCGGGAGGGACACAAGCGCCCTCCGCTTCCCCGTTACTCCGCGCTGCTTTGAGCCGGGAGCCCGCTCAGTCCTCCGCTTAATTGAATTTTAAATTATTTTATTATTCTTTTTTAAGTTGCGGAGCGCTCTCCGTGCGTGAGGGTCGAACGATCCCCCTCCAGCCCCGCGCCCCCGGGGCTGCCCGTCTCCCCACGTCGGGGCGCCGAGCCCGCTGCCTTCAAAGGAGACGGGAGCCCCAGTCCGGGCCGTAGCAGAGCGGGGGGACCCGGCTGGACCCCGCCGAGGATGGGGATGGGTACGGGCATGGGGATGGAGGGCCGCGGTGGGGGATCATGTAAATCCCTCTGTTTAAAAAACTTCCATTTGAGAAAGTGTGTCACATCCCGGCGCGGGCGCGTAATCCCCGGGCTAATGGCATTATCGCCGCCTCATCGCCGTCATGGGATGGGGCTGGGGGCGAGCACACCCCGCCCGCCGCCACGCGTGACCGCGGCTCGGTTCCGCGGCGAAAAGGGGCGGCAGATCCCCCCGCTCCGTCGGGGCGCCCCATGCCGGGACCTCGGGGTCGGTGCCGACCCCCCTCCCGGGTTCCTCGGTTCCCCCTCGGAGGCTGGATCGGTGTCCATCGGCAATCGGGGCCCCGCTGTCCGCCCGGGTTCCCCGAGCGGAGCCCTTCTCGAAGGGGCGAGCCGGGGCTGCGCTCCGCGGCCGGCTCGTCCCTTTAATCAAAGAGCTTCAGGAATGGCGTTATTCGATAAAATGATGCTGTCGGGCCTCCCGGCCGCTTCCTCTGCGGGATTAAGAGCCAGGATTCGGGGGCGTCCCGCTGCACAGAGCCCGGAGCAGCTGGGACGAGGCCGCCCGACTCCCGCAGCCCCCGACGGCCCGGGAAAAACCTGGGAAAAGCGACCGAAACGGCGGTTCTACAGAAGAGCGGCGGGGCAGGGAGGGAAAGGAATAAATCACTAAGGGCTCCACACCGGGTGCAACCTCGCCAGAGGCAGGCGGGGCTGCTGCCCCCAAAATCCTCTTCTGGGGAGGGACCCCACCTGTAGAGGGACAGCAAAATCCCTGAGGACAGGGGATGTCCCGGGCTGGGTCCTGACACATGGTTTCTCTCCCTCGTTAGTGTTATTTTTCAAACTGTGCCTGGTGGGTGCAGTCCACCAGGGAGGGGGAAAGATGCAGGGCAGCCCCCATTTTTATGAGGGTCACTCAGCCCTCCTGGTCCCCAGTCCCTCTGTGTCCCCAGAGCCCCTTTTCTCTCTGTTTGGGAGTTTGGCAGAAGTTCCAGGATCAAAGGAGGGGTGAGTGAACGGGCCCTGGGTGGGCAGTGCTGATGGGGTCTCACATCTTGGCCTGTCTTCTTCAGACAGGATCTGGGAACATGTCTGGAATCACATCTAAAGCAGGATCTGACGCCGCTCTTCCCACGTCACGTGAGTTGTGGTTTTGGTCTAGGTTTGACTTTTAGGATTGCAGAAAATCACCATCTTGTGTTTGTAGGGGAGAGGATTTCACTGCTGAGAGAACAAAAACAGTCAGAAAAAATCAGGAGCTGGTCCTGGGCAGGAATAACACTTTTCATTGCACCTGTGCCTTTGCTGGGTGTTCCATCATGAACAAGTTTGATGTGTACCAGTGCTGTGTGGAAGGGCCAACTCTCATCATCTTTATTTACATTTCCTCCCAAACCCAGCGCTCCTCTGAGCCCTTTTCTGCCAGAGGCACAGAGAGGTGGAGCAGGGCTCTGAAGGTAGGACAGGCTCTTCCCATCCTTCAATTCTTGAAACCAGTCTGCAAACTCAAACTGCTGTGGGGCAATGCCCCATCACGGCCCCCGATCCAGCCCCGTTTCTGGGCACCTCTGCATTGCACTGAATTTTCTCATTGCCCAGCCTTTTCCTCGCTTCTCTGGCTCTTGTGCTGATCGTCCTGGGGGTTTTGGGGTTTTGGCATGGGCACAGAGTGAGCACGCTGAGACCTGCCACTCTCAATTCTCTCTTCTCCCAGCTCCTCGCCTGCATGAGCTCTGCAGTGCCGTCAGATTGCTCTCCAGGCGTGTTTTCCATGGATACCTCAACGGAGGCAGCACCAAATAACAAGTAAATAACAGCCCCGACGCCGGGCTGCCGGCACAAAGCACGCAATTGCCCTTCCCGCAGGTCACTAATCTCTTGACACATGGTCTTTGAGACCTGGGCCACGGGGAGGGAGGCTGAAAGGAAGAAAAGATAGTGGGGACAATGGCAGGGCCGCCGGCTGGCTAATAACCCTGCTCCCAGCTTTGTCCGGGTACACTCAGCTCGACGCTGGGATCAATTCATCTCCGCAGAGAAAAACACACTGCAGCCCCCGCCGTGGTGCCGTGAGGGTCCCCACTCGCCGGGCTAAGTGCAAGGCTCGAGATGCTGCGGGTATTAATAGCCCCCATTTTGTAGCCAGCAGTAATTCCCTCCTGTGTTTTCCCCTCCACGCTGAAAACAAACCCTTCACTTGATCCGTTTGTCCTCTCCAGTTGCCATCTGTCTTCCATCCTTCAAATCTCACCTTAAAAACAGTGCCTCTTGAGCAAATCCTGCCCGCCGTCCCCGCGTGCCGTCTCGCCGGGCGCAGGCCTGACACCACAAGCGCTCATTGAAGTGAAGGGGATTTGAGAGTGCACAGGACACGGCGGGATTAAGGCCACAGATTGTGCTCCCCGGGCCACACTGTGCGGGCACAGCAAAGCCTGGCCTCGCGGCTCTGCCTGCCTGGGGCTCTGCTCCCTCCCCTCAGCTGCTCCTGCACACCGGGGAGGTGAGCAGTGCGTGGGCAACCCATGGCCCTGCCCTTCAGGTGCTGCTGGGATGGAGGGAAGCACCTGAGCTGACCTCCCCGGGCCGCTCCAGGTCCCTTCCTCTGCAGATGGAAGCAGGGGAGGTCACGCCCCGTGCCTTGGAGAGGAGGCACAGGGGGCTTCCCGTGGGGGGACTGCTGTTTGCACAGATGTGGCAGGTGCTGTCTCACCTCCTGGTCCCCCATCCCATCCTGTCCCGACCCATCTTGCCCCGCACCACCCAGGGGCAGCATCTGCGGGGCGGCCCCGGCCAAGCCGTGAATCACACGCACATCAAAGCACCGGCAGCACTCGCAGCCCCGGAGCCGCTCGGAGCGGACAGTGCCCGTGCAGATGTTCAGCAGCAGCTTTTCTCAATTACAGAGAGCCAGCAGAATCCACCAGAAAACCCAGGGAAGGGAAGGGAAGGGAAGGGAGAGTCCTGGCCAGTTTGGGGGGCCACATCAGAGCCCACGCATCCCTTGGAGCCTCACGGGATGGGTCATTCCAGCACACCATCCCCTCCCTTTTAGCACCAGTATTACACTACATTACATTACATTACACTACATTACATTACATTACACTACATTACATTACCCCACGTTCCCCTCCAGCCCTCATTCTGGTGGAGGTCACCTGCTCCCATCAAAATCTTGGTGTTCTTTAGGAAAACCCCACCTCGCTGGGTTTCACAGGCATGGAGGAGAGATCAGATGTGACCATGTTGGATCCAAACGTTTGGAGCCAGTGAGATTCCTCCTGGAAAATCAACCCACACGGTATCAAAGCCAACCACGTGACCTACAGCAGAGTGGAATTTGGTGTTTTTTGGCTGAGCCTGGCAAGGATAGACCTGACCCTGCCCAGCTCCCACAGACACCATGGACTACCAGGAATCTCATGGTCCAGTCAGTCACCCGGGTAGGACAATGGCATCACTCCCACATGACAGCTGGACTTTCAACAGCAAAAAGAGCAAAATTCAATGTCCCTTGAGAGGTGGCTGCAACACAGACCCCCTTGCGTGGGAGCAGAGGCAGCGGGACGTGTCCGTGCCCCCCAGGGGGAGTGGGCAGTGGGTGTGAGCGGGGTGGGAGGCAGGTGCTGTCTCTGGTTTTCTGCTTGAATGAAGCTGCTGGTGTGAGCGTGGTTTGTAACCCACAGCAGCCCCTTGCCAAAGTCCTCTCCCCAGGCTGTTCAGAAATGAATGTGCTCGCCCGTGGTTTCCACCTGGATTGTCAGGTACGGCTCGTCCCAGGGCCTGGTGAGAGGCTGTGGTGCTGGGCCAGAGGGATGCAGAGACACTGCGTCCCTCCAAAACACACCCAGGAGTTCCTCTCCCCTTGCTCCTGAGGTGTATTTCAGTGAAAATACCATGGGTTCTTTCCCCATCCTGCTTCCCACAGCCCCATGAGATGGCACTTCTCACCTCCCCAGAGAGGGGCTGGGTGGGAGTGGGATTGGTGCCCAGCTGGCACCGGGCTGCCACACGGGCACTGGCACCCACCTTTTATTAATGTCCTGTAATAATACTGTAAATACTCACTGGGCAGTAATTACACCCTATAAAAGGAGCAGCAGTCTGTGGTTTGAGCCAGGACCGGTTCACGACACTCGTTTTAAAGAGACGTTTCATGTCTCGTTTATAGATTAGATTTTAACCTGACAACCTTTTAACATTGTATTAAATTAGAAATTAACTTCGTATGACTGCTCACCGTGTAATTGACCCTGTGATAGGCCGAGTGCTACAGAATATTTCAGATACCTTTCAGACAGCAAAGTTCCCAAGAAAATTCAGAGCCCCCTCCTTGATCTAGACCAGGGCTTTGCTATTAATTAGTATTTATGATCAGGTGGAGGGAGGGCTGCCAGGGAGCAGCATCCCTGCTGCGCTGTGCCCATCCGCAGGGATGTGATAGAGGGAAGGAGGTACATGGGACAGGGAGGGCTGCAAGCCCCTGACCCTGCTGTCAGTGTTTTAGTGTAATTTCCTGCAGCAGAAATTCCCAAGAAAGGCAAAAATTCAGCCTGGGAACTCATTGACAGATGCACAGCCTCAAATTACATCTGAGCCTAGCGAGGGATGGGGTGGCAAATGATGGGACCGTGTCAATGCCAGGAATGGCAGTGTGTCCCAAAGGCTGGGGGGACATGTGGCATGTCCCCAAGGGTGATCCTGCGGTGGGAAACACCATTTCCAGCACTGACCCTGCTCGTGGGCAGAGCTGGAGGAACGAGGGCGCAGCCAGGCACAGAGTGGGACAGAGAGGGAGCAGCCCTGCCACGTCCCTGGTCCAGCTCCAGCATCAGGGACTTGTATCCCACTGTGTCCTGCCCTTTGCTTTCACCAGGGTAAAGGCATTTTCTGGTCTAATTGAAACCTGCTCCCAGCACGTGCAGGAGGCAGGGAACAAACCCAGTGACATCAGCCAGAGGAGGTTTCACCCTGTTGGGCTGGGAGGACTCTTCAGTACGAGCCCTCAGCTTACGTTTGTATTCAGTTAATGTTATGGAACAGCCCTGTTCAGTAAATTTAATTCTCATTTCTAATTTTAATCTAGTCTCACTGTGTGAGACGGAACAGCCCCTGTGCCCCAGCTTTGCACCCCAGTGCGGGGGGTGGTGGCAGGGCTGGATGCTGTGCCATGGCAGGGACAGGTGAGGGGCACAGCTGAAGCCTCTTGTCTCTTCCGAATTCTGTTCTCAGCAGCTCTGCTCGCACACGTGGGGAGCCACGAGCTGGGACAGGCGCTGCCTCCACAGCCACATGCTCGTCCCGGTGCCTTTTCCATCTGTGAAACAGGCCAAGCAGTGGATTCAATTATTTTTTCCTAGCACATAAGCCACTAACCATTTATTGCATTAAAAACCCCCTTGTCTCCGCAACTTTTGTTCCCTTTTTATCCAATTAAAACTCGGGATAAAAAAAGTTTCGTTTTCTCTTTTTTTTTCTTTTTTGCAATCACAAAGACCCGATCTCAGCCCCATTGACTCGCTAATTGTAAGCACTCAAATGGTGGGGTTTAAAGTTACACTTAGCAGCTGTGAAACATTAGGGTGAAGTGATTACAACCTACTGGAGGATACCGAACATTTTTACAATATCTCAGGAGCATAAGGGAAAGACAACAGGAAATGGCGCAAACTTTCCTACCCTGCTCAGCAACAAGCCAGAGCAAAGGAGCGAGAAAATAACTGTAGAGACGTGGCACAGACGTGGTTTGGATCCTCAAAAAACCACGGAGGAAGCCCCGTGGAAGCGAGAGCAGCGTGGATTTACCCCCTTGCTTGGGCGGCCAGAGAGCAGGGGGAGCAGCGCTCGGGGCTTCCAGAGCTGCACTTTGCAGCAAAACTGCTCTGGCCTTTCTGCCGAGGAAGGAGGACAGAGATCTTGGCAGAATTTTGCCCTCAGCCACTCCTCTGCCTTTGCCTTTTCCAGGCCTCGTTGCCAGCAAACGTTGTTGTGGGGCTGGGGAAAGCTGCTCAGGGCAGGATCAACAGGGTCTGTGCCCTCGAGGGGTGGGTGGCAGGATGGGGTTTGCCTGGGCAGAGCCCCCCACTCCATCTGGGCTCGGCATCACCAGCAGAGCAACCCAATGCTGAGCCCCAGGTGCTCTGCAGGGCTCTGGGAGACACCAGCCCTGCTGGGTATAGCCCTGCACTGCTTCGGAGGTTTGATTTCATTTGAACTCCGAGCTGTCACATTTGGAGAACCTTTGACTTCCCACTCCTTTTCAAACAGCCAAACATCCCCCTCCCATGATTTAAGCCCACGACACGCGTGTGTTTATTACAGAAAGCAGGGTAGGATAAGAAAGCAATATTTCATGTTAATTCATGAAATCTGAACCCAACTTTTAATAGAAGAGCCCCACTTTATGCTCAGAGTGATATACAGTCCACCCTGCTTTAAATGAGACGTTTTGCCTTTTGAACTCAGCAGGAGCCTGCTGCTTACTACTACTGGAAACAGTTTAAAAACCTGCCAGCCCAAGTGTCTTTTGGGCTCTTTGGTTTATATCATGGCACAGCATTCTTGCTGGGCTGCCTGTGACTGCCTGCCAGACCCAGTGCTTGAAAACCTGGCATTTCAGAAACTCACCTGGAGAATTTCCACAGCAGCAGGAGCCTCTCGTCTGAAATCCTGCAAAGCTCATGAGCCTCTGGTGACTTTAAGTAAGTTTGGATCAGTTCCCCTGACTGAAAACCTGGCTGTGTTGAAAGTTGGGGGCAAACATCCCTTAGAAGCAGCTTCTACACGTCATCAAGGAGCAAAAATATTCCCTCCTGGTGCCTGAGAAAGTTATCTTGTGGCTGCTGAGGTTATGGAGGAGGAAAGGTGGTGTGGCACAAAAGTTTGTGGCACCCAGTTGAAAGGGGGGCTTTGTGTGTAGGCTAAAGGCAGGGCCATGGGGGGGAGCAGGTGTGTGCTGTGAGTGAGGAACAAGGTGCAGGGATGTGTTGAACCAGACCCTACAGAGTTATCAATGAATCAAACCTTACGGAATTATCATTAAATCAGACCCTATATTGTTCCATCAAACCTTATAGAGTTACTGATAAAATCAGACCTTACAGAGTTATCATTAAATCAGACTGTAGGGTTATTGATGAGTCAGACACTCCCGAGTTGCTGTTCTATCAGACACTACAGAGTTATCAATGAATCAGACACTATACAGTCATCGTTGCAACACACTCAGTTTTCTCTGGCTCACAGAAGAGCTGGAACTCGGTGGTTATTCTGCTGGGTCATCTCTGAAAGTATCAAATTAAAGTTAAATTAACTGCCTCATAGCAATGCTGCCTTTTTTTTTTTTTAAAGCTCTAGGCTTTCTTAACAGTTTGGCTACGGGGCTATCAACAGCAGGGAATTTAGGACATTCTTTTCAATGAACCAGACTGAAAATATTTTGGTACAGCCCCAGTTTGTAGGTTTTTTTTTTTACCCCCCCCCTCCTTTAAACAAAACATCCTGATTCAAAGGAGCTTCTTGCAGACTGGGAATTTCCACATGGCCATATTGCAGCACTTATAAAAAGTGATTTAATGCCTGCCAACAACAAATACATTTGCAATGACACCACTCTGTGTTATGTGCTATCCTACTTTGTGTGCTCAGTAAGAACCAGCCAAGCTGTCCCAGGCAGGAGGGAGAAGAGCCTCTTTCCTTCCTCTGCGAGAACTTTGTCCCCTACCCCTGCTCCTTGGAAAGCCTGAAAGGAAACAAGCATCACGGTGACAACACAATCCCTTCTGTATGTGTTAATCTGGATTTTGTTTGAACTTTTGGAGCTGACCTTGGCTTGAACTGTGTTAAAAAACCCTGACTGGTGTGGACTGACTTGACCCTGCGGTCCCATTTGTGCCAGCCCTGCCCTCAGCCCCTTGCTTCAAGCCATTATTTTACAGACAAAAAGGAACATAGCATTACAGCACATATAGCCAGCAGAGCTGCAAGTACTTACTTACAGGCAAACTCTCCTCTGATTTCATCCCAAGGAAGTTGTTTGGTTTTCTTCTTTTTTTTTTGCTTGAGAAATGACTGACTGAAAACCAAACAAGAAACTGAAATTATTGCTGTAAACTCTCCGTTTTTATTAGTGGTTTCCAAGCCTGAAGAAAACAAAACCTTCTGAGTGCCTGTGTTAATAGTAAAAAACAAACAAACAAAAAAATTAAAGCCCAAGACTGAACTGGGTATTTGGTGTTGGGGATGGAGTAGGAAGAGGGTGGTCGGTTCTGCATCCCTTGGTGTGGCTGGTTTAAGCCATAAGAGTGCAAGAAGATTTGTGGGTTTAGATAGTTTCCTCTCCTTACCATGACTCAAAGGGCTTCTATTAAAAACAAGCAGTGGGAGGGAAATTTCATAGGCTGACAGTCCCATCTCACTGTGCTTCTCGACACAAGCTGGCTGAGATGGAGGAATTCGTGTGGTTATGATGTGTGAGCCCAGGACTGTTTGATCAGCAGAGTTATGTGGTGCTGGCCTGGCTGTGCACGTTCAGCAGGGCACAGGGGTTCAGGCTGTCACACAGCCCCTCAGACCTGATCCCAGGACAGAAGGGATGGAGGTGGCTCCAGCACCTGGTCCTTGTCCCACAGCAATGAGTGGGATGAAGGGGCAGGGCCCCAGCCAAGGCAAGGAGCTGGAGCTGGGCTCAGACATCCCAAGAGATGGGTGTTGGTTTTCAGAGGTGCCAAGGCACCACCTAAATACCTTGTTTTTAAAAATCCTGTCCTTGCATACAACGATGAGGAAGAGGGGAGGCAAAACCAAGCTAGACTGGCTGCCTAACAACCACTGATGGCTTTGATTAAAGCCCTCAGGTTAGTAACTAGGCACAGAGTCGGTCCAGGGAGATACACAAAGCCCACAGTCAGCCCAGCAACACTCCATGAACATTGCCATCTAAGCAGTTTCTTGTTTAACTTAGATTTATTCAATGACACATGCATTTCTGGACAGATATCTGAGTTCCAATGAACAACTTTTATAACCAAATATGAGAAATTCGTGACTGCAGTTAGTCAATTAAGTACATTTCTAAAATACACGACTAGAAGAAAACCGGAGCAATAGAGAGAATTCTTCCAAAGAACAAAAAGAAACATTTCCATTTGTAATACTCCTGGTGTTGATGAGTATCAGAGGGGAAGGAGGGCAGCAAGGAGACGCGACGAGGGAGGAGTAACATTGTCAACCCTGTCCACAGAAAGTCCTCCAGTTTCCAGTCTCTCCAGTTCATCCATTAATGCTCGGCACTTTCACAAACGGCGAGAGCTCCTCTGAGCTAACAGAGATTCACCTCTCAGCATGAAAAAAAAGCAGAGAATGGTTGTGAAACCACGCGCTTTGACCCAAAATGGCTTGGAAGGTGTTTCTCCTCACCCAACCTCTTCCTGAAGACAGCGAGAAAAGAAGCCGCGGGGCTGTCGGGATCGAAGAGGGAACCTCTCCGTATTGCACAGGGACAGAGTGGAGATTTCATGAGCACATTTCAGGAGGTGTCAGAGCCGTCAATATTGCTCAGGGTAACGAGAGCCATCCCCGCGGCGGGCGCTGGCAGGTGACACACACAGCGGGACTGCTGGGCCAGGAGGCTGCTCCGCACCCTGGCTGGGGCTCTGCTCGGATGGTCGGCCAGGTCAGGGGAAGCCCGTGGGGAAGAGGCTGAGGGGCTGGTTCTCGTTGGTGGGGAGGGGGGAGCGGTAGCCGTCGAAGTTGCGCGGGATGCTGCCGCTGGTGGAGCCAGAGCTGTTACTCAGCGTCTCTATGCTTCCCTCTCGCTGAAGCTCTGCAAGGGAACAGAGAGCAGGCCTGGTTAGTGCTTGGGGTAAAGCTGGGGTGCTGTCAGACAGATGCTGCACTGACAAATCTCTCTGCTGTAGCATTGCTCTGGCATTTGCTCATGATCCCCCTTTTCCGGGGTGGTTTGGGAATAGCTCCCAGGGGACGCAGCTCCTGGTTCTGCTTCTCTGCTGGGCTCACAGCTCACCTGAGCCTAAGAGGAGCTGGAGGGAGGCAATTCTTGCTCACCAGCAGGGCAGTCCCTTCCCTGGAGTTGCTGACTCATGACTTGATGGTGGGGATGCTCCTGGCTGACCTGAGCAGGGTACAGTGGGAGATGATGGAATATGTTCCCTCCCAGCAATGTGGGAAGGGGGATTGGAAGCAGCACTGCTCACTGTTGGCATGTGCCAGAGTGCATAACCACTGCCATTCTCCACTTTGGCAACATCAGGGGCTTTCCACAACCCTTTATCCTGCCCAAATGGACATAAAGAGCTCTGCTTTTCCAAGTCAGAGAAAACATCCACCTTCCTGAGCTGTGCCTCAAAGCAAAGAGAAGCAGCCTGGCTGTCACTCTCCCTCTCCTGCTCACACCCATGCAAACATCTCCCCTCCCTGACCTCACAAAGCTTTTCCTGCTCCCTGATCTCAAAACAGGAGGATTTTTGTGTGTGCAGAGCATCGTTCCCAGCCGTAGCCTCTCTGTGAGCCATGTGAACCCAGAGGTGGCCCTGGTGGCCACGTGCAGCAGCACCCTGGGCATGTCCCCCCAGCAGCACTCAGCAGTGGCAGGCAGGGGGACATCAGGCAGAGCCCTCATGCACCACAGGAATCCTCTCCCAGACACGCTGTGACAGGGGACAAGAAATACCCTGGTGAGTTGTGACACACTGCCCTGAGTGTCACTTCTGTCTGGGGACAGGAGCTTCAAACTCCTCTGCTGCCAAGGGGGAAAGAGCACCTAAAGGGGCTACAAAAGAGCTGGACAGGGACTTTTGACAGGATCAGGCATACCAGGACAAGGAGGGTCTTTATATTGAAAGAGGGTATGTTTAGATTGGATATACAGAAGAAATCCTTCCCTGGGAGGGTGGGCAGGCCCTGGCACAGGGTGCCCAGAGAAGCTGGGGCTGCCCCATCCCTGGGAGTGTCCAAGGCCAGGTTGGAGCAACCTGGGCTAGTGGAAGGTGTCCCTGCCCATGGCAGGGGGTGGCACAAGATGGTCCCGAGGCCCCTTCCAATGCTATCCATTCTAAGATTCTGTATCAGGCACAGGGGGGAACTCCTGCAGGAGACAGGCAGCTTTCCCTGTCCCTGCAGCTGGAATTTTGCTTGGTTGGAGTGGGAAGGAGGCACAGGAGCTGGAGAAGCAGCGCTTGCTCTGCCCTCTGCAAAATCTTCCTGCACCTCCACAGCTTCCACTGCCTCACCCGGGATATTTCACCTCCTGCAAGCACCTCAACAGTCCTTTTGCTGCAGCGGGACTGCGTGGCAAGGACAGCTCTTCCCTAAACCAAAGAGCATCCCACCTTCCCACTGCAGCACCCTCAGACACTGCCCTGCCCACCTGGGCACCACGGGGCTGGCAGCCAGGTGTGCCCACACCCAGCAGTGAGGGCTGTGGGGTTTAACCCTTCCCCCTGGAGGTAACCTGCACTGGAGATAATGTGCCCGGGGTACAAGGAACACAAAGCAGAGGGAGCTGGTCACACTGCAAGCAGCAGGGATGGCGACCTCGGCCCCATTCACCACCGTGTCCTGCCAGGATTTGGGGAAGGAATGTCCACGTCTAAACCTCTTCATTTTCCTCACATCCTTACTCTCCCATGAGTTCAGGAAGTGAAAACAGTAATTTAAATCAGAACTGAGTGGCGTATCCCACACTAATGCTGTGCTTATCCTGTCTGATTTGGGGCTTTTATCTCCCTCAGCACACAGCTGGCTCTGCTTAAACATCCCACGTCAGAGCTCGGGGCGCTGGGCTCCCCCAACACCGGCACGGCTCCTCGAGGGGTGACTCCGCTCTCTTTTCAAGCTATAATTGATTTTCAGGCAAATGTGTTTCCAGTAACCGTGGCTAAAACAGGGAGAGGGCCAGAGCAAGGAGCATTTGTTTCCCTGGGGCTCCTGCGTGGCTGTTTCTGCCCCTCAGGGCTGTGCCCTGCCTGTCCGTGCCTTGGGTGGCATTGCCTGCCCTGCTGGGGTGGGATGGGATGGGGGGGAATTTGGGCTTTTTTGGGGTCTGCAGGATTCCTGCAGCTGGCAGCACTTGTCACCTCTGCGGGGCCTGCCAGGGGGTGGCACTGCAGAGGCTGATGCCAGCCAGGGAAAGTGCCTGGACCAAACCCCAGGGAGACAGAGCCCATGGGCACAGAGCCTGGATGGGATGAGCGTGGCCACCCTGAGCTCCCCTTGCTGCTGCCAGCCAGGAAACCTGGACAATTTGTGACAGGGAGGGACAAAACAGAGGGTATGGAAGGTGCAGAGGCTCAGGAGGAGCTGGAGGGGATGACTTCCAGCCCCCTGGGGGTTCAGAGGGTGTCAGGCTAAACCCCACACCCGAGCTGCCACCGCAGGGGCTGTGGATGGCACAGGCACACGCTCCCCACGGAACACGAGCCCGGGCGCTCTCAAACACCCCAGCACTGGGAACTCTGGAACTAATTACCCGGCCAGGCAGACGAGCAGTGTATTTTGATACCCAAGACAGCCCTGCAGAACTGCCGAGCGCTGCCGCAGAGACACCGCCGTGCTCAGGAAATTGGGCTCTTGCCCTCACCCTGCCCGGCGCTCCAGCACGGCTGGGTCACGCCAGGGGGGCAATTAGCCTTTACATGGTCACCAGGGACTGCCTGCCTGCACGCCTGACCCCCTGCACCACCACGCACATGTGCCTGTGTTGCCCCAAATTAGCCTGTGTCATTATTAAAAAATAAAATCGAAAATCCCAATGCATAGTGTTATTCTTTCCCCCAGCCCTTCCAGCAGACCAGGGCATGGCAGAGGAATATTGATGCCATTCCTGTGGGAAGCTCAGACAAGACTGGGGACATGGGGACAAGGTTCCTGTTACAGAGTAAAAACTGGAGGATGATTTCTGATAGATCCAATACCTGGACAGACCCAAATAATGCAGAAGAGCCACCACGGCACAATGGGGCTGTGGGTACCAGGAGAGGCCAGTCCCTACATACAGGCAGTGCGGGCAGCACTGCCCTCCTACCACCCCAGCATGGACCAGCCAAGCCTCATGGCACAGCTGAAAGGAGCTGAAATACTTCCCAGACCCAAATGAGAGCTGTCACACATAACCAGTCAGACCACCGATGCTCCTCTGTGCCGGGAACACGCTTGCTGAAAATCCCAGAACAGAAGGAAGCCCAAGGATCCCCCAGGGAAGGATGGGCTGGGTGGCAGCAGAGCCCAGAGCAGCAGCAGCAGGGCTCAGCACGGTGCCAGCAGGGCAGGACAGGGCTGCCCAGCAAGTGAGTGCGTTTACTTTGGTGGAGTTACGCCAGGAATGGCCTTGGCCCCAGCATGTCTGAGGGTTATTGTATCTGCATTCCCCCATGCATATACTGTCGAGATGTATTAACTTCCTTAAATGTACCAGTAAAACAACCTCTTATGATACACTTTAATGAACTTGTACAGTAGCCAACAAATTGTGCATCATATAAAACCCATTCGGCCTTATAGACTCTCTGGCTATTTTGTAATAACTGCAATTTGCTTCTGCTGAAGCAAGATAACCAGGGTTGAGAAGTCAGGCTTTGCAGAAACCTAAATATTTGATTTGGGGGGGAGTGGGTGGGAGAAGGAAGAAAGGGGCCTCTGGGAGCTATTTATGGGGTCAAAATAACATGAGACCTGCTCTTCTCGTAGCATTTCCACCATCAAGGAAATGAAATACTGTGAGAAGACCAGCACTTGCATTATTTTGGCCCCATAAATGGCTCCCTGAGGCTTTCAGAAGCCCGTGAAAAACAAACACAAATACAAATAAATGCTAATACTGGAAACGTAAATACTAAAACCTGCCCATGTCCCCGGAGGAAACGACTCACAAAGTCCTGACTGCCCTGAAAAAAAAAAAAAAGGGGAAAAAAAAGACGAAGGAGCTGGAACATCTGCTGAAGCCATGAGGAGAAAGTCACTTCAGGGGAGCTGGGAACAGCCCCGCCTGTGCTTTTGACAGTAACAGTAATGGGCACTGCTGGCATCACCCAGGGTCCCAGAGCAAGGGGGATTTTCAGGGCACACGCGCCTTCCTCTGCGGTGGCAGCACAACTGCTCGTGGCTGCTGGTGTGGGCAGGGAAGGTGGCACAGCGAGGGGCCAGCCAGGGTCCCCAGCCCACCCTGGGGGCACCATCCCCTCCCGTGCAGCACCCACCACGCTCCGGGCTGTGGGAACACTCCGTGGGGCACGGAGGGAGCTGCAGGCAGAGGGTGGTGTGCCCTGCTTGGCATTGCTACCCAGCATGGGCACAGGTGGTGTTCCATGGGAGTCTGAAAATGAAACCGCCCAGGAAACACTTCTCTGTGCTCATCTTCCCCACAGCCATGCTGTGGCCAGGCTAGCCTGTCCTGTCCTGTCCCTTGTTGTTCTCCCTGAGCTGGCTGCCAAGGTGGAGGGGAGGAGGAGGAGGAGGAGGAGGAAGAGGAGGAGGAGGAGCTGCTCTGGAGACAGCCCGGGGTCTGCAGGTCAGGGTGGGCAGTGCCATCCCCTGTGCAGTGAGGTGGCTGCACCCTCGAGTCCAGAAAGCTCCAGGGACTGCCAAAGGACCCCATCAAATCCAGGAAGGTACAAAGCCCTGCCAAGCTTAAATGTGAAACCATTTTATGGGGCGCATTAATTTGATGCCTGTAGAAAATCTATATAGCCCTCTTTTGCCCGGAACAGTCATAAATTATGCTGCCTTTCTCATCCCTGCTCTCCTGTAGTGGTCCTCTCGAAGCCCTGGTATCTCCTTTATGCCTACTCAAAAATCTCCTCTCCAGTGCATTATTTCTTCTAATGGTTTTCCCTGTCCCTCTAGTCGCTTCCCCCTGTTAAGCACAGGTTCAGAATACCCTCCCAAATCATTTGCTGCAAGAGCTGACCCTTTCCTCCTGCCTATGGAGGGGCTGCCCAGGCTCCGTGGCCGGGATAACTGATACAATGACAGCAGCCTGATGTGTCAGGGCAGCGGGGAAGCGGCAGCAGCTCTGAATACAAGAATTATTCTTCATCATCTCAAACTGTCACAACACATTACCCTCAAAGCCGCAGCTCGCTGAAGGAGTGACCCTGCACTGAATGGGAGAGTGCTCGGGGAAAGAACTAATTGTAGCCTCTTTTCACACGTCAGTCACTTTTCACAGCACCAAGCCTTTCAAGCTCAACTAATGTCAAGTTCCCTTTTCCTTTGGCTGGGCTGAGTATTTCTGATTTTTAAGGATGGCATTTTTAAAGGAACAAGGTCTCTGGTGAGGGATGAGGCCAGGGAGGGGAGGGAAGGAAGCGTCGGAGCGAGCACGCACCACGAAGTCCATCAGACGCTGCAAGACTCGTTAGGAATTAGACAATTAACAAGTAGGAATGCAGGAAGTGGGGTAATGGCCAGCAGAGCTCGAATCTCCTCCGTTTCATTTCTGTCATTCATGGCAATTGTTTTGAGGAACTTTTTGGGCTCTGCTGTGCACTGAGGGGCCACAAACACCGGAATGGGCTCAGCTCCGTCCTGAAACTGGGATACAAGACAGGCATTTTCCAGTGCTGGGGGCCAGGAACAAGGTGCTGCTCACTAAACCCACCTCTCCTGAGCCTCATTTTAAAACCAAAGACAATTCCCTTCCTTTGGAGGAGAACCAAGGAGATCCCCTGAGGACAGAGCTCTGGGAATGACAGCCTGGCCCCTGATCTGGGGCAGGCACACGTAAGGGCCCTTCATCCCTCCTTGTCCTTAGCTGAAATCCTGACATATTCTGCAACAAGGACTATTTTTTCACCTTTACATTTACACAATGCCCATCACGGGGGACTTGCAGAACTGACTGGGGCGTTCTGAGTGTTACTTATTAACTGTAATGAATAATAATTATGTAGCTTCTGCCATCTGGATTCTCACTCAAGAGGCTCCTATATAAAGGGAACGCTAAAAGGCAATTTGTATTAACACAATGGAAGTCTTGAGGATCTCTTAAACTATTTGTAATTTACACAAGGCTCCCCAGTGAATGGCTTGGTTAAACCTTTTAATTTTCCCGATTGCTGCCGAAGGGAGCAGGATGTGCTGCCCTGGAGGAGCCCACAGGCACTGGTGTATGGAAAATCCCCTTTCTGTATTTAGACAACATCCCAAACTCTGCTGGCTGCTTTTGGCACTATGTCTGCATGAACATTCACCACGAGCACCATGAGTGGTGCCCAGGGGAGCCAGTGCTGCTGCCAGGGATGCTCACGGTGCCATCCAAGGTGCAGAAGAGCTCAAAAGCCGACGTGAGGTCAGAAACCCAACCAGGATGCACAAAGACTGGGATGCCTGGAAATTGCATTACTGCTGCTGCAGTGGGAGGTTTTTCTGGAGTATTTTTTTTTGGTTTTGCTTTTTACCAAATGCAATTATGCTAACGAGGGAGCCCTAATTATAATCCATCTCCAGCACCCTTGGCGGCCGCTCGGAGCGAGGACCTGCAGAACTGGCTCCAGCCCTGCCGGCGGTTCTGGCCCTGGGGAGGGCAGAGGGGGCCACCACACCCCTGGGGGAACCTGCACTTTTGGGTATTTGGATAAACAAAAATCGTTAATATTAAATTGCAGTGAAACGAAAGCACTGAGTACTCATTAAAGTTCTTAATTTTTCCAAGTTCCTTTTAATCTGAGATGGCTGAAATTTCTGGGCAAGCGTATTTTCCAAAGGGAGCACTGGCAGGAAGTCAGTTCCCAGTTTTAGATATTACTATACCTACAAGTTCATATTATTATGATGATGTTTAAAAGCCACCCAAAGCTGCTCCCTGCCCTAAGCCTTGTGCCTGTTTGCCTGCACTCCAGCACAGGCAGCTGGGAGGACCAATTTCCTAGGATGCTTTGGGGGGCTATGACAGACCTGCTCCTAAGAAATGCTTCCTTTCCCTTCTTTTTAAACCTGCAGTTTGAGAAAAGAGATTTTAAACTCTGATCAAGAGGGGAAATTAAAAAGAAATTAAAAAAATAAAACTGCAGTGTTTGAACGTTGAAAATCAATTCCTGCAACCTGAAAGATGTTGAGACGCAACAAAAGCACCTCCATTAAATTTGCAAACAGAGAAGACTGGAAACACTGGCTGAACAACTTCTGTGAAATCAGGATTCAGTGGCCTATGTAAAATATTAGTGACTGTCAAAGTACCTTACAGTGACTCTGATGCTGAATCCACACAGAGCTGCTTCGTGCCATGCACTCAGAGATGAAACCTGGCGTGTTGGAACAAAGGTGGCAGGACCCAGCAAGGAGATGAGGAGGTGCAGGAGGCAGGAGAGAACCAGGGGAACCAAGACTGAGCCTTCTGAACATCTGAGCTCCTCTGAGAGCCCAGATCTCACTTCTAGTGCCTGATTTCACTTTGGAGATGCCAAACAACTTAACACGTACAAAACGGGGAGGACACCTGAACTTACAGAACTGTCTGGGTCTACCTCAGGCACAAAGAGATTGGTGAGATAAGAACAGAGCATTTTCATGCATGAACTTCTAAAGATTTTTCTCTACCAAAAAAAAAAAAGGCAACAGCAGCTTGTTTACCCCTTTAAAATGAGAATCTAAAAAGCTCCATATGAGTCAAGCCCATGGAGAAGGAGACCCAAGACTTTGGCATCTCACCAGACCTGACTCTGAGCATTTTATGGAAGGTTAAAAGTGCACCAGATAAAGGACTGGCATTTAGAGGGAGCATATTCTTCATGATAGGCACTTTCACAATGACTCCAGTGCTTTTAAAAAATAATCTCAATTTTCCTAGAGCTGTATATTTTTGTAAAGAGGTTTAGGATGTTTTCCTACATAAATGGCACTTCAGAAGGATGAGCTGCTGATTTTAGTCGCAATGTGAAATTTCAAAAGCTACAGCAGCCAAATGCTTGTAGAAAATGATTTCTGTAGCCCAGCACATCATGCAAGCCTGTATGACACTTCCAGAAGAGTTTTTTCAATGAATACGCAACTATGGCTGTTTGGATTTAAAGGAATTCTCTCCTAGCCCATCCTGGAGGTTTCACCATGTTGCTACCATGAATTCCTGGAAGCCATTCTATATGTACCACATGCTTTCCCCTGCAAACCAGCGTGTAGACAAGCCTTTCAATGGATTGAGGCAGAACTATCTTGCATCTTCAGTTACGCAAGCAGCACATCTGTGTATATCAGACCAAAAGCATTCGCAGAGAAAACACTGTATTAAAATTCCTGGGTTTGGTCTCTCATTCCCAGGGCTAAGGGAGTGCCTCGGATTGCTCAACACTGACCCCTCTGTCAGCCTCGACTCCACAAAGGAAATTACAAATTCAAAGGAAAATGCATGTTTATGACACCTACCAGCTCCGTGTCCTGCACGCACTGGACTCTGCTCAGAGGTTCTGGAGGCAATTCTCCTATTGCTGAAACACCAGGCTTCTGTCCAGGGCAGGTGTGGACCCCACCTGTGGATCTGAGCATCCCCCTTCCCTCCAGAGCTGGAGCCACTCGAGGTCTGGGGATGGGGGGTCCTGTCCCACAGGAGGCTGCAGCAAAGCCCCCCCCAGGAGTGTGATGGCCAGGAGCACCTGGGGGGTGCTGGGGGTCCCTCCTCCTCCTCCTCGGGCTTGGCCAAACAGTCCCAGCAAAAGAGCTGGGTAAGGAAAAGCTGCCTGGAGGTCAAACCCACAAAGCTGGTGATGACCTCAGGATCTGGGCAGTGCTCGCCCACACACTGCGTGGGGAATTTCAGACCTAACCCTCCAAATTTCAGTTTCTTTCACATCTAAGACCCAATTTTTTCCTCTCTGTGATGCTCCCTCAGTCATTTGCCTCCTTAAAAATCCCCAGGTAGGAAGGCAAGGCAAGCCAGGGGAGGACAACTCCTGTGCTCAGCGTATCTCGCATACGTGCACTCTGTGCTCCTGACACAAATGCATTGCCAAGCTCATTTTAAAAGTATAATATTACAAAGCAAAGGAATTCTGGCACAAGTTCCAGTACTTCTGATCCAAAGTGGCCTTTTGGGCCAGCCAGAGGCCCTGGGCTGCTCCCCCGGTGCAGAGTGATGCTGAGGAGGAAGCTGGACCCGACTGGAATTTGGGTTTGATTCAAAGCAAAAGTTAAAAGTCTGGGGGGAGCAGATGCTCAGCTGGTCCAAATCAGAAGAATTTTGTGGAAGCTCACGAAATGATGTCACCACAGCCTCAGCCCTGTGCGCTCATCTAAGCAGTTCAAGGCTCTCAAGTCGGGAGAGCTCAGGTGGAGAGCAGGACCAGAGCTCTCCTCCTCTTTTCCCCAGAGCTAGTTTAGTGTCACTGAGAAACTCCAAACCCATCCAAATAATCCTAATGCAACTTATTTAGTCTATTCAGTCAATTATTTGAGAGATTATGTAGACATGGCTGCTTCAAGCAGACCAATTTTCTACACATAGCCCTAGTTTTATGAAGCACTCAGAGCTCCCCTTAAAATCACGGCTCTGCCTCGACTGAGGATTAACCCAGCCTGGAAAAACAACAGGCCAACCTCGTGGGCTCCCTCTCTTGCAGGATTGCTTGGGGCTCTTAATACACTCTCTCTTATTTATACAGCTCCAAATTCAGATGTTAGACATAAATATGAAAGAGCCTTGATAAAAATGACATCTGAAGCTTAATTTGGCCCTTTGTTAATGGAGCTGTTCAACACAGCAGTTTCCATTTGTGCTCCTGAAACCAGAAGGCAGCTGGAAATAGTAAATTCGACGTTTTTGCTTTTTTAGAAGTCATATTTTAAAAATTGTTTCGAGTATTGATTCTATTATACTTCATCTTTGTAGTTACACTCCTACAAATGTGTGGCTGAGCTGCAGCTGGTGGAGGAGCAGTGGTGGAAGGTAACCCTGTGTGAAACCTGACAGACCCACTGGCAAACCAAGGCATTCCTCTGGTCACATCCCACGGAAAAGGGGGTTTCAATCATGCCAGGCTGGGCAGATCCTGCCCTGCACATGGGCATCTGGCAGTGCAGTTCACATAACAACCTGCTCCTCATGTTGTGTTCCTCTGCACACTCTCTGCTCACATTTGGTGGGTGACCAGCCACGTTTCCAAAAGATAAACCAAAGGGACAACATAATCCTGACATAATATCATAAAAAGGGGGTTTTTTTAAGGGTTTGGTTAAAGTGGCCCTGAGTGGAGGCAAAAAAGCACCTCCAAATCTCAGGTGAGGGATCTGTGCCTGTACAATTCACCTCCCTCCATGGCTGCAGAATGCTGTGAGGTCAGTTTGCCTCTTCATTAAGGCTCCCAAAGGTAATTTCTACCTGACAAGGTGGCCTCAGAGACAATGGAAGAGCTGCTCCATGGGGATGCTGTGCTCTGCCTTGGGAGAAGGCCAGCACAGCACCATTCTGAGCAGCCCTGTGCAGGACAGGCCACCAGACCTGGTGAGGAACTGCCACTGTCCCATCCCACTCTCCCCAGCCAGGGCTCTGCCTCTGCTCTCCATCCCCAGCCACTCCTGGCTCCCTGCTCCCATGCCAAGTCACCAAGCTGGAGCTTGGAACAGGGCAGGTCCTGCCTGCTGACCCTGCCAGCACCTTCCTGCCTGCAGCCTTCCCAGAAAACCATCTTTGGAAACAGTCAGAGGAGTGATACTGACCCTTTGTCTTTCACAACACCATCAGCTTTTGGTGTAAACACAGAGTTCATGTGTTGGGCAGTTACTGAGAAAGTCACTGACCAAGGGAATAACAAATAAATACCAGAAAAAAATAAATAAAAGAAGATGGTACTTTAGCTGTGGGGGTCTCTCTGGAAAATGGGACAAAGTGCCTCTCACAGAAAAAGGCAGGAAGCAGTTTCAGTCCTGAACAGCCACGTTTCAGGGTGGGTGGCTTCCTGATGTGTCCAGAGGTGACACACCACCAGCCACAGCAGGCCCTCCCAAATTCAGTAGCTTTTCACAACACTGGATAGCTGCTTCCAAAATTCATCCCCTTAGCACCTGTTTCTGTCTGCATGGAAAACTGAGTCCTTCCTCCCCAGGATGCAGGACAGACTGTGGGGAAGCTGCTCCCTGCCTGTGATGGGAAATGCCCTGGAGGAATCTCCAAGATCCCGATGTCTAAGGAAACAGAGCAAAGGCAGAGGACACCAAGGCACCAGCACCTAATCTGAAAAGACAGGAATGAAATGCAGAATAGAAGAAACAGGAGTGGGGGAAAAGCTATTTACATTTTTGGGAGTTTTCACTCTTTTCCTAACTTAGATTGCACATTCCCAAGCATGTAACCACCAGGGATGTCATTTCAGAGGGCACCAGCAGAAACACAGAAAAAAGCAGCTGGTTTAGGATCTTTTCTGTCTATATGTTTTGCCTCAACACCTTTTTCATTCTCTGTGAAGGCACAACTTCTACACAGCCCCATTTTTTCAGAAAGAATGGCCCTTTGGAGGTTCAACCACCTGCACGAACCTCTGCAGGGGCCCAAACACCTTTCCCTTTTGTGGGGGGCAAGCAGCATACATGGTTTATTCATTTCCAAAATACTTCCAACCAATTTGTCATTTTTCCTTCCTCCCAGTATTTTTGGTCACACAATATTGAGCAATAATAACCAGAGGAGGATGAAAACTGCAGCAGCTTGAGAAGTGAGCTCAGGATATGATTCCTCCTCACCGGATGCCTGGAAGATGTCACTGAAATTCTCTCTCCCTTAGTGCAACCCGTGTGGAGCCAATATGAACTCCCAGCAAAGTGCTTAAAACCCCATTATTTATAATAACTGTTAAATGATGAGACATTGTTTACCCAGATCGCAAGATAAATTCTCACTTACAGAATGCTTGCCTGACCGTCCTGAACGTCATCTGGTTTTTATTTAAATGCAAAATGAAATTAGGCTCCCAATAACATAGCAGAAGAATTCAATAAGATGGGGCTTTTCACTTACAGTTTAATATTAACATTTTCCCATAAATGTTAATGAATAAAAGTCTACTGTTTTATGTATTATCCATGGTGGGGAGACAGCAGGCTAGGAATGGAAGGAAAGCTAATCTTTTCATACCACAAATTAGGATATATACTTGAAGGAGAACTAAGTGTTCCCAGCACTGCCAGGGACCTGGCCACAACCCTGCTCCCTCCAGGGGCAGCCACTGGATCTGGGCCCCCAGGGATGCTCCAGGGAGTCTCCTTCCCCATGGATCAGGGAGATCCTCCCCCAGCAAAAATCCCCTTGGGGTTTGCTTCTCCTTTTCTCTATCCCTCTCCTTCTGCCTCAGCATGTCCCCTAAGACACCCCACAAGCCTCAGACAGCCAACATCACCGTCAGTCAAGGCCTGATATTCTCAGACTCCACCATGGGTAGCAAGGCAGGGTTAGGGGAAAAAATCAGGTTATTATTTGCCTGATATTCTGTTAGAGAAAGGGGTGATGAGAGGTGAGGGCAGGCCTTACAAACTGCAGCACAACAGGAAATGATACAGCCTCCAAAGGGTGGGAGAAGGACCTGGAGATGATAGAGGTGGCACTTTGGGAGCTCACCAAAGGGCCTGTGCCTGCTGATGCCAAGGCAGGAGGAGCAGATCCCATGGTGGGAGAGAGGCTGAGGGCACTGGGAGCTGCAGGGCCAGAGGGTTGGCTCACACCATTTGCATTGCTTTGGCTCTTGACCTTCCATTTGCTGCTGGGGGCTTTGCTGTGTTAATGTGTGTTTTGCTGTCTGGTGACTCATACCTCGTCCTACCTCCCCAAAAAGTGTTCATTTAGCAGTTTGACTGCTTAACAGTTTACTGCACAAATGGGTTTCCATTGCACAGCCTCCTCTCCCATCTCCCCTGGAGAGGGCAATGTATAGTTTATGAGAGCCTTGTGATAGCCTGTGCTGCACACCCCAAAAATCAGCAAATCCTGAACAGCTCTCTGGGGTTGCTGGGCTTGGGAAGAGGGACAGGAAGTGTCTTGTCTTTTCTCTGCCACCACCTCAGCAGCTGCAGCAAGCTTTGGCTCACAAAACAGCTGTAAAAATACCAGTTCTGGTTCAAATGCTTGGGGACAAGGGCTCTTACACTTACTAAGAGAGATGGGCTTGCCATAAGTTGTATTCTACATAAAAATACCATGCAAAGAATCCTAAAAGGAATGACAAGGTAATTATAGAAATTAGAGATGGAAAAATCCTGCAGTCTCCTGCCCCCTGCTCAGTGTGGGACCACTCGGTGTGGGGCAGGCTTCAGGCCTCAGACTTCTAAAGGGAAGATTTAATAAACACTGAGAAATATTTCTAAATATTTAGAAAACTCAAAATAACAGATTTCCAAGCCAAGCTGCACAAACAGAAAATGAATTTAGAAAACCTGTTAAAAATCAACAGCTTTTGCATGCACCAAAATCCACTTCCTTGGCTAGGAGGCATCACCTCAGGGGCAGGATGCTCAGCCCTGTGGGAATACCTACCATGGCTCTCCTCTTGTTCGCACTGGAATTAACAGCAGAAGCCTCAGGGCTGCAAACAGCTTAATGCTTTCGGAGGGACCCAGCAGACAGTCACACTGAGCAAAGCCAAGGCAGACATGACAGAGCTTGACATTTTCCTGCGAAATTCTCGAGTACTGCAGTTCATTTGCTTAATCATTAGGAGGAAAAACAACAACCCAAAGCAAAGCAAAACAAACCCCAACACAATAACAAATCTCTAAGGAGAGAGGGAACTGTGGCTCTGTTCACTACTTGGAGACAAAGCACTGGGAGAAAAATGTCCAGTTCCAATAATGTCATAACCTGATTACGGCCTGACCAGAAGAGCTAAAACACTTGCAGAACAATGAGTAAGAAATTAAGTTTTAAATTGAGTGCTGGCCCTATCTCGTGTCACTTCTTTCTCTTGCAGCAGAAAGGACACTGCTGAGCTCATTCCATGCAGAGATGCCTGGATGCAGACACCATTTAGTCATCCCCTATACGTTCCTCCCCATTTCTTTCTGCGGGAGGAATGACAAACCCAGAAATGTGACTGCACTTTGTTTTATTATGATATCGATTTTTCTGCAAAGGGAAAGTGCATTTATGCCCCAGGTCTGCGCACTGGCAGGAAAGGGTTAACAAAATGTTTATCACAAAGCTGGCTTCAGAGTTGAAAGTAATGTGATCAGTAATGAATTTTGTGTTACATTAGGTTGTATAAATGGACAGACAAGCGCAGACAACAAGTGGCCAGGAGTCGGGGCTAATCTAATGATGTAAAAATAGAGACAGCACCAATTATACTTGGGGCCAGCTCAGAGCTCCTGCAGGGACTGCAAATGAATAGGTACAAATCAAATTACTGACTAATAGACGCACTACAAGAGAGGGCAGTCAATGCTAAATACATTAGGGCCTTGTGACCTCTCTGCTCTGAACAGCAGAATCCTAAATTTGACTTAAAAAAAAAAATCAAAGAAACTCTTGTTCGTTTAAGGAGAGAAACAGAACAATGTTATTTGTGAAATGACTTGAGACACTGATATTTTTTGGGTTGTCTCCCTATGGCCATGCATGTAGCCCTTGGGAAGCTGAGAAAGGGTTTGCTTTTAGGACAAGGAAAAAATACTCTTTGTGCAAAAGTTAAGACCTGATAACAATACAGTTATGTTACATACCAAAACATTTCAAAGCCATGTGCCTCTTTGTGGTGATGTTTTTTACTGCTACTTCACCGGCTGTGTCTGTATCAAAAATAAAATATTTCTTAAAAAAATGCCTTGATTTAGTAAGAAGAAAAAGAAAAGGAATCTCCCCACACCACAACTGAGAATAAGTAAATGCAGTTGATCAACTTGTTATCAAATGGCAGAAAGTCAGAGTTGTCTCGTGGCATCAGTGCTCCCTTTGGAACTTTTCTACAAACATCAATGAACTTAAATTCACACCAGAAACATTCATGGTATCAGCACCCACACCTCCCTCCCCCTTAAATAAGGTATGACCTGCAAGAACTTCCACTAAAAACTCCCAGGGCTGGTGGCAAGGTGGAATTTGGAGACCTGGGAAATGACTGGCAAATTAAAAATGCCAGGCTGAAGTGCTCAGTGTCCCAAAACGTGGCAAGGCCAATGCTCCTCTTATTGAGCACCCCAAAAACAGGGGCTCCCAAAGAACCTCAATTTTCCTTTCTTTTAAATGAGGCCCATCCAAACAAACCTTTAGCAGGAAGGACTGCACTGAGCTCTTAGACTTATTGGAGGGGGTAATTTAATCTCTGACCCTGGGATGAATATTCTGAAAGTTCAAAGGCTGCTTTTAGCATCGATGTTATTTGATCCACCAGTGTGTTCACTGCCCAAGCTGGTTTTGTGCTGAACCTGTGCAGAAATCTCCTGGTAGGAATGCTCTTTGGAGGGAAAATCCACTGCTCTGTGTTCCTACAGCCCATGTCTGAGTTAGGATTAGGACCAGTTTAGGAGAGAGAAGGGGAAGATTATCTTGGAAAAATTAAAAGGAAGAGGAAGGAAAGAAGGAAAGGAGGGAGAGAGGGAGGGGAAGGCACCAGTGGAAACTCTAGTCTATAAAGGACTAATCCTATTCCTGAAACTAAATGTGCATCTATGCCCAGGTGGGTGCTGATCTTTGACCACAGCCTGTGACCACAGGTATCTTCTCCTTGGGAACCAAAGCCCAGGAAGGATGCTCCTGGCACAGGAGCCACGGGCTGGCTCTCCTCCCTGCGCTTCCCCCCTCAGCCAGGCACACCAGGAAACCTCTGACTCCCCTTCTCCAACCCCCAAATTTCACAGGAAGATTCCCAAATCACCCTCCTGCAAACCTCAGAGGTGTCCAGCCCCGTGTCAGGCTCAGGCTGGTGTGAGCACAGGGCTCTGGCTGGGGACCAGGACCCCGAGTGCCCAGAACGCCGATCCCAGGTTTCCTACAGGCTATTCCCTAACAGCATGTCTAATTAGCTCCACTTACTTACATCCCATTAATCAGGTTAAAGAGTTTGCTTCAACATACGAGCTTCCTTCATCGCATTATGAGTTTGTTCATGACATTTGGAAGGAATCCAGCCGGTTTCCTCCGAGGGCCAGAGGTGCAACTCACCACTGTGCCACGGGCTTCCCACACTTGGAGTTTTGCAAGAAATAAGTATTTGAAAAAAAAACATCCTGTTGCTCACACTGTAATGGCTCGGTCCCCTATGACAGACTGATTTTAAATATTAAGCCTAGAAATTATCGAAATACAATGGAAAGCTTGAGAAATGTACTTGCTGAAGGAATAGGTGAATCAGAGGATTTACTGATTACTAAATAGCATTTCTGGAGGGAAAGATTTCTAGCCTGGGCTAGCAATTTCTGCATGTCCAGTTTAAGTGGGATCCTGTCAGAGATATTTGTCTCCTGGAAGCAAAGTTTCATAAATCACATAAATCTTTTTTTTTGGGGGAACGCACTGTGAAGTTCCAGCACACACTCAGAAACTGCACTGCAAATGTAAATATTGTAGCTACTTGAAAACAAAGCTTTGCAAGCAAAAGAGGGCACTGACCACTAACATTTGGGAGTAGGCCTTCATAATTTTATTTTTTTTCAGGGAGAGTTTGACAGAAACAGCAAAAACATCTTTTTGCATCTTTGCCAATTTACGCCCTCTTTGGAATGAAATGTGTATCTGGGCTGACAGCTTATGTACAGCAGACTCCACTTAAGATAGACATGGGTCATCTGGATAATTGGATAACAAGGGAAAAAGCTGGTTTCCCAATCAAGTCAACTAGCTGGATGACTGCAGTTATCATTTGGGTCACAAAGAAAGTAGATTTTTGGGGGAGTCGTTTTCCAGAGCTGGTTCTTCTCCCATCCCCTGTCCCACAGCCCTTGGCAACCAGTCAGAGTCAGAGGTGGAAAAGACCTCTCTAACTCCCCTTCCTTGTAAATGCCAGATGATTCCTCATGTTTTTAGCATCCTCCACAGTTTGATGGTTCTGGTCTGACCTATCTTTGGGTCACTTCTGCCTCTGCCAGCAGCCAGGCCCCGGGGTCAGTGTTGCCATTGCTGCTCTGCAAGGCAAGGGGGCAGGTATGGAACCAAGGCCCTGTGAGTATCTCCCCCAGAGTGGTCTGGGCACCACGAGCACACCCTTCCTCCTCACCCTGCCCCATATCAGCCCTGATTCCTAAATAAATCTACGTGTCAGCTATGCCCTAACAGTTAAGGCATTAAAAGAATCTATTTATCTCTTGCCATTAAGTGCATGTCAGGACCAGTTGAGCACTTGACAAAGTCTCACTGTCCACCCTACTGCCCATTTTTTGTCCCCAGTGGACTCCAGCACTGCACATGCTCATGTCTTCACATTCCGAGTCAGAAATGTTCATTAATTCACGCTGCAGTCCGAGTAAGACTTTGCAAGTTTTGTTAAATCTCTGCAAAATCTATTTAAGGACTGAAGAGAATCCAAGGAGCACAAACAGGGGTTATAGCATACATAACATAAAGGCATGAATAACTTAAAATAAGCCATTTTAGGATTATTGGAAGAAAGATTGTAACTTCCACAGTTCTGAGTGAAATGCAGAAATATAACCACTGGTTTTGGAAGCAGCACCAATATAAAAGTATAAATATAAACCAGTATAAAAATCAACTCCCAACAAGCAAACCTGCAGTGTCCTTTCCTGCTGAATTCTTTGCTGTCCCTTCACTGCAGTGAGTGGGCAGCAGAGAAACCAAGGAAGACAACAGAATGTTTTCAAAGGCAATTCAGTTCAGCCAAGGCTGGTTACAATGTCAGTGGTTTGGGGAAGTGAAAACTGCCCTACTTGTTAAGAGCCAACAAAGACAGCTCTTCCTTGAAGCGATGGTAACGTAGCTCCACACTTATCTTTCCCCATTTACTGGATGAGCCCTTCCCTGTGCTCCCAGCCTCAGGAATGGTGCTGGCAGTCTTTGCCAGTCGACTCCCTGGGCAAGTGCAGCTCTCCAGGTGCCGTCTGAGCAGGAGAGAACTTTCTATGTCTGTCTGGTAAGAGGAACAGCTCAAGAGCTGTCAGGGGATGGAAGTGGAAAGGGCACGGGAGTTCACCGCCTTATCATTAGGTTTTCTCTGCTGCCCTGAGTCACCACATGCCCAGATCCTGAGAATAAAGTGTGTTAGAGGTAGAGAGAGTCCCACGACAGGCAGGAAAACTCAGAGTGTTAATGACAGCGGGAGGAGGGTGGTGGGATGGGGTGAGTTGGGTCAGTGCTCATGTTACTCATTATTGCCACGTACATTGCTGCTCTGAGCTGGCACCTGCCTCACACTCACTAGGAAGATTTATGTGTCTGGAGTAAAAGAAGGGAGAAACCTCTTTGGATGAATTTTAGCTCAGGGATGGCATCTCTACAAACAGCTCCTTTCTGTCTTTCCACCTGCAGCAGTGTGAGCCTCATCTCATGCCAAAGAAGTTGGCTCTCACTGCCATCAGCTGGGCTTGGGGGAAATGGAAGGAAAAAACAAAGCTCTGTATCTGACCAAGTTCTTGGTTTACAGTATAATATATTGTCAAGTCCTCAGGGCAGTCAGTCACCTTAACTTGGCATGTCTGGAAGGCTCCAGCTTTCAGAGAAGGCATTCCCCTCACCTTTCCCTACCCTACACAGCCTGGGTGGGGCTGACCCATTATCAGCAGTGGATCCCCTCCCAAAGTCCACACTGACCACAGCATGGGTCAATAAGTGATGAAATGTGTGCCTTTCTCTATTGTCACAGCCTGTTTTTTCTACCTTCCCAGTCCTTCACAGACAAGAGCTGACTGAACTCCACACCAGCACCTGAGGCACCCCTACCCTCACTGCAGGGATGGAGCTCTGGGGTCATGGACATGGGAAGTGCCTCACCCAAGGCCCCAAGCTGGTGAGGATTTGCACCAGATCTGTCACAGACCCACACTTAGTGTTCAACCAGCTCTTTCTGTTAATAACAAATCTTAAACCATCCTTTGACTTCATCTTTCTCAAGATGGAAATCAGAGGAGGGGCAGTTGGAAAGGGGACCAGTTGGGTCACAAGGGCTTAAATTCTCTGAACCCTCCTCCTCCTGCAGACTTTGGGAGGCAGATGCAGTTTGGTACCTGCTCTATGTGACCCACCTGCAAAGCAGGGGAGGAGCCCTGATGGGAGAGACCCTGAGCCTTCTCGAGGAGCAGGAAGAGCTCAGAGCAGCACAAGACCCTCAGTAATATGTGAGGGCAACAGCAAGAGGAAGACACAATTGCTGTCCTACACAGCCTTCCTGAAAGCTCCAGAGGTTGGCATTCCCACACCTTTCTGCCAGAGTTTGTCCTCTTTTTCCTTCCCAGGCAAGTTGCCAGAAGTGAGTTGGCAGCTGATGTCAGGAGCCACCATTGCTGTTGGGTGTTTTTACTAGAGGTGTTTTTTGGAACGAGTCAAAATTAATGGAGACAATAAAACCGCAGTAACTGCGCTTTAATTCCTGAGCATCTCCTGCCACTGGGCCCCTTCTGACAGCATAATCTCTGATGTGCCATTCCATTTACTTAAACAGATGATATAATTTATCAATATAATGGACACTGATGAAGATGGATTAATTTGGATTACAGAACCAGCGCTTCGCAGTGCCTCTATCCAGGACACAAAAAGAGGATGTGTGTGATTATGACATTGTTTGGAGCAGGGTGGGCAAGGGCAGCAATCTGCACAGAGCCCTGGGTGCTCCTAGGCTGGCAGGGGAGGGAGGAGAGCCCTTATCATAAAGGGCTGCAAGTGTCAGTATTCTTCTTCAAGTTACTTGAGACTTCTCAAGCTGTGTGTATGTGACCTACCCCTAATTTCTTTACAGGAACAACTCAGACCGCCACAAAACTTAACTAAAGAGAGAGAGAGAGAGCGAGAGAAAGAAAAAGCGCACAGAGGAAAGGCAAAACTTAAAAAAAAAAAAAAATTAAAAAAAAAAAAATCACCATTGGGTGAGCTGTACGTGATCTCTGATCACACCTCTTCTTTGTACCTGTTCCTGAGCCCACCATGTCCCTGCTGGGCGACTCGCACATGGCGTCGGCCAGGCGCTCGCGGAGCCCCTCCTCGCTGTGCTCCATGGAGGACATGTGGCGCAGACCGAAGGTCTCGGGCCAGCTCCCGCACACCTCCAGCAGCGTCACGCTCCGGTCGAAGGCACCTGCAGCACACAAACAGGCAAACAAACAAACAAACACATGGGACACGTCTGCGATGCGCCGGGACCGACCCCTGCCCGCAGCGCGAAGAAAGGAGCGCTTTGTGTTCTGAGCCCGGGAGAAGGTGGTGGGTTTTTAGAGCAATAATTCAAGTGTTGGTGCTCCCAGCACAGCAGCAATAGGCAGAGCTCTGAGGGCTGACCAGCTTTGCCCAAGCAGAAAGGTTAAATTGCAAACACAGCCCCACTTCTGGTCTCACACCGGTGAGAGTCACAACAGTAGCATAATAACACAAATGTAAATCACATGTGATGTTAAAAAACACACGTTTTTAAGTATGTGTTAGACAACTAGAAATTATTTTTAAAGTTGACTTGTCTTTCATTGGGCTGCTGTTGAGATCCTTGTCCCCCTTCTTATCTCATGCAGTGGAAAGAGTCAAGTCATTCTCCCTTTGCTAATGGGCAGAAATTTTAGCTAAAACCCCTTTCTTGATCTTAAACAGAGAACTGCAACAGCGTGGCAGAGCTGCCTCGTGTCTCAAGTGTGTCTGCTGAGGGAAGAAAGTGGGCCCTTCCCTCAGTCTGGGGTATCTCTGGGTTTCCTCTGTTCCTGCCCTGGGAAGTTTTAGGTCAAACGTGCTCCAGCAGAGAGCCTTTCACCAGCAGCACGCTCCTGAAGATGCCGGTTCTTGTGACGGAGCGCACGTACCTCCAAAAGACACTTCAAATAATCCCCTGACTTGCAGTTATTACCTCATTCACAGCAGGGTATGATGTTCTGCCGAATGCAAAGATTAGATTCTGAATTCAAGATCACTTCAAAGTACAAATTAAAATTATTCTCCTTTATTATACAGCAAGTCTTCTGCAAAGGCTTACTTAAATCATTCCCACTTGGAACAAGATTACAGTTATGCTTTGTTGCTTCAAGCACATACCATTTACTCCACTATTAGGTAACTGAATACGCAGCGTTTACTGTGCCTGGTTTCTGCCAGCCTACCGAGGGGAAAAAATGCAAATGCCAATGTTTCTCAAAGTTAAAAGTACATGAAACACGTCCTTGTTATCAGGCCTTTGGTTTTCCCCTTTGATCAGCCGTCAGAAACTATCTACACTTGTAGTCTGTGACTGTACAGCTTCACAGCACACCCCCTGCCACTGACAGGTGGTAATAGAAAGGGTGAGAGACCAAGCCCCTCGGCAGGCGTCCCTTCCTCTGATAGCGCCCCAAGCACCGGGTGATAACCGTCCCTAAACACTCGGGCAGCCAGTTAATCCATACATCAGCAAAGAGGGGCAGATAATTCCCAGCTCTAATGGCACGGACAAAAGCACCAGGGCTGGCATGCCGGGATTTATATGGGCTGCAATGGTGACTCCTGGCTCCTGAATTTCAGCGGCGCGCACGGCTTTGATTTATCTGCTGGCCTGGCTGCAGAGTGGATTCCTGGCACTAGAAAACCATCAACACTAAAATGGACCTCCGCAAAATGGGCCCGTGGCTCTTATGTGATACGTGCACTTGAACTCTGGATGAATCCCAGTTTAAACCAACAGGAGGAATGACCAAATATTTCAACTTTTAATGGCTCTGTGGATTTATAAGGCTGCTCCAGTCTACTAATTTGTTTTAAAGCAAGGGTTCTTGGAGCTTGTTTGAGAAAATGCAGCGAGGAGGCGAAGTAATTTTGATGATGTTTAAATCTCTGCAACATTTTCGTGATGTCAGCTCTCCCGACGGCAGGAAGAAAAGCAAAATTTAGTCTTTTTTTGGAAGCTTTTTTTTTTCAAGTCTTCTTTCTACAGTTTCACACAAGCCCGAGCCCCCCACTCGGCACACACTCCAAGACCCCATGGATTTCAGCTGGTTCTGACAGGGCTCTTCATGTACCTGGAGATCGATGCAGGGGGCTTTTAAACCTGCTTCCCAAATCCCAGGCAAGCAGCAGGGGTAGGATGAGCTCCCACAGGTTTGCAGGGCTGTGCCAGAGATGAGAAATCTCCTCTTTCCTGGTGTCTGCCCTTATTCCGAAAGTGAGAAATGGGAGCATTTCTGCTCCTATAAGCAGACATATGAATAATAAGGCAAATGGCTTTTGAAGCTCTGCCAAGATGCCTGCTTATGTGTACAGGGAGAAACTTCATGGAGCGCCGGGCTCTGGCTCCTGAGATACTTGAGGGAGAGCAGAGGAGACAAGTGCAGCGTTACCTCTGCAATCAGGGCCAGGAGCTGCCAAAACTTCTTAGCAGCAACGTGTGAGGTTGCAAGTGTTAATGCAAATGCAGGTTAGAGGGATTAACTGCACCGAAAGCTTTCTTGTAAAAAAAGGGGAAGGCTGGGGAAGCTCTAGTTTTATCATCCCTCCCTTTTCACTCCTTCCCCATGCTAGCAGCGCACATCTGGCAATCCTACTGCCGTCCAGACATCCAGCTGTGATTCAGCAGCCACCACTTCACCACGGCACCCCGTGCCTCTGAGTAACAGCAGAGGTCTGTGCAGCAGCATCTGCTCTGTGCTGCAGCGGAACCCACAAATTCCTCCTGGTTTCAATACACACAGGGATAAAATGAGTCCAAGGTAAAGCTGAGCATGCAGAGTGTGACCAAGGGTTGGGGTAGGAAACAGGACCTTGCTTGAGCAGGCAGGTCCTTTCCTGCTGAAAATCCCTGGCTCTGTCCCTCTCCAGTGTAAAAACAAGACCAGTTGCCATAGACTTTCCTGTCTGTCCTGCCACTGCATCAGCAGACAGCACATGTATCAGAGTGAAATAATTTTTTCAAGGCAGAATGAAGTCCTGGGTATTTTTACACCTTGGAAAACTCTTCTGTGAAGTGTGTGACACGGTGATGGGCTGGTTGCTCTCAGGAGCCTTTGGGTGCTTTGCCCTCCATACATCATTCCCAACGGCACACGGGTTAATGGCATTAAACTTGCACTGATAGCAGCTCCCCCTATCTCTGCTATTTATTAAATTGTAATCTCTCCTTCTGGCTGCATTGCTCTCCCCTTTTCAATCCCAGAATCTCACTTGATAAGGTATCAAATTCCCCATCGGCGGCCAGCGGGAGGTTTACAAATAAACCTCAGCGGAGTGTCCCGCTCCCAAAATCCCCCAAACCCGCTGCCAGAATGTGACTGCGGGACCAGCAGGGCTGGGAAAGCTCCTGCTGATTCCAGGGATTACTGAGGGCTGAGGGAAGGCAGGCTGTGCCCTGTGCTGCCACTGACAGACCACTGAAACCCTACTGACAGCCACCAATATCAGACCCTGACGTGTGAAGCCCAGACTTCCCTCTGTTCCCCGGCCAGATGCAGCTTTGGCAGGGGAACAGGTTCCACCTACAAGGAGCAATTCATTTAGGAACAGCTCAAGAATGAGCAAATTAGGTATTGAGTCAAGCTATTACTAGTGAAATCCTGGTGAAACCTCATTAAATCACTGGAAAAAAAATCCCATTGACTTAAAATTATGTCAATATTTCATGCTATTGCGTGGTGTTTTCAAGCCAGCAGAACACTCACTTCTCCCCTTACTTACTGCAGATGAAAGTGGGTGGGAGTGAAGACCATCAGCCTCCTCTGTATGATGTCCAAGCATCATCCCAGATCCACAGCACTTCAGATAAAAAACCCCAGATCAACCCAAATGGAACAAGAAGGACCCTTCTTGGCTTGGCCACCTGGGTCAAAAGTACTTACTTTTGCAATCCCAGTTTAGGTTTACACTGCCCGAAACACTCCGAGCTAATTCTGCTCCACACACAGGATTTTCCTATTAAAACTTTAATTTTTGGTTGAAAACAATCTCCCACTTCTCTCCTTCCATGGACACTTGCCTCCCAAGGAGCATTGCCCTTTCCTCCCACCACTGATGATGGAGCAGAATCAGGTCCCCATCTTTCTGCTCAATGTTTCTTGCATTTTATTAATGGCAAAGGCTTCTGTTATTGCTCAGACCAAATTACCTTGCTTAGACACACAGGATTTAGCGTTGCAATTGTTTCAAGGCTTTTAATATAAAAGCAAAATAAATTCTGCAGGAGGAAGAAAGAAAACCCACCCTAAACCTTGGAAATGTCCTTTCATTTCACAGCCCCACCAACCAAGAGCAGGAAAACCAGAGAAACTTCTTCTCTGCAAGGAATCCAGCAGTAAAAAGAATTTTTACAAAATGTTTTAATGCTTCTAGTGTGTTATTTTTCTAAGTCAAAATAGCTAAGCTAAATCTTTCACCATAGCCCTTTAATTTGAAAGCCAGGGGAAATTTTTTTCATTAAACCTCTGGACGGCTTTGTTTAAAATATGAAATCAAGTAGCTCCATTTCCTGTCTTCTAAGGAACAGTAAATCAAAAAGAGAACGTTCTCCAAAAATACAGTAATGGTTCTATTAGAGGCCTTGACAGTTTTGAGCCTCACCTTGCATATTGCAACCTAAGTGTGAGAAAAACCAGCAGAGTCAACAGGGGGAGGAATGACCTGCCAGTTTTAAGTGATAAAAGATGCGTCCTGATCAACGGGATGGGGTTTGACCTGGTGTGGTGTTGGGCTCTGGGGTGCAACTGAGAGGTTTGGAGGGACAGCAGGAGTTGCCCATCACCTCCCCTGCCTCTCCTGCCCCCTTCAGAAGCTGGGGAGGACTCAGAAGGGAGTCCCAACTCACCTGGCACTGGGGCACAGTGGGAGCAGGATGGAGCTGCCCAGAAACACCTTGGCCAGGGGTGAGAACCCCCCTGGGCGTGTGAGGGAGCAGTGCACGGAAACTCCCTGCCCAGAGCAGTGAGTCAGGCTGTAACATACCCCGTTCAAACAGGAGAGCTTGAACTTTCCTACAGGCCCTGCCAATTCCCCTCCACGCCATCACTTTGTGACTCCAGTGGGAATGCCACAAAGCGGCCGCGCTCAGTCCTTGAACGGGGATCTGTGCAAATGCCTTATTGGAGAGCGAGGGAAGCTGTGCCCCCCGACCTGCCCTGGCTCTGGTGCTGACCTCGTGTCCATGCTGGTGGCACGTGCTGCTGGTCCCCTGCCCTGCTGCAAGCCCAGCCTCCTGTGGTCAGCCTACAGGGGACACACAGAGCGCTCCAGCCCATCCCTGGGTAGGGCTGCTCCCCCAAGGTGTGAGTGTTAATTATTGCCTTTGGAAGTGATGGCAGGAGCTACAGCCTTTGGAGTGACTCTACTCGCCGTCATCCTCCCTCCCACAGAGTTTCTCTTTTTCCAGAACCGCTCACAGCTCTGTTATAAACAGGACATTACTCACCAGCTCTGTATCCTGTGAGTGCACTTAATTAATGGAGCCTTCAGCCGGGGTACCCAGCCCCACAGGCAACCCACACTTCCAAATCCCTTTGAACTCTTGGCTAAGTGAGCCCGAGAGGTTCCTTGGCCCTGTCCAGAACGACAGACTTGTAAACAAAGCCGCTGTTTATTCCTCTGTCAGGGTTTCTAATGCAGCTCACAGCAAACAGGCAGCTGTGGCGAGGAGGAGCCCCTGTGCCCAGCAGCTCTGTGGGATGAAGGCACATGGGCCAGAAGGAGGTTGCCCAACCACTGCCCATGTCCCATGTGGCTACGGACACAGGACAGTGGCCAAGGCAATGATGGCAATGTCCAGGACCACAGTGATGCTGTGGTGTGAGCCCAGCAGGTCCTGAGGGACACCTCAGCCCCCTCTCCTCCTGCACAAGGGGTTAACCAGGGGCTCAGCAGAGGCATTTTGGGTGATTAGGAGCATAGCCAGCGATCACAGCCTTCCTGAAGGCTTTCTAACACGAGCAAGGCTGCAATTTTCAGAGCTGGGGCAGCGAGATATTTTTATAAATACATAAATCTTTTCAAGGAAAAACAAATACAGAGCGAAGAATGTAAACATTATTGTAAAATGCATAATAAAATGTCTGCTGTTTGTTAATTTTGCTCCTTATTATCCAGTCTATCTGTACCACCGATGTTGAAACATTTGCCTTCTTTTTTCTTTTTTTTTTAAACTCCCTTATTCATTTAAAAATAGTTTCCTGCATGTTATATGAATAAGCAAAACCTAAGGTCCTAAATCCAGGGGAACTTTGAAGTATGAAACCCACAGTCTATGGGAACTATGTTTTCATTAATCAAAGTAGATGTTTCTAAAGCCATCAGATTTATCATGACTGGATTTCATATGTGAAACCCAATATACACACAGACATACACTGCTTGTCCTTTTGGATTAGTGCTGACCTTTTACTCTCCTTTCTGAAGGCTCTGCCTTTCCTCAGAGCGGGCCTGCCCTGCTTTGCCAAAGGAGCCTTGACAAAGTGCGTTCCCAACTCCCCGCTTTCTGTGTCTGAGTGCGAGTCTGGGCTAAGGTCAAAACATAAATGATTAAGTGTATTTATTAAACTCTGCCTTTGCCTTGAATGCTCCCAGCTTCTCTGTCAGATGCCATCCAAGAGCACATTCCTGCTGGCAATGCACCTGGCCACCAAGGGAGGGACCCCCGAGCTGCCACAGCACCGCAGTGAGCCCCACGAGCAGAAGAGCTGAAGGAAGCCCCCCGAGCCCTGCCAAGAGCCCCCCCAGCCCTCCTGGCTGCCCTGAGGAATGGGGTTAGTGAAAGGACACGGCAGGGATGGGATGGTTTCAGAGCCGGAGGCAGGATGTGACATCCCTCCAAAGCACGACTCAAAAGATAAAACACGGAAAAAAAGGCGCGTTCGGCGTCACCAGGGAAATTTATGGGGTGGTTTTGGGGTACCAGAAGCACAGGCAGGACTTTGTCATCTTGCCTTAAAGAGTAATGTATGGGCTGGGCACAGGTGGGCACAGGTGGGCACAGGTGGGGGCTGCAGGTACCCACTGAGAAGGTGCAACCCCTCTGCTGCCTACGGAGCACAGGGCACTGAAAAATCAGATAGGCACATTTCCCCTGTACTGGATTCCATATATTTAGCTGTCCAAAGGCACAAAGAGATGGAAACTACAGTATAACTGGATGCTATTATCATTCTAAAAACAAAATATCCCCTCGTAATAAAATTAATTTCCAAGAAAAATGTCCACCACACCCCCCAGCTCCAACAACAAGATTCTTGCATATTTTAACGCTTTGCAGAACCTGAATGCCTGGAAAAGATCAGGAATGCTACAATCAGCCCCAAACCCCCTCAGAGATTAATGTTTCTTTATACTGAATCCTGGCATAAAGCAGAGTGTCCTGAAGGACAGAGGGCTCTGCACCAGCTCGGGTGGGTGTGAGTTCCCAGGTACGACTCTGCACAGCAGAAAAGCTTCACCTGATGTTCTTTCAAACTCCAGGTCTGGAAATTTCATTAAAAAAGGATTCACAAAAGATCTTCAGCACTTTTTTAGTTTTTTGCAAGGTTGGAAATGTTTTCTTGTGGTATTCACATACTTACAATTCTCAGTCCTGGTTAAAATTAGAAAACCCAGTAACGTTTTTTTTTTCCCCTCCTAGTAAAATTTCCCACTCTCTGAAGATCTACGACTTAGCTAAGCTTACAATAAGATGATTATTGAGATTTTCAACAATGCCTAGGAAATTTAAACACACAGTGAATTCCATTAAATCTCAGAGGAGTCTTTTTTAGACGGGTCTTTATTTTGTTTGACTTCCCAGCCGAATCCAAGCTGCGATTTTAGGATGCTGTGGGGAAAGCTGTGTAAGATGCAGGAAGGATCCATCTGGTGTTTCTGTGACACTACAGAATGATCCTTATTTGCCTATTTGTTGAGATGCCAAGTCATTTCTGAGCTCTTGGGAAGAGGTTTCCAGGCGTGCCCTGCCTTAGTGAGGTAGAAATGCCAATTCCACTGCAGGGACTGGAATAATATATGACTTCCCCCAAGAAAACAGCCAGATTTATCTTGCTTATTATCAATCTTGTGGCATGTGCAAATGCATATATACACACACATGTACAAAGGACACATAATGGATTATAAAAGGCTCATATTTACCCACAAGTAAGGAAAGATCTGACAACTCATCAGGGTTTTTGGGATAACTGAGATCTTATGTTACACTTTGAGACACAAGCGTGGATTTGTCACATTGCTTGGGAGTTAGTGGTAACTGTCTGAGCCAAGGAATTTAATTCTGATTGTTTCATTTGAATTAAAAAAATCCTAAGTGTTGAAAAAACATTGGAACTGGGCTATGTACTAATATATCACTCAAATTGTAACAGGAGACTCTTCTGTAATAGAAACAGAGAGTGTAATGCTTGGAAAGGCCAAGTTCACTGTGAGTACAGTTCATCTGCAGCTCAATGTTTGGGATGCTGGGTTTTAAACCTGCTGCAGAGGACAGGGGATGGCTTCCTTATGCCAAACCCAGCTGGATGGAGCTGCACAGCAAGGATGGAGGGGCTCAGGGTCCAAACCCTGCCCCAGGACCCTTAATGCCCTGCACGCAGCAGGTCCAGTCTGTCAGAGACACAGACTCTGCTCTGGGCATTTCTAAGTAATTTGCAGGCAGAGGAATGTTCCCAAACAAGGGCAGAGAAGGGGCAGTTTCCTGCCAGCCAGGAGAAGGTTCATGGCACAGCATCTGCAGGGGAGCAGCTGAGCAGCGACGCTCCGGAAACATGAAATTTGGTTTCTATCACTAACAACCCATTAAGAAAGAAACTGAAATATTTTTTGCGTTATAAGAGCAAATGTTTCTCTGGTCTCCTATCACCTTTCCCAGATGAAACATTTCACAACCCAGCTGACATATAAACAGAAACCAAAATATTTTCCTAAGGTGCATCACTAATCCCACTCGGGGCCTCCAGCTTGTAATTTATTTGTCTTACCTCACTATGAGATAATGTGAGCGCCTGTTCCAAGCTACTGTCTAATAACTACTTGTACAGGGGATAAACAAACCCCACTTGCAAGCACCAGGCACTCTCTGGGTGTTTGGGAAGGGCTCACCAGGGGGACTTTTCCTGCTGGATGGCAGCACTGGGCTCCTGCCACTGCCTGCAGCACGAGGCACGGAGTCATGGAATGCTTTGGGTTGGAAGGGACCTCACAGATCAGCTTGTGCCACCCCCTGCCATGGGCAGGGACACCTTCCACCAGCCCAGGTTGCTCCAAGCCCTGCCCAACCTGCTCTTGGACACTTCCAGGGATGGGGCAGCCACAGCTCCTCTGGGCACCCTGTGCCAGGGCGTGCCCACCCTCCCAGGGAAGGATTTCTACCTAATGATGAAGCCGACACTTTCTGTAGCAAATCTCACCGTGTTACCTTTCAGCTTATTAGGGTTATATCCAACACTATGTGCAGAGCCTGCTGGAATCATGACTCCCCCTCAAGTATTTGAACATATTTCACAACCAGCACAGGAGGAGTTCAGGTATTAAAGCAGAGTGATGGAAATGTTTGTGTCTGGGATGGTGGAGCAGCTGCCCTGAGGATACAGCACCACTAACATCAGGAACTGATTGGGAAACCCAGCAGCTTCTTAATGGAGTGACCAAGATCAGGGAATGGAGGATAGGCTGCAAAACACACCTAAAGGACCAAACTGTGCTGAGACAAAACAAATTCTCAGCACTGATAGTTTTAGTGCTTACACCAGGGGACAGCTGGAACGTCAAGGTTTCATGGCCCACCCAAGGTCAGTGGGCAAGCCTGTGCCAGGGCTGCCCAGAAGGAAATCTTCTGCCTGAGAACACAGGGCAATGCCACATCTTCCTACAAGGTATGGAAACACGAATGGACCTCAGAGCCATCACATCCTGTCCTGGCCAGGCAGCACATCCCAAGTACTATTCCATCAGCTCCAGGCGTTCTGGAAATTGCTCCCTCCAAGCCTCTAGATCCCTCCAAGAACACTAGGAAAATGTGTTTCTTTAGGGACTACAGAGAAATGTGAAATTTTATGTTTAGAAAATAATAAAAATTCAGCAAAACCTTAAACTTGTTTCCTTGTGAGCCTTCCAAGTCCGGGAAGATAAATTTTTTTGGCCCGATTCTGAATTCACTAAAAGCACGTGCCAAGTTGCACGAGCGAGTTATCTGAGCTCCAGCAAGGACTGGACCTACAAAGCACTGAAATCTCTGGTCCCAAGCCAGCTTAAGCATATACTTACTTTTAAGCATGTAAAGAGCCACAGTGACTTCAAGGGGAGTATATATATGCTGAAAGTTAAGTGTGTGCTTAAGTGTGCTGCTGGAGTGGGGCCAGAGCACTCGGGGACTCACAGCACCAAGGTCTGATCTCCTCCCAAACCCCATGCAAGGCAGGGATGTCGCCCCAGCCAGGCAGGACCCAGCTGGTCAGGAGCCAGCAGCCCCGTCCTCACTGAAGTCTGAAGTTTGCCTCTGCATCCACGGAGGAGGTTTTGCCCTTGTCACTTGTATTATCCATCAGGCATCTGGTGGCTGCATAAGGCAGAGCGACGTCGCAAGGTGAGATGATGGAGTGAAAAAATGATTGCAGCTGGCATGTCCTGGCCTAAGGCTCTCGGTCATTTAACTCATCTCCCTCTCATCCTCGGCACGGACTGCACTCAAAGGGCAGCAGCTTTACCCTTCCACAAGCCTCACGCTGGCACCCGGAGACGTGCAGGAACAACTCCAAGTGCAAGGAGGAATTAGGCAGCGATGGCTCACCCTTCACAGCCAACAGCAAAGCTCTCAGGAAGAAGCAGGAACTCCTTGAAAAAAACCCAGTCACGCAAGGACTTTGACTGCCTTGAGTAACAGCACCATTTTCCCACTCGACAACGGCACTCCGACCTCCTGCTGCAGGAATCACTGAAGGTGACTGCAAGGGTGTGCCTGTAGGGCATCATCCTGATGGGGGTAAACTAAAAGGGAAATCCTTCTTACTTTTCTCACTTGCTTCCTACAAGAAGAGGACAAAAGTGGGTGCATCAGCTCAAGCAAATGCAAAATAAATCCCAGGTAAGGGGAAAGTCTGATAATTTGTGCCGTGCTGCTAACTCGTGAAAGGCACTGTGCTCTAAGCTGGAAGCACAAGAACAGGATTTTTATAGTCAATGTTCTTTCTCCTTCCTTCAGTAAACCCCATTTTGGAGCACTGATGGCAAGGACATGCTTCTCACTGATTTATGATGCAATAATGTTATTTGGGATGGACTGTTCCACCAGGAGTCACCCACTACTTTGGTGTCTGGAAGTCCAAATCATGATGCCCCAAATCCCTGTGCTGGGAAAAACCATCCCAGTTTTCCCAGCACTGTAGTCCCTTCTCAGGACTTCCAGGATGGCTCAAGAGGGTGTTTCTCGCTGCCTGCTTGCCCAGAATGACCTGACTCAGCCCTACAGGACCTTAAAAGTGCATTTTATGGCATCAACTAGCTTAAGGACTCCAGGAAAAGTGGGATCATCCACACCTGGGGCTGGAGGTGCCCCGTTACAGAGAGGAGAGAGGGACCAAAGCATTGAAAACCAGGTGCTGGGACCTTCTGGGCTGCAATACCTAAACCCTCCTGTGAAATCAGCTCCAGCCCACGTGAGTGGTTTGATGACTGTAAGACGCTGCTTGCCAAGGCAAGATGGATCCTCAGAGCTGCAGTCTGCCATTCTTGTGGACAATAAATATTCCACTTAAATCATGGCTTGTACATATTTGAAAGGATAAACCTGCTCCTAATAACTACGAATCAAAAGAGAAGATTCCAATTTTAATGCCAGAAAGCTAACAAAAATCTTCAGTGTGTTATAAACAAGTATCTATCATTATAAACTAAGTTCAGCATGTAAAAATCCAAAGATGGAGTTTATTGTCTTTAATGGCTGAGAAATGACAAGAGTGTTTGGTTGAAAAGGAATTTAGCAAGAAGTAGTTCTGTACAAGAACCAAAATCTGTCTTTAAACAAGAAAATCACTGCTGACAGTTTTACAGTAGAATTAAGCTGTGGTGAACTCTCAGAAGTGGGGCTAATCACAACTTTCTGGGGAACTTTGCATGGAAAAGCAAGCTGATTAGCAGGGAGACTCCCAGAACTCAGGTAGGAGCTGATCCCACACCTTTTCCAGACTAGAATTACGGGTGAAACCGCTGATGTTTTGCAGAGGGAACTGCTTTCTACAGCTGGCTGAGCCAGCCGTGCCCTTTGGTGAGCATGGTGAGGATCTGGGAGCCCACTGGATCACCTCCTGTTCCAGCCCTGCATCCCAACCACCTTCCCATCGCCTCAAAGCTTCAGGAGGGCAAACTTTAAAAGCAGAGAGAAGCAAATCCAAGGAGGTGAGGAAGCGGGTGAAGAGATGAGAGGGGTGCACCCCTCGTGATGATGTGGCTGTGTAAATTCGAGGGGAAGTATTTCCTCCAGTGGGCAAGCTCAAAGGTGGAAGTTGTCCAAGGGGAATCTCTCAAAAGCCCTGGACAGCAGCAGAAAATGTGACAAAGAACTTGCCAAATGTTTTAGTGCTGTGCTGAAAGATCAAGGTGAAAGGAGCCTCTGCGCTGGAAGCCTTGGAACAAAGACAGAATTTCCTGGAACGGAGCATGTAACTGTTCAAACATCAACCCATCATCTCAGCTGTGAACTGAAGAAATAACAATAATAACTTTAGAGAGAGAGAAGGAAAAGGAAAAGGGGGAAATGAGAGTAAAGGAAAAATCTTTTGCCAGATCCAGGTAACACTGACCTCCCAATCTGCAGATTAATTTAAATGAAGGAAGGATTAAAAACAAAAAAAGTGGGAGATGAGATAAAGGAATGGAAATACTTCCAAGTGACCAGATTGGGAATGTATCCTGGGAAAAGTCACTTTTCCTAAGCACTACTCTTACCTTTGATATGTTAAAAGCTCAAGAGGGGCAGGAGGAGTTTCCTAAGTGGGGAATAGAGTCCAAAGGTACGTCAGGGCACGTTCAAAGTGCCGGGGGGGGCGGCGGGGCAGCTCTGGTGTCTATCAAGCCATGTTTATTGATGTTCCTGCTAGCTGAGGCAAGGTTTGGGAACACGGATCATAACACCATTTTTATACCCTATAAAATACACTGTGAAGTGATGAGAAATGGGAATTGTTGAGCTGCTCCAGGCAGGTCCGTTAGAAAGGGCTGTACTTTTCCGTGAGGGTTTTTACAACACAGAGAGCAATTTTTTTCTTGCTGTGAAAAAAAGAAAAAATAAAAAAAAAATTGGGAACCCTCCAAAGCATATGTTTCACAAATCTCCAAAAAGTGGAAAACAAGATTCCAAGAGGAGAAGTGTGAGAACAGAAGTTCAGGGCGAGCTTCCTGTGTGTCCCACGGTGGGGACTGACGGGGCAGTCTGGTGTTAGGATGGGATTTGGGACTGCACTGGAAGGTGGTTTTCCTCCCCGCAGATTTTATTTGATTGCATTCAAAACAGGAGGCAAAAATTGAGGTGTTTAAGACCACCTGCATTTTCTGCTTAATCGAGCAGAGAACTGCCTTTCATTCCAAGGAGAGAATTAGCATCTTAGCACCTTGTTTCTCCAAGACATTTGACCTTTGCAGCTCTGCAAAGCAAGACACTGGCTAATTTTCATCTAGTTGGACACCGTTGGGGAACTGCTGGGGAAGTGGGATACGTTGAAGGTGTTTTGGTGAAATATTTAAACTGGAGAGTTGCCATTGAGCAGAAGGCACCTTGTCCTCAGCGCCCCTGAAACCCTGCCAGGGTGCAGTGGAAAGACTGTCTGGAGGTGATAATGACCTTCATGTGCGTAATTCCATCTTCTCCACGTCAGCTTTGCAGGTCAGACCCAAACACCCAAACCCACACTCATACCTGAACGTGTCAGCTCATCAGGTGGGACAAGGGAAAGCACCACTGAAAAGGTTTCATCAGTATGGCCTTCTTTGGGTAGATGTGAATAAGGTTGCAAGGATTTTCCTACTGGAAATGTTTCCAACACGTGCTGAAGACCGTGGAAAGCAGAGCAAATGGAGGCAGTAAAATAAGACTCCAGTTCTACATCTGAGTCTTGTTGACATTGCTCTGACCAGCCCAGCCCATCTCACACCTCAGTTTCTCCACCTGTCTCATAGACATGGGACAACAGAGCTACTTGACTTCAGTTTTCCAAAAATAAGCACCTGGGAATGCCCTGAGGTCTCAGTGGCAAGTCAGTGCATATTGCTGCTTACAGAAGACCCTCTGGAGTAAAAATATGGCTCTGGAACACCTTGGAAATCTAAACCACATGAGTGTTGTACCCACCTATATCAAAGAGTTGTCTTTTTCCAGACCATGCTGTTGTTAGGTCAGAAAGCTGCAAGGCCTTGGCTTTGCAGGCTGAGCAACAAAAGTTTTAGGCAGCTTTAAAGACCCCGTTCTAATTTCCTAATTCTCACAGCAGTGGAGACAAACAGCCTAGGCTGAACTGGAAATCTCCCTGCTCATGCAGAATGCAGTTCACCTCCACACTGAGAAGGCCAATATAACATTTGAGACCCATTTTCAGGGCTTAGTAAGACTTAAGCGGTGCACAGACCCAGGGCCAGCCTTCAGCACAGGAGGGGATTTTACTCCCAATAAACTACCAAGAGCCCTCAGTGTGAATTTCTGCAGGACCCGTGACTGGATGACAGCTCCAGAAACATAATAATCCAACAGACTTGTAACCACCGAGTCCACCTTCCCTCCCTGTATAAATAACAGGCCCAAGACAAAGGAAGTGGGAATTAGATGCTTGTGGTGAACTGCATAGAGCCAAAGACCTTATACGATACCCAGTACTTACATCTACACTTAATTAGGAGCAAAACTGCAGACATGAGACCTCAACATGTGGTATTCACATGTGGGCTCAAAAACGCTGTCAAAGCCAGTTTGCTTAGGGTGAAAACGTTGGGGACACAAACCCTCTGTGGGATGCAAAGCCCAGGGGTGGCTGGTGCCACCACAGTGTGCCCCACCAGCCCCAGAGCAGACACTGCCCCTGCCCTGCTCGTGCCAAGGGCTGCCCTCACACCCCCCGTGAGCCAGACGGCTCCAGAGAGGGGCTGGGATGTCTGCTGCAAGCACTGATTGAGCAGTCAAACCTCAACAAGATGCCATGTGAAATTCAGATGTTAGTGTCGGAGCTAACAGAGAACAGGATGCAGCTCTGACACAGGTCCACACTGTGGTCTCCCTTACGGCCCTGCGAGTCCAGTGCGTTCTGTTCTACTGTAAAAAAAGATGTCTTGTAGACTTAAAAATAAACTTGCAACTTTTTTTGACCCTATGCAAAACTCCAGCAAGGTTTTCTGCAGGAACAGACATGAACTTGCTTGCTATCCCGATGTTCCTTCCCTTCGGAGATGCCCAGAGCACTCGGGGTCTGCTGGTGGAACCCCCACTGCACTGAAACCAGCAGCAGCTTTGCCAAGGCACTCAGGGAAGGCAGGGCTTCACCCCAAATCTTGGAAGGAGTATCATCTCCAAAGAGAAAAACACACTGAAACACAAACAAACGTTTTTTCTGCAGCTATTTCACACAGATTTGAAGGAAGGCATCTGAGAGTGCAACGGTGTGGATGTCACTGTCACGTCGTGTATGAACAATTCATCATTTCTACTGCACTGCAGTGAGTTGGACTCGCTCTCTGCGAGCAAAACCAGAGACATCTGCAAATCGGATTTAAAACCCTTTTTTTTTTAAACAAAATGATTAAAAGTTGAAGAAACACTTCCATATGGAAGGATCTTACCCCAACAGGTCACCACAAAGACACTTCAAACACAATAAAACAGGAAGTGCTAAAAAAAGCATAGCAGCTCACAAAAACCCCCACAACCTTTTCCACAGAAAAAATATATGTCACCCTGCGTAGAAAAACCATTTGGCAGCGTAATGTGTCTTTAATCTGCTCAATTTGCTTATTATAGTAAAGGGTTAGAGGAATTTTCAAGCAGTGGCCAAAAATACTACAATGATATCCTCCCCTCGAAAAGTAAACTTACTTAAAGTGAATTAACTTCTTCAGCTGAAATATTTCTAAGCTGAAAGTGCCCCACAGAAAAGAAAAAGAGCTCCTGGCCACAAAGGATGGTTTAAGGGCTCAAAGCCAGGACCAGCATCGTCTGCCCACGCCAGGCTGTGCCAGGTTCTGCTCCTGGAGCAGCAAACACCCAGCTGAGCTTTTCCTGTGCCTCTTAGTGGACCTTTAGGATGGCAAACGCCCTTTGAGGCAGCACAGACACAAACCATTCCAGTGCTCCTCAGCCCTAGTCCTGGGGTGGCATGCACAGGGCTGGGAGCGGAGCAGCCTGGAGCAGAGCCCTGCTGGCACCAGAGCCAAACTCGGCATTACCCCATGTCAGAAGCAAATTGATTTGGAGCCTACTGATTTGCCAAATTGCTTATCGGGTTGGAGAGCCTTTAAAAGTCAAGATAATAGTTAGAGGAGATGGATATAACCCAGGGAAACCACGTTCCCTCTGTGCCAACCCTCCTACAAACAGGGCACGGGGCGATCTTAGTGGCCATCGCTCCTGATCTCTGCCCTCCTGACCCAAGTATTTGGTCACGGTAAAGCTGATAATTTATAAAAATGGCCATTTTCCAGGTTATCTGCAGTTAGGAAACTGTTCATGTGACCAACTTGCAAGTGCCTGTGGCATGGCTGGGCACAGCAGTGAGCTGGGGGAAGCAGCATCCCTCCCCCTGGCACTGCAGACATGCCTGGAGAGGACCACAAAGATAATAAGGGGAAAATTTAAGGAAATCAAGGCTGTCTGCTCTTGATGTTTAACATCCACGAGTTAAAGACAGAAAGGTGCAAAAAGCTTAATAGCATTTGTGGCTGAAATTAAAACTTTAAAAGGAACTTATAGCGAACAGTAATGTATGCAATGACATCTGGGACTGTAATCAGCAAACTGCTTTCAAGAGCTGCCAAAGCAAACAGCCAAATAACAAATCCACTTTACAGATCATCAATCTGGTCGGGCACTTGCCAAGGTAAATAGTACAAGGCTGAAGTTTGCTTTGCAAACCAGTGAGCTGGGAGTTTAGCAAGGCTTGCTTCCAGGCCAGCAAGGCTGGGGCAGGGTCCTCGAGGGCCGGCGTGGAGGGAAGTTCAACAATCCCACACTCAGCCAGTGATGGGGGCGTGGAGAGAGATGAAATATAACCAACATCAGGGATTAAAAAGAAATAATAAAAGAGATTCAGGTCGTGTTCATAACTCACTCCACGATGATGATTATTAGTGCTGGTAGAAGGCAAACACAAAGCCTCAGCTGAAGCAGAGCTTATTGTAACGCTGCTTTGCAGACTGGGCAACACTTCATGGGAACTCCAAACCTAAGACTGAAAAAAATTAGTAGGAAATGAACCTTCTTTTATTTTCAAATGAGATAAAATCTGGCTCCAACTACCATATTTTACATTTTAGGGAAGAGGATATAAAACATCAAACAGTGATTTTTTTTTTCATTATGAATGCAAGAAAGATAATTTATGGCGGCTGCAAAACATTTATGTAAGAAGTAAAGCCTTTATGTTCTGTATACAATTTATAGGGCTGTAAAAGACAGAAGTGAAACAACTGCAGCCATAACATGTGCATTTATGAATAATAATTGTAAGCCCATTTTGCTAAATACAACTTCTGATTCAGAGTTTTTGTTCCTCAGTTGATTGGGAACTCCTCGAGTGCAACCTCAGATTTGTTTAAGGTTACACTCTTGGCTAAAAAGGGAGTTCAAGACAAAACTTCTCGGCAGTGTATGTCAAGAAGTGAGCAGAATAACAGTACAATTAATGTACAATGTTTTTCAACTGGTGAGAGATGGCATATTCCTGGTGGGAATTACCTCAGCTCTGCCTCCAAGCAGAAATATTTGATTTTTGCTGCAGTCAGTGGGTTGCGACACAGCCTGAGGAGAACCTCCAGCCAGGACACCCCACGCACAGCTCCTCATCCCTCACCTCGGCGTGACACAGCCATGGACTCCTTCCCTTCTGCAACCAAAGCCCCACTGCCCAAGTGCTGTGTCGATAAACACAAGCCAAAAGTGATGAAATTGGCCCAATATTTACTGCAGGGAAGGTGGCTATTAGCACAGCTGGGGCACGATGGGAACCCACAGGCTGGGCCTATGCCTGCATGTGCATCCAGGCAATTAAATGCAGTTACCTTTTTCTTTTGGCATTTATTTGTCATTTCCCCTGGGGTGAATATGCAGCATGGTCCTTCAGCACTCAGGAACCTGCAAAGGGCTTGCTCCAACCAATTCCAGGCTCTGCACCCCAAAGCCCCAGAAGCTCCTCCTCTGCACCCCAAAGCCCCAAGAGTTCCTACTCCATCCCCTGTGGTTTGATCATTGTCACCTGGTTTTTTTGTTACAGTAAGTGCCTCAAACAGTTACTGCAAGATTTTAGCTAATCAAAGCACGATGGAGCATGGGAACAATTTAGAGCTGTAGTTGGAAATAACTAAGTGGATCCCCCACAGGCACAAAAAGGTCCTGATGACGAATCCTTCATGCTAATCAAGAGGTCCTGTATTCGTAATGAGTCGAGTCTCACGAATGGCCGTGCAGCGGGGCCAAGTTCCCACTGGGTATTTCTGACACTGCCAGCTTTGAAGGGCTCAGTCCTTCACTCCATCCAGCACTTCCCTCCCCTTATCCCACAGACTGCTCTCTGGAGGGCACACTGCCTCCTGCCCAAGCGAACTCCACTTCTCCAGGGATCCTAGTGATCCACGTGGATCTGTCCCGTGGCCACTGCCCAGCCATCCCCCTCCATCCTTTCCCTACACTCCAGCTCATGCTGACCCTCAGCTTCCCCTGCTGAGAGGCTGCATTTTGCTTACATGGATATCTTCCATTTTTGGGAAGTTTTCCCTTCTGCTTCTGTTACCCTGAAGAAAGGCAGCATCTGGTGTCACGACACAACCAGATATGGCTTCCCTGAACACGGAGCTTTCAGAGGCTTGGCAGGGTCCCTGCGAGGGGCTGCCGGTGGCCAACTACACTGATAAAAAGGATGTGTAACTCCTCAACACTACCCATGATGGAAACAACTGCAGCTCTCCCCGGAGGTCAGGACGCACACGAAAACAAGCCTACATGTGTAGCAGATTACAACAAACACATGGCCGAGATGGACCCGACAGATCAAATGTTGGAATCGTACGATGACACATGGAAAAGTGGAGTTTAGCAGGGGGAAAAAGCGAGGGAGAGCCCATATGTTCAATTAGCAAGATACAAAGCTTTTGTTGTATACCAAAAATAGCAAATAAAAGTCTGTTGTCATTTTTGGATATCCAGATGTGTTTCATTTCCAGCTTCACATCTGAACGTGTGGACCTGCCTGAAGATGAAAGGGAGGAAAGTGTGGCAATGGCTGAAGGGTATAATTACATCAAAACTCTTCCTTCCAAACAATGGGTGATCCCTCTCCCCCCGCACCTGACACAGCCCAGCCTGTGCACAAGCCCAGCACCGGCTGCTCGGCATGCAGTGGGATTTTACCTGCTTCCCAGAGCAGGGGCTGCTCCTTGCAGAGCCATCATCTCACCAACATGACCCCTCCTGGTGCCAACAGCTGGACAGGCTGCTCCTCCCTGGTGCTGCCAGCCCAGCTCCTGTGGTGGTGAAATCACACCCCTGTGGGACACATGGGCTGCAAGCGGGAATTCTCAGTGGCCAGTGAAGTCTCCTGCTTGCTGGTTACTTTGAAAGGTCCCACCTTTCCAAGAGCAGCAACAGGAGCAGGATTTATCCCCCCTGAGCAGGCTCTCGAAGGGCAGATGTGGGTGCCAAGTCACGAGCAGAACAAGAGCTACCTGGCCTGGGAGCGTATAAAGCAAACCCCAGTCTATAACCAATAAACACAAGTTACTTAGGTAGCACTCAAACAAAACCAGATGGGCTCATCTACTGCACGTTTCCCTTTTCTTTTCTCATTTTTTCCCCTCATTCCTTTTGAATTTAAATTATGTTCAAGCAAGGAAAAGTTGCCAAGGATGTGACTTCCCAGACTTCAGGTGTGCTTCCCTGGCCTGACACGCTGCCTGATTAAGGCAGGAGTTTATTCCAGCAGCCTTTGGAGAAGGAGAGGTGTAACTCTCAATACCCCTGGCACTGGTGTGGCACATGCCCTCAGCAGAGCACCTGGGGACACTTATCCTGGTGGTCACCAGCACCATCTCCAAGCCCACACCTCCCACACAGCAAAGTGTTTCCCCTCTGGGCATGGCCTGGGGCAGGATTATTATCTCTTATTCACAAATGGAAAAAGTGAAACATGCAGAGATTCAGTTACATGCCCAGGATCACCCAAGAAGCCTGTGGCTGAGCTGGGATTAGACCTTGGAGCTCCCCAGACCTTGCCCAGCTCTCAGCCACAACACCATCCTTCCTGAGTGCTTTCATGTAGTTATATTTATCTTTATGTAGGGTCATCTTGGCTCCCATTATGAAAAGCACATATGGTTTCCAGTCCTCAAATTGCCTGGGTAAGGGTTAAAAATTCAAATATAATGTTATTCCTGGCATTTATAGAGAAGTTTCTTAGTGCTGATTCCAAAATCCCATGGCTTTTGGGGAGCTGCTGCTCTGTATCACTGATAGTTATACACAGGCTTGTCACATCCATGCCCGTGAATTGATAAAAACAAAGTACTTTATCCAAGGGATTAAAATTAGCCTAAATGATGAGAATGTGGCTATGCATTTGCATTTGCTAATGTTCTAATATGAATTTTATGACCACAAAACTGGTACCAACAGAATTACAGGAAGAAGGAAAGCCAGTGAATGCTGCTGCAATAACCTGTGCACACTCAGCTTAATGCAGCTCCAATTCCTTGTGTTAGATTACTTTATCATAAATTCTCAAGTCATAAACTGCCTCGGGACTGTGTTGAACAGCTGCAGTACACAAAAGGTTAATCCAAAAAGAAATGACACAAACAGCAAATACAAACAAGCCCCTCTTACCACCCCGAGTTCATCGGCGCTGCTGCAAAAAATGATTACTAAAAGAAATCCAAATGGCAAAGCCACCGGTTCCAATCTGTACTTAGGGGGATATTTTGGGCATTGCCTCCACCTGGGGCTGTGGTTAAACACTTTATTCCTGATTCAGCTAAACCAGAACTGCTTCACTTCACCTCAAAGCCCCTTTGGTCACATCCAGCCCATTTCAGCAACCACCCTGTGATGCCAAGAGAGAGGCAGCTCTGGCCCAGCCACAGGGGTATGTGCAGGTACAGTGTCCAAGGCATGACCACTGCACAGACAGATGGTTTTACATCCTGGTGTGCACCCAGGCAACTTAATTCTCCTACTGCGTGTTGCACTGCCATGTGTAAAGACCAGAAAGGAGCAGAAAAAGGGAAGATTTACTATCACGGTCTATCTTCTGGGTTAGTAATGATTGATGGACTCTGTGTTTAGATCTGATTTTTGTTTCCACTCTGTGTAATGTATAAAGGAATAAGAGCAGCAATATGTCTTGCGCCCAGAGAGCAGCAGACAAGCAAACCCACACTGGGGCATCACTGCCAGCACTGTGATGGGGGGCTCCCCTGGCAAGCACCAAGGGACAGGAGCTCTGCTTCCCCACCAAAGGCCAAACTGCCACTTTGGGGAGGTCATCATGTTTTTCAGCTCCTTTAGAAAGGATGTGGAACACTATCTGCATGGTGGGAGCACTGATAACCAACACCACACACGAAGGAAAGCTCCATGTTCTCACCAATCTGTACCACGTGTAGGTCCAAGATACGACATTGTGTTGTTTCTGCAACTGTTCGTTCAATTATTTTTAAAAAGATCAGCCACAAGATCCATCCAGCCAAAACAGGGAGAAAACACATTCCACATACTGAAGGCAGTTGGATAAAAAAACCTCCCTGCACTCATTAAATACCATGTCAGACACCAGGCACCACCCTTTTCAAAGCGCTGTCTGATTACTCCATCATCACCAATATCCAAGACACATTTGAAGTAAATAGGTTAGGCAAGCATTTGATGCCACTGCTGCATAGTGCAGAATGCTGGTAGGCTGGATTTCCTGGTACAGTACTCTGAGATTCCTTAAAGTCTTGCCTTGTTCTCCTGTACCCCAGCACTTCCACCAGTGCTGCTCTGGGGACAGCACAGTGCTGCTGGGAACAAGGTATTAGTGGGATGCCCTGACTAACTGATAGCTGTGTCCCAGCTCAGCAGGCCCAGGAACTGACTGCAACCTTGTCCTGGGTGACTCCAGGAGCCAAAGTCTCAGCCAACACCACAGGTTGCCCAGGGAGGGGGGAGATGCCCCATCCCTGGAAGTGTCAGGCTGGACAGGGCTCTGATCTGGTTGAAGATGTCCCTGCTCACTGCAGGGAGCTGGACTAGATGGCCTTCAAAGGTGCCTTCCACCCACACCAGTCTGTGATTCTGTGATCACTGGTAGGGTGTGAGCTCCCACCCACCAACCCTGGCAGTGCCAGTAGTGCCCACTCAGCTGTTCATCTGCCTGGCTGTTCGAAGGAACCCCTGAGTGGCACTTGGGTTTAGATGTGCTCCCCTGGACCACTGAAACAATGCAAGGAAGATGAAAACAGAAAACCAGCCCAAACCCACAAACACCAAAAAGTTGCAGCAGCAAAGCTGAGGGGAAATGAAGCGTGGGGTTGGAAGGAGAAGGCAAGGTCAGGGAAGGGCTGGGAGCCTCTTAAACTGGCTTTGCTGTGGGATAAGATGCTCATGTAACTACCCCCTTATTAGTGTTATTTTTTTAAAGCTGGATCATTTCACAGATCTGCTTTAAAAACATGTCATAAATGAGATCTGCTGCAATGGAGCAGTAATACGTGCCCACAGCTGGAGCCCAAACAGAGCTGTGCTAATTTAGCCCAGCTGAAAGACCTGAGCCTGCACTACCCCAAACTTCACCTCACCACTCCAAAGGGGGGAAAAAGTCCTAATTGCCCATGCACTGTTCTTCCCTCAAATGTAACCCTGTCTGGAAGATTAATTTTCTCAGTACTAAAGATTAAAAAAAAATTAAACAACCTCCTCCGAGCCATCGATTTAATTTAAGGTTTCATTTCGAAACAGTTGGACAATGTCCAGATCTTCAAAGTTTTGACCAAAAATAGAAAGTATATTCTGCAACTGATCCTAAAGATCTGTTCTGTTTATTTACTTATTCTAATATTACCACAAGCACTCTTTTAAGAAATGAACCCCAAGGGATTCCTTGCCACTGAGTCCTTGGCAGGGAGGCACCTGCCCTGCTCATCCTCTGTGCAGGTGGTGATGCCCTGGCAAGGAAATCCAGTAACTACATAAAGAGATTACCTGGCACTCTTTAACAGGGTGGCAGGACAGCCCTTTGGCTTTTTAAATACCTAAATGAATGAGAAGTGCCTGAGGAGGGGAGAGGGGAAGGCCTGGTATCCCTGCAATTCCAGCTTCCCACTGAAAACCAGCAGAGCGGCAGCACAGATGGGAGCTGGAGTGGTGGTGCACATGAACGAGGACAGGCATGACCACGCAACCCAAGGTGCTGCTGCTCTGCCATGATGCAGGCCCCTTGTACATCCCTGCACAGGAGGGAGAGAAGCAAAATAACATGCACAGACAGCCTGTCCTGTCAGAACCTCTGCGTGTCCCCTCTGCAAGAGGCACAGCCGCAGCATCCCAAAGCCAGCCTGGAGCAGGTCACTCCATCTCTGAAGCTGGGGAGCAGCTGTCTCAGCTGCACAGACAGCTCACACCTCCTGGCCCTGCAGAGCACAACTCACCAATGCCTATAAAACAGTCGGTGCTTCCCACATGCGAGTGCGAGGAGGAGGCGGGAGGTGCTGCGCTTTCAAGGAAATGTTCCGCGGCAATTACACTGCGAGAGACGCCCCGGCCCGGCCAGATGACAGCACTGGGAAAGTATGTAGACAAAACCCCAAAGACAAAACCTTTTTAATTATAATTCTGGCACTTGAGCAGCGATTCATCTTTACAAGGCTCCACGCAAGCGGCTCGTGCTCCTGCTGACGGATGCACACGGCCGGGGCTGCGGCTCGCAGGGGCTCAGATGGGGTTTGCACAGGGCTGGACCCTCACCAGTTGTCCTGCTGGGCTGGGGGATGCAGCTCCCACCTCCCAGGAGGAGGGAAAGGGCATGGGCAGGGCAGAAGAAGCCCTGTCGCTCCTGTAGGACAGCACAGCCAGCAGGTGCTGGAGTGCGGGGTCACACATGGGATGCCCAGCAGGACTCTCCTTCCCCACCTGCTCACATGCCCTTCCCCAACTGGTCCTTAAATATTTATTACCTTTTTTTACCCCCCCTGACCTTCTTGATCATGCCCTGGTAGCTGTTGGTCTAATACTTCACATGTTTTGAAAGACATTCTAGTATTTATAGCTGTCGTGGTACTTCTAAGGGATTGAATGTTCTTCTGCTGGAAGACTCCCATTCGTTGTGATGGGAAGCAGCATCATTCCCAGAGGAAAAGCAGGAATGTGACCAGAGAGGAGAGCCTGAATCACAGCTGGTGTCTCTGCCACCTTCCCAGGATGCCACCAGGCAGCACCACGACCTCCCCTGCCTTCACCCACCACGGTGGCAACTTTGGCTGCTCTGCCACATCTGCCTTTTTGGCACGTTGTGCATAAATAATTTATTATGGAGACAGATTAAAGTTACAAGGCATTAAATCTTGCACTTCCAGCCTCACACAAGTTTTCAGTATTGCTGGGCCTGGGGCTTGTTTGGAGTAGCCTGGAGGGGGAAAAATCCACAGTGCTCCCATGATATATGTTAAAGTAAGCTGCTTTTCATTTCAATTGGGGGAAAGTTAAGTAAAGCAAACCCTCAGACCTAAGCTACAGGATTGAAAGAACAGGTCACAAGGAAAGGAGGAAATTCAACCATATACATGAATGACTTAATTTTGGTTTCTAAACCCATATCTGATTAACCAAAGACTTCCATTTTCATCTAGTGACTACATTAAATACAAACAGACATCCATCACAGACCAAACCCAACAATTACTATCTGTTGAAGGCACTCACTTCCATGCCATTTGGCAGAGATCCATTTGTGAAAACCCCATAATTTGGCATTTTGGGGGCAGTGAGAGATGCTGCTCGACATTGGCAGCCCTGTGGGTTGCTCCACTCACGGGACCAGCTGAAGGGCACCCACTCCTTTAAAGCCCTGTCCCTCAATATACTGCAGTAGAAGCACAAAACTCCGCTCAGATCCTTTGAAAGCCACCAAGCCACCAGCAGAGAAGGGACAACAGACAATCATCATCTTCTGGTGGCCCTTCCACAATTCATGAAAACCCAGTTAAAAGTTTCAGTCCACTCAACAAAAGCATCCAAAATACCAACCAAAACCTAACCAAACCAAGCAATATTCTTCAGTTTTACTTTCCAAAAGACTTTTTGTATTTGTCATTAGATGGCACTTTTGTTTGTGAGCTGAGCAGAGACACCAAAACCAGAGCAATCACACAGAAAGAGGATTTCAGGCTATTTGTCCCTCTAAACCCAGTCCCTGTACCCTGGGATGGACCCCCAACCTGCCCCCGACACAGACAGAGCCATCCTGACCACAACACTACAAATACAGCGCTCTCATGAGCCCCAAATTCACTTATTTTAATAAAACATGCTACTCCAGCCATCTGACATGTATTATGCTTAAGCAACATAAAATAGAAAAGAAACATCTATGACCACTAACAGCCCTTCAGCTCACTTTTATTGCCAAGGTCCTGAAATTCTTTTTCTCCCCTTTTCTCTCTGCTAATAACAGCCTCTCCACTCCACCTTACTGCTGGAATATTGCAGGAAATTCCCTGGAAGAAACCCTACTGTGGATGGCAGCTGTGCAGTTTAAAGCTGAACAAGGCTTTCATATCAGGGGTTTGAGCTGGACTGAAGGTGCTCATGTCCCACTCTGAAGGTGCTGACACTTCTCCTGCTTCTTCACAGAGCTTTATTCATGGAAAGGGTGGTCAGGCATTGGAAGGGGCTGTCCAGGGAGGTGGTGGATGCCCATCCTTGGAGGTGTCCAAGGAACGACTGGCCATGGCACTCAGTGCTCTGGGCTGGGTGACAAGGTGGGCTTGATGACCTTGGAGGTCTTTTCCAACCTCAATGATCCCATGATCCAGAGCACTTCCAAAGCAGAACAAATGTGCAGAGAGACATGTGCCCACCCTGGAAAACCCTGGAGCACCAAGGCAGTGCCCTGGGACATTAAAGCTCACCTGGCAGAGGGATGCTGCCTGGATTTGGGAGGCAGGCAGGTGAGCAGAGGAGCTGTGTGCTCAAGCCTGCAGCCCTCTCCCCATGCCCATATATCACCACGTCACGCTGCCTCGCCTGCCTGCTGCTCAAATTTGTCCAATTAGACATGGCCCCACGGGGTGGAATTCAGTGTGAAATGTGCCTACTGATGTCTGCAAATGAACCAACGCAGACATGCTGCTTTAAGGCCTGCCAGTGACAGGCAGAAAAATGCCTTCCCGGGGACAAAAGCAGGAGGGCTGGCTGTGCAAAAGCCCAGCTCAGCCTGTTAAGGGATTGCCAGGCTGAGCTAGGTAAAGTGTGTGAGCTGCCGCAGCACTTCGCACCTCAGGCTGTGCTGTCTCACACCACTGACCCCTCCATGGCGACATAAGTCTCAAGAAGAAGCCAGGATTATCTGTCTAAGAGTCTTACATGTGTCATGTAAGGTCAGGTGCCAACTGCAATAGTAAATTAGTGGTTAAGAGTATTGGTAGCTAGACAGATGCTGCGAGCCTCAATTAGAAAGAAAAGTCAGATTATAAGTAATTAAGAGATACAAAAAGTGCTTCAGGAGCTAAATACCTAAACTGCCTCCGGTGCTGTTTTTTTTTTTTTTTTTTTTTTTTAATAAAGGACACATTCCTGAGCTTTGCTTGGATTCTGCTTGGAACATCTCTGTAGACCCCAAAGCTGGTCTGCATGCAGGCAAGAATGCCTGGTCTGCTGGTGCCTGAAGGAGCAGAAGGGCAATCCTGGAGGCAGGTGACTTAGTGGGCAGAGCACAGCACCAGCCCCCGTGTTTGCTGCTAGGAAAGGGGCAGCTTGTCATCTTCTGCCATCACTGGGTCTCACAGCTTTCCAAACACACATGTCATTTGGTAATTTCTGGGTTGAATGTTGTTAAAAGAGGAAGAGTGGCAGCTCTGGCTCCTGTGAGAAGAGCTCCTGCTGCTGCCCCTCCCAGATCCAGCACTGCACCCAAGTACCCATGAGCTTAAGCACATACAAGTTGCTGATGGCCAGGTGACCTGAATCCATTTCATAAAGATCTATAATAATCTGCAGCCCAGGAAGAAAATAAAGTGACGAGTCTTCTCCTTTTAGAGACAGGCAAACCAGTGTGGAAAACCTGCATGATAGAGCCTGAGGCCCAGGTGAGTCTGGATGAGCTGGGAAGGGTCCCACAGCATCCCACCTCCTGCTCCAGGTACACAGCATTGGACTTTGACTCAGTTCTTAGCACCTTTCCTTGAAAGATTTGCCACATTTGGCCACTGACACTGAAAGACCTGGAACTTCAGCCAGCCAGAAGAGCACTTTGAAGAACTTCAGAGCCACCACAATTTAAGACCTGTGCTCAGAACTCAGCCTGGAAGAAGTCAAGCAGACCCTCAAGGACATTCTGGAAGTGAGGGCAAAGCAATGACCCCGGTGGGACAGGAGCTGTGGGGACCCCTGGCCCCATGGGCTGTGCCTTACACTTCAGAAAGCGTTAAAACACATGGAAAAACACCCACTTGGGTTCCTTATCAGGGTGCTGCAGCTTTGAAGAAGCCATTCAATATTTTTAAGTGGTTTTTGGGTTTTTTTTGTGAGGCCCAAATGCTGTAATGGGCTCCTGAGAGCTCCAGGAGGTGACAGCAGCACCTGCAAAGGACTAAGGAACACTTAGGTCAACAGGGGGCTCAATGCTAAGGCAAGCACTTCAAAATCCTGAGAAAATTCTTCCAAACCAGTTTCATGTTTCAGTGTGCTGTGTTTTCAAAATACCCCCTTCGGGGTGGGGGAATGCTCCTTGTTATTTTACAAATCATTCTGTATTTTCACAACCATAAATCATGGAAAGAATTGACAATCTCCTGACGTTGATTAAATGGCAGCTGATCCCTGAAATTGTATTACCATTGTTTGGACAACACCTACGGCTCCCAAACACTGCCATGCCCTGGACAGCCCTGTAACAATCCCCTGCTCACATTTGCTTTGCACAGCAGATGATTCTGAGCAAACAAGCTCAAGCAGAAGAGGGTGGCACTGAAAACCTTGTAGATGTAACACTTGAATGGGGTAAAAAGGAATCATGTAAAATATATTGTTGATGTCAAAGGATAACTAAATCTTTTCTTCCAAAAAAAAGAGAAAAAGAGCATATTTATGGTAAAAGTATTACAATGCTACTGTATGACCTTCTCACCAGAGGCAAAGGCCCTGAACTGCCCTGTCATGTCCAAGGAGGCCTGAGACAGAAGCATCAATCACTCAGATAAATGCAACTGTCTCTCTGTTTTTATGCTCTTGTTGTTGTTGTTGTTGTTATTTAGAATCACAGAATAGTTTGGACTGGAAAGAACCTTTAAAGGTGATCTAATCCAACCCCTCTGCCATGGCAGGGACACCTTCCACTAGCCCAGGTTGCTCCAAGCCCTGTCCAACCTGGCCTTGGGATCCTCATCCAGGGACGGGGCTGCCACAGCTTCTCTGGGCAACCTGTACCAGAGATTCACCAATTTCTTGGTGAAAAGGCAATTTTTCTCCCTGAATGAAAGCCCTGGAACAGCTGTCCATCAGCAGAGCCCTCTGCCCAGCCCTACCAAGGGATCAGCAAAGAGCAGGCTGGGAGGAGAAGCCCTTTGGGAGCCCCAGGGAGGAGGAGCTGCTGGCACAGGCAGAGAGCCCCTTCCTGCAGGAACAAGGAGCTCTTGGTTACCACCAGGGATAGGGCTAATTGAGGAGCCCATCTTATGCTCACAAGTTTTGCCATAGGACATGGAGCACAACAAACTCCTTTGTAATTTAGATCACAAGTTACAGAGATATTATCCCGTGACGATAAAACTTCCCTTCTGCAGCCAGCAAGGGCTGAATAGGGGCGAGGGGAAGACTGGAAAGTATTGTTACCATGAACCTTTGCAGGGGTTTCAGCATGTTTTTGTCACCCTTTTGTCCTTTCAGAAGCTGTGTGGATAGTTATGGCAGGGCTGGCTATGTTATCTTACGTACTAAATCCGCCTAGATCTGTAGATGATGTCTTAGGGGGTGAAAAAGATTAATAAGGAATCACTCCAATGGCTTTAGGACAGCTAAGAATCTTAACCCATTTAACCTCCCCTAAAACACACAATCAGATCAGAGGAAGTTGTAGGAAACTCATTTCAAAGACTCCAGGCGACACTTTTTAGGTCAGATTTACAAAGCTCATTAGAATGAAGGTCTGTTACTTTAGATTTTAATACTAAGACATACTAAGAAACCCTCTTGCCCCATTTAGGAAACATACAAAGCAAAGAATGCAAATTTTAAAAAGAAACTTAATCTTAATGCATGTGTTCTGCCACCAAATCTGAGTAAAACCCTCCTAGCTTATGTTCTTACTGAAAACGGGAGAAAACACATCAAAAAGGGACAACAAATGCCTATTTATTTACATCTTTTTATCCTCTGGAGTAGCACATGTGCAGGGAATATGAGTCTTTAGAAATGATATTTATTTTGGAGGAAACAGCACTATTTAAGCACCACGGGTTACTGATTTTTCTTGTATCTGTCACTTCCCTAAAAATCTGTTTTTCCTAAAGGTGTGAGTGTGTGGAGGAGCTGGAAGGACATTCCTGGATTCGTGGCCACTGATGAGCATCCAGTCACCCACCTGGGTGGGGTCCACACCCCCAAAAAGAGAGGGGAAGGAGCGAGGGTGGTCAGGGCTCCTGCTCTGGGTTTGCTGCACAAGGCACAAGAACTGAAGGCGAGCTCTGGCTGATCTTCTTTGTGATAAGACAGTGTGTCTTAAGTAGAGGAATTAGGACAGAAAAATGGGGGGGAAAAAACAAGAAAAGCATGTCATTACACACCCTAATATGATTGTACATATCTGGCCAGGTTTTGGTCGAAGGGAAATGGCATCCCCAGCTTGAAATAAAAAGGAAGAGATTACTTTTTGTAATATCAGAATGACAAGCCATCAGAATTCTGTGGTTAATTAGCAGGAAAAAGTCCTGTGTAGAATGAGGTAGATGGCTTGGCAAACTTTAAGTTTAATCTTGTGATATCTCCTAATAACAAAAGGCCCCCATGATATATCAAACAAATTTATAAATGTATGATCAATGCATTTGACATGTTATTTAATTACGATTCTTCGTGACAGAGACAATATGAAAAACTAGTGTCAACATTCTGACAGTGGAATAAATAAATAGATGTAATTATTTCTCATACTGATCCCAGATGAATTGTAATGTATCAGGCCAGACTGCAGACCAGAGTTCTAAGGTTTCCTTAATATGATAGAGTTTGATGTAAGGGGTGTCATGTATCCAATATTTTGCTGTTTTATTAGAATAAAAAGCTCTCTGGGGATTTCAAGTTCAAATGGTCACAAGTCTCCCCCTTCCATTGCTATTGTGCTTAATGCAAGGATAAGCACTGAAATATGTTTAGAAAAATGCTAGTACAGCTGGAAAAAGCAAAACATTAGGCTGCATGAATCTGAAAAACACCCCAAACACCCTGTGGTTGCTCAAGATTTACCCCTGGATGTGATTTTTTGGCGATTTTCTCCTGCCCTATGCACATGCCAGTCTGGGAAGAGATGTCTGGACATATGAGGTGTGTGATGTGTAAGGACAGCTCTCAGGGAGAGGCACAGCCTGGAGTTTTTGGCAGGATAAACCCACTCCCCGAGGCAGAGCTGGGCCTCGCCATTCCTTCTGGAGGACAGCAAGGAGCAGGTCGGGCCGAAGGCAGCCAGCACACTTGTGGCCATTATCACACAGACAGCAAAGAATGCACTATCTGTTGCCTTGGCCAAGAGAAATTAGAGTTAACATTTAACAGGAGGGAACAGACTTCAAAGGGAGAGGCAGCTGGAGCCGAATAGCGGGAGATGGAAATGCTAAGAGAGCACAAACTTGCAGGTGGTCACTCTTGGCTGGGGAGAACATCCGCCGTGGAGGAGCCTGCACACAGCAGCCCCGGGACAGCACTGCTGCCAGGGGAGCCTCGAGGGCTCCAGGGCTGCTCCGTGGGCTGGACACGAGCCATGGAAGCACAGAACATGGAATGGGTTGGGCTGGAAGGGACCTCAAAGATCGGCTGGTTCCATGAGCAGGGACACCTTTCACTGACCAGGTTGGTCCATGTCCTGTCCGACCAGCCTTGGACACTTCCAGGGATGGGGTATCTCGGGGCAACCTGTGCCAGGGCCTGCCCACCCTCACAGGGATGAATTCCTTCCCAATAGCCAACCTAAACCTGCCCTCCTTCAGCTTATGGCCATTCCCCCTTGCCCTGTCACTACAAGCCCTTGTTAAAAATCCCTCTAAGCCATGAACCAGGACCAGCAGCCATGAGCACAAACCATGGCCAAGCAGCCCTGCACATCCGACTGTGCTCCCTCTGCACCCACCTTGGGTGTGGCAGGGCTGGAGAAGCCTGACCTGCCAGAACACAGTGGTCTAACAAACCACTTGGGAAATGATGGTGAAAGAATAACAGAAATGTAATAGAAATAGTAATAATAATAGAAAGAATAGTAATAGAGAATAATAACAAATAAACATTCAGCCACCTGTTCCACTGTTAGGGCACTTCAAGGGCTTCCCTGCATCACTCTTTACAGCAAGTGGGCAAATGAAACAAGGCAAAGCCACCAGGCCTACAGATAATCAGTATTTCCATGAGATTCCCCACTAACACTTGCAGGACCTCGTTTTCCTCAGGGACTAAATCTCCAATCCAGCACTGTGCCTCGTGTAGTGTCAGTGGCAGACTGGGAAGGAAAGCCCAAGCCTTTCTCACTTGGTAGGACATGACTTGGGCAGGCAGGGGATGGTTCAGCTGGGTTTATTTCTGAAGCTAAAATACCCCAGAGAGCCTTCCAAGCCTGTTGATACAGAAGCACTGAGGTACCACCTCCTTCCCCTGGCAGCTGCTGCTCCACACACAGGAGATCAGCAGTGGTTTAGTCAAACACTCGTGTTCCCATAAATTACATCAATTAAATCTGCTCCATTTAACACAGGTATAATGCTGATACTGGCTATTACTAGAAGCAGGGAGGTTATGCAGAAATCCTCCATGCGACTGAGTTTTGCTGGATTTTTCATTGTTTTTTAAAAGCAGCTGAATACTCTCTGACATCTCTGTTGACACTGACCTTACTGGAGAATTTATAAACAACTAACACCTATAAAACTGGGATAAAAGCAACTACTCCCTGCCTGTATATAGCATAAAAACTGGTCAGATTTTAACAATTCTGTTCCTTCTCTCTGACTTCAGACTGAATACAAGGGACAAATGGCAAATAAAGGGTGGCACCAGTCCCAAAGGAACAGACTGGCTCTATTAAACCCAAATGGAAGTGATTTCTAAGGACACTGCACCAGGAATGCCATTTCTCTGGTGGCCACAGACTTAAGGCTTGTTTGCAGGAGGATGGAGCTGTTCAAAGGTCCCAGACCTTGCAGTAGTTATTTTCATGATGTGAAATGCTGACTACTTCAGGACAAAATGCCAGAAAGAAAATCAGATGTAGTTGTGTCCTCCCTCGATGAGGTAAATGCCTCCAGCAGGAGCTAGCTACTCTTCCATGACCCCCGGATAGAAATAACTCTCCAATTTATTACTGCATTTCTGAACATTTTGGCAATTATATGGCCACTGCTTATTTTACTTTTTAAAAATTCCATCCCAAGGAGGAAAATGTTTCATTTTCGGTCACTATCAGAAGCCAAACAGACCTAAAATACAGCTTATAAAAGCTTCTGCTGCTGGGAAGAGCCTGCACATCCAGTGCTTGAGTTTACCTGCAGGCTGGGTGTTAGTCCTGCCCTGGACTCCCTGCACAGCAGGGTCAGGAATACCTGCCCTGGAAGGGAAGGCAGCAGGCACAGCTGCGTGGCAGGAATTTAAAAAGGAATAAGGGCTCACACAGAATACAGATATTGCTGTAAATTGAGTTTCAGACAACCCGGAGCAGCGGGGTAAGACGTGCCTGGTGCCTGTTTTGAAGCAGAACCCAGCGTTCCCTCGGTCGTTAAGCAGATGATGCTAGTTTTAACAAATGAAGCTGGATTAATTTAAAGTATTTAAAGTGATCAGCAGTCCTTAGGTTAACGAACATATGTCATTTTCTTCTAAGTTTGTGTTTTGATGGAAATATCCTGCCAATCTGGGCTCCTGGTGGCAGGGAGCTACCTGAACCCTTGGCTACCTGCCCTGGTCCCCTGGAGAGGCTGCCCCAGCAGCTGCCACGGGATTAATGGACAGCAACCTTCGGAGAGATGGATTGGGGAGGTCAGGGAGATGCAAACAGCCGTGACACGTGTCATGGATCACTGTCTGCTCTGCCCAGCGCCCTCCCCTCCGCCCCAGGGAAATGGCACAGCCAGCCCCAGCCAGCCCACTTAAAGGCCTAATGGGTAAATGCATAAAACTATTAAATGCATAAGAATCCTCTTCACCAAATGGCAAAATATAATGAAAGTTTAAACGGTTAATTGAATAAACCTCTTAAAGACAGAGTGCACCGGGGAGGGCTGTTCAGCAGTTTCCCAGGGAGGGGCTGTGGCATTCCCAAGGCAGGGCACCGTGTGGAGTGTGCCTGGATCCCTCTCTGCTCCCCAAACTCCGGCTCAGCACTCCGAGCTGCCTTCCCCACTCTGCTTTCCAATGCAGAAAGGCCACCTAAATGGTATTAATGGTTGGTTAAAGGCAATGAGCTCCCAAGCTGCTGGGAAATCCTCCTCGCACAGCCCCGGTTAAAGACACAGCCAAGGAGATAAAACCCCAGGAATTCTCCACAGGGTTTTAGGAGGATGGGTTGTTCTGGATGGCTCTGGTGATGCCAGAGCCTGTGGATGCTCTGTGACCCACGAGCACGGCCCTGAGTAACATCCCAGGATTTTGGCCTTGGACAGTCAAACAAGCTTCAGAAGAACTAATTGCCAAAGAGTCCCCCAAGTACAGCATTTTGGTTTAATTTTGGGCTATTTTTGACACAAGCCCTCGTTGTTGCTATTTCCAAGGGATGGGACCTGCGCTAATTGATGTCTTGTAGAGATTTCCTGGGCAATAACTGGCTTCTCCAGAGATAAGCACTGCCTTTGGCCTCACGGTTTATCCTCACAGCAACAAGATTACTGCCTCATAAAACAATTGCAAAGCTACAGAACTATTATCCTTTAAACAGTAAAAGAAGAAGAAAAAAATGATTTATGAAAAATACCATGATCCTCCACAAGCAGAGCTGGAGCGACAGTAACTAATCTAATGGTGCATTAGGACAGCACAGAGAAGTAGATTTGGCCACTGAACCAAAGTCATTAAAGATTAGACCAGCTGCATTCACAGTTAGGAAGTGCTTTTGCCTATCTGAGCACAGGATACACTGGAAATTGTTTCATGATTTAATGTCTTCGTTGTAAACAGCACGACTTTTTGGATAAATCAATGGCTGACATCGACAGGACAGCAAACAAAACTGAGGGTGGCTTTGAAATCCAGCCTGCCAGAGCTGAGCTAAGAGAAACAGCCAGACTCCATCCCAAAATAAATCTGCATTAATGTATACTAAAATAAATGTTATGCAGTGAGAGTCCATAACACTGCAGGGTTTTTTTTTAATTGGTAAAAAGGCTGTATTTATTTATACCAAAGGAAAGGGTGCCTAGCCACCTTTTGTACTAAAAAGGAAATAAAGAAGGGGGAAAAGGGGAAATTAAGGGGAAAGTAAGGGAGGGGGAGAGAAAATAAGGAAAAAAAGGAAGATAATGAAGAAATAAGAAGAGAAAAAAAAAGGGAAAAGGGAAAAGAAGACAAACAGGAGGAAAGGGAAAGGACAAGAAGAGAAGAACAAAAAAGGAAAAGATGGAAAAGGAAAAGATGGAAAAAAGGAGAAGAAGAAAAAAGAAAGGAAGGGGGAAAAAGCTTTGGCTGCCCAACGCCAACCATGTTGGGAGTACATGGAAGGACAGGAGACTTCCTGACACTGCTCCCCTGAAATATCAGCTGTGGGCCATCCAGTGAGTTAAAACACCCAAGCACATTGGAAAGAGAGCAGGCAATCCTAACTGGCAGTGCCTGACTGTCAGACTTCATGCTCAGGTCCATAGTTTATGTTCATTATTCCACCCAGTGCCAGCTTCTCTCTCCCGTTCCGCTGTTTTCCAAGGGCTCCCCAGTCACAGCAGGGTGTTTTCCAGGGATCACCCCCAGCCAGGGGACAGGCTGTGACAATCCTGCAGTGCTGCAGCTTCAGCTTCTCTCACTTCACCTGACTTTTAGTCACCTTTAAGTGCCTTTCTCACCCTAAAAGGCTTCTTTCCCTTTGAGCCTGTTTGTGGGATGACCAGTCTCAGTCTCTATTCTGCTGGTTTTTCCTATTATTACTTACAGGAATTACTCAACAAATCAGTCAGTGGCTTTAACCCTAATATGGACAGACATACCCAATATAGATACTAAATATACACCAGCGCCAAATATACATTCCTAGACCTTCATCACACATTACAACAAAGGCACAAGGAACAGAATTCCTTTTCCCCACGGAAAGCTCTTGCCATTTGGGAGACACAGACAGTTCCCACTAACAAATCCCTGTGGCCCAGGAGCACCACTAAACAAGACCTCCTGGATGTGTGGGACAGTCACAGGAGGGCACATAAATCTGTAGGTGCAGTGCCAAGTGGGGATGCTAGTCCTGATAACTGCTCTCAGTTCAGATTCACAGGAAGAGCTGTTCCCAACTCAGCAAAAAAATTGTCAGAAGGGACAGGAAACTGTTCCACTGCCCAAAAAATGGAGCCTCTGGGATGGAAGGCCACTAAATAAGACCCATTACTTTGTGCCACTTAAGTCTCCAAAGGGGAATCCAGGAAAACAGTGCTGGATCTGGATCAAGATGCTCTAGTGCCAGGAGTACACTGGGATATTGTTAATGGGACAGAGGGAACTCAAACATAAATAGTGAGCAGGATTTTCCTTGCGTTGGCTACAATACATATGTTTGTTCAAGAAAAAAATAGCTGGAGCAAGAAGACATGCACGTCTGGTGTCGAAGAAAAGCCTGTTTGTGTCACATACAGTGGAGAAATTGTTCCAGAATAGTTCATCTTTAAATGAAGATCCCCCCAATAATGCTGCCAAGGTCCGTGGCACTTGGGGTTTTGGCTGTGGAAGTGCTGCAGCACAAGGAAAACCCGCCCTGGTCTGGGCTTTAAACATGGATATCTGACATTTCAAGGATTGGATCAGCTTCTTTGTCACCAGTGGTGCCACTGAGCCTCATACCTGGCACTGGCTGGGTACCACGTACCCAAGAGACATGACCACAGGAAAGGCAAATGCCAGGTAAGAAAACCCAGGAGTTCAATCCCAGTTAAGCAAAGAGCTCAGAAAGAGCAGCATTTGCTGAATGTTCAGAATTGGATTCTGGGTCATAATCAATGAACACAGTTAGGAATAAGAGTGAAAATGTTTCCCATCTTCATCCTGTGTGGACTATGAATCCACATATCCCTGAGAATGTGTCTCTCCTACCTCTGAGAGGGGAAGGACGTGTCCTCAGGGCAGTGCAGCCCCTAAACCTCGCCACACTCACCCTGCTCCAACACCTCCTGCAATAAAAGGGAAAGACTCCCTTCAAAAGCCTGAGTTTTAGTCTTTATGAGCCTAGAAATGCCTGTAATTCACTACCAACATTTTTCACTCGTGACCTCTTTATTTGGAGTTCCCAATTTTCTTCACTACACGTTTCTAATTTATCATAACCCGAAGTGCTTCAAAAGCCTTGCACATTCTGACACCACCACGGGCAAGGTATGCCAATGAAACCTCCAAGCTGATTCATATTCTCTCCCCTCTGACACCAGAGGTTTATGTAATTTAGGAATAACAGAGCTGCTAAAATTAATGGCTGAGGGGCAAGGCATTCTCTTTGTCACATTATATATAATGCTCTGGTTCAGCAAAAGAGTAGCTGGATTATTTTGATTCTTTACTCCTAGTTAATTACAATTAAAAGTAAGACTGTAATTACCTTTCTTGTAAACTTTGGCCTTAACTGCTGAGCACAGCAAAACAGGAGGAGGCTTGGTTAACCTCAGTGGAAAAAAAAATAAAGGTTTTCTTCTGAAATAGCTGGAGCCTGGGCATTCAGGGGGAACGTTCCTGGGAGGGTGAGACAAAGGCAAACCAAGAGCCACAATCAGACGGATCATTTATAAACCCACAAAGCTTCAGGTGGGAGGGGGGAAGGACTCCCTGACCCCCCTGCAGCTCAGGGGGACACGCTGTGTTTCCAGTGGCTGCCACTTTCAACCAAGAGAATCCAATACAAACCTCCTCCTTCTCACTTCTTATTTATTTTAACAGCTCACTGCTATTGTTTGCCTGGGGGAACCAGCAGCTCCCTGTGGCTGCTGCACGGATCTCCAAGGGATTCCCAGTTTCCCTCTTGCAGGAGGTGCTGCAGCCTGGACAACCCCCCTGCTTTGTCCTGCCTTTGCTGGTGGAACTCCCATGTCGAATATGATCTTCTGTATAGCAGAGGCATCTCATGGCACTTCTAACGCCAGCAAAAGGGCTGTGCACACACACAGGACTTTCTAGAAACACAGACGTGCCCACTCCAGGTTGTTCTGCCCCCGGGGCCACTTGTGCAGCCACAGAACTGCCTTGCCAGGAAAGAACACTCCATAGGAAAGGGGGACTTCATTTCATTGCATGGCCATGTCTGTGCTGGCACCAGGAGATCGCCCAAGGGCTCCCATTGACCACCACCCAGCCACGACAAATGTGCCATTGTGGCTCAGGCGCCCCGAGACAGAGGGACGGACAGAAGGGAGGAAGGAGGGAAGGAAGGAAGGAAGGAGCTCTGGAAGACAAAGTTGGTCTTTGGGCAGCAATTACAGATATTTGGGGAACTGAATTAATAGCCACAGGAGGAAGTTTTGATTTCGCAGTGTGTGCAAACACTTCCCCGTCTGAGACCCAACGCTGGGGATTCAGGGGAACACAGAATAGGCTCTGTCATAAGCACCACTATTTTTTATCATTTTGGGGAGAATACCTAAAATGTAAGTATGTTAAAAATTTCATTTCTCCATAATTAACGAATTTTTCAAGTGTTCTGTTTCTCCAGAATACTTTCTTTGGTGTCTTTTTTAAATCTTTACAAGTATTTGTCTATAGATTTAGTAATAATAAGTGTAGGAGGAAAGAAACATAAAATAACCCAAATCCCTGCCCAACAAATGCTGCTAGTACATAAACTTTATAAATACAATGTTGGCAGATTCCGATATATAAAAAGGTAGCTAAAAAAAAGTAAGAGCCATAAATAATGCCAAGTAATAAAGGAGGTGAATGTTTTTGTTATTAGATTCTTTCATTGTATAAATCTGTTTAATAAGCTGGCTAGGAATCATTGATAGAAAACAGACTGCTTGTGGTGTTACAGATCAACCTGTTCTAAATGTTCTTTCCTACGCTCTATGCCAAGCAATACTTTTTACAAATACAATTTAAAAATTGAATGTTCTTTCATCATCCGAAGGGAGCAAATGGCACTAAAAGTCAGAAGGCACCTTTTGAAGAAGGCACAACACGTGTCTGTATCAGCAAAGCACAAAATCTTTGTTTTCTCATGTTTGAGTCTGCTTGCTGTGATTCAGAGTAATTAATACCATACATCTGATTCGTCAAATGTGATCAGTGCATGTGTAAAACTCTTGATTTAAAAGTCTTATTCCCCAACATGTGTGTATTTTTGGAAAGCCCTATCATATATTTTTCTTCAGAAGTTCATGTAAAAAGTCTGCAGTAACATTGCACTGTAATGAAAACTAAATGTTGTGAAATGTTATTGAGGTCAGTGATGGGTTTGTGACGTTAATCTTTGTACACTATTGGTTCTCATTACTGTGGGGTATTTTTGGTTTTCATTATTCCTAGAGGAAAGGACAGAAAGAAATCAGATGCTATAACCCAAATAAGGAAAAAGGAATAAACACTCCAATGCAAAAATGAAGATGATAATAAGGAAAAAATAAAAAGGACCCTTTGGGATGTTACTGGATAATAAACTGCTGAACTTAAAAAAAACCATGTTAAAATGTTAAGATGCAGACACGTTTTTGTGTGTTATCAGCACATGGATATCCTAATTTCTGCTTTACATTTTTCATTGCTGCATCTAGTTCTAGCACAGGTGGCTCAAGGGTGCAGCTCTCAATATCCTCACAATGACCTCAGGTTCTGCCCCCAGCCCTGATCTGAGCCCAAACAGCTCCAGTGGCTCCTCAGCTTTGGGAACTTCATCCACTGAATCCCCAAGTGGAGCTTGGGGAGACACCGAGTCTCCAGGAAAGAGCCCTCTCTCAGGATCCAACAGAAAGAGAAACTATATCACCAGAAGGAGACTTTCACACAGGATGTGACCATTGTTTTAATTTACAGGGAGTAGATTTGCACCCAGTGGTAAAGCCCAGCTGAAGTGATGGCAAGAGGCTCTGCCTGTGCAGGCAGTCCCTGAGAATCCGTGTGCAGCACATCCATCGTGCCAGGGGAGCCCCAGCACCTCCCCACTATCAGCACATGCAGTCCCACCACGGCCTGTCAGACAGGCCCTGAGCACTGAAACGGCCCCTTTCTCAATTAACAGCCCCAACTAATGAGGTGGAGCTTCATGAGAGGGAGCCCTTGGCAAAGCGAAGCAGCCAGAAAGGGCACCGAGCAGGAGCTCTGAGAACCAAACCCTTCCTGCCCATCAAACTAATGAGGTGTGTCGGAGCCCTGGCGTGCTGGGGGAACAGGACACTTCCAGCTCTAAATCAGCACTTCCCACCAGCCCAGCCTGCCAGGACTGAGCGAGGCCACCTCCTGTGGCTGCTGTGCCACGAGGAATTCCCTGGGCTTGTCACCCTCGCTCCTCTGGGACAGTGCAGAGCCTGCGACCCTCACTGGGGCTGAGCTGGCACGGGGGGCAGTGGTGGAGCAGAGGCTGATCCCACAGCTCCAGGGAGGCAGGACAGCCCCTCTGCCCCTCTGCAGTGCCCTGGGGAGATGCAGAGCCCTTGGGATGCTCCAGCTGCCCCTGCCACAGCTCCCACTGCACTCCTTCCGACATTTCCACTGCTGGTAACGATGCCAGGAGGGCAAAGATGTCCTGAAGTGCTGTGCACAAACATCAGGATATAATCCTCAGAGCTTCAAAGCCAATCCCAACGACTAATCCCACAGATAAACAAAGCTAAATCTCTATTTGCCTGCAAAAATAATGAGCAAACATTAGGGATATCAGTGCATTGGGGGTCCCCAATCTTCTGAGGGAAGATCTCAACTTCCACCTAATTTGTACAGTGAAGCCCAAATCTACTGTGAATTACAAAATCTAATTAAAATGAGGGAAATTGGTGCAGGTAAACCCTTCGGAGCAATTCTGCTAAGATTCATAGCTGTGCTAGTCTTCGTTTCACTGAGCTGTTTGCAAACCTTGTACTCCTAGCCTGGCACTTCAGCCACCTGCCTGGCCTAAGTGCTTCTTCATGCTCTGTAGAATAGATTTATAGCTCCAATCCCTGCTTGGGATATAAAATTATTGGTCAAGTTGTCTCTGATATGCTCAGGCTCTCTCTAAAATAACAGCATTAAACATCAGTCTCAAGAGATACTGAGATGGGTTTAAGTTCTGTTGCAAAGAACTCCACACAGACACCAATCTATAGATTTACCACTGCTTTAAATCATGAAGAGGAAAGAGGAACCAGACTCAAGGGACACCACAGCCATAAGGAATGGCCATCCCTGGGGGAAAAGGAATGAAACTGCAGAGGTGTCACTCCAGCAACTGACCACCACAGTTGCTACAGCAGCAAGGCAAAGAGAGGACAAATCAGGTGGTTGCCAGAGGTCTGCTGAATAATTAAAGGCACTAACACACTGCAAAATAAACAGAGTTTTCATTTCTTTCCAGACACTTGCAGTGCAAGATAGTTTAAATCCCAATGCAAGGCACCTGAGCAACTCCATGCATCCCCTTAGGACTTTGTGTGTGGATAATGTTCCTCAGTGGAGGAACCACCACAGAATGTGCTGAATTTGTTTCAGGATTTTCCAGCTGATGAGACTGAGGGGCTGTCTGAAATACAAGCAGGACACGGCCCTCACCAAAAGCACTGCAGCACGACACCCTCGGTGAGAGGTTAATTCTCCCTGCTCTTACCAGCATCTCTTCACCTTTAGATTGTTTTGGTTAATTACCATCAAATACCAACCGAGGGCCAGCAAACCACAAGCCACAGCCACTGCCAAGCAATGGTCCTGCACCTCACCCACCATGTGAGTAACAGAGCACATGGTCCTTCATTCATCAGCTGAGCACGACTTTGGGGGGTCTCTGAGAGCAACCCTCAAAGCCACCCATCTTCTGAGGAAGATTCCTCAGAAACAGCAGCTCCCACTGCCCTGGGTGGTTCGTAATCAAAGCTCTGCCTCAAGGCAGCTCTTGGAGGGACCATGGAAACCCAGCTCCAGTAGCTGCAAGTCTCTTCTTGTAGCAACAAGCACTTGGGGCATAAGCAAACACTGGGAGCTGATGACGTGTCAGATATACGAGTGTTCTCTTTATCAGGAAATGTTTGCTGACTGGGACTCCCCTGAGTTGAGGTTTCCTCTTTTTTCTCCTTCGGATTTATTGATTGGAGCTGATAATGGCAACTCAACTCTTTTTTTTTTTCACCACCAACCAGCAGAATCAAAGGGAGCGAACAAGGAAGAAAATCGGTGTTGGTGGAACGACGTTTGCCTTAGGAATATGAAGGTGGGAAGTGGCAGTGTGTTCAGGAAATTACCTGTCAAAACTAGTGAAAACATGGTGAAGTGGATATTAATGGATGCTTAAATCACCCTGAAATTCTTCAAGAAATACAAATCTGTGTTACTATGAAGACTTAAACACAGTTGGAGCATAGAACGGCAAGAAAACTACTCTTGCCTTCTTATTATTAACTGAAGCCTAAACATTCATAAAATTAGATACTGAATTATTCTAAACCCATGGAAATAATGAATGGAAATGATGGCTCTGAATAACTTGCTCTAGTGGGAACTGTCCCTGCCCACGGCAGGGACGTTGGAATGAAATGATCTTTAAGGTCCCTTCCTTTTGCCTGCCCTACATCTCCAAACTTGATCCTTTCAAAGAAATCCTACAGAGAATTAATGGTAAGTGACCATGAGACTTTGACAAAGATCTGATTAGGAGATGAGACAGAGAAGGTGGCCAAAAAATGGATGTTGATGCTTCAGCCACTGTCAGGACTGGCTGGTGCCCTCCAGGTTTTGCCACTCCTCTGCTGGCACTCACGTCTGGCTGTGGCACTGCTGGCAGAAGGAAGCAATGGAGAAGGAGACAGAGGAAAGGAGAGATTCAAATATGGAAAGGGAGAAGGTTTTGCCAGGTGGCCCCTCAGATGAGAGCCCCCAGCTCCCAGCAGGACAGGCAGGCTCAATCCCCTTTTCCCTGCCCCAGGACAGTGCTTGGGAAGCGCTGGGTGCCTGGCTTCCAACAAAGCAAACTTCAAAGGAAACTGAATTAGGCCAATGTCAAGAGCTTTCCAAAGTCTCACCCCTAAATCCTCAGGGCCCATAACTCTTCCTGAAGGAAAGCAGAGAGCCAGGTCTGTGGATCCACGTGGGCACTGGAGACCTCAGTCAAAGGGGCTGAACCCGAATGAGCCCCACGAGTGAGTTCCCCCTCTGAAAAGGCCTAATCTTGCCTGATTTTCAGTGCTGGGAAGTCTGTGTGTGAGAATTCCCTGGGAACAGAGAAACCTGCCAGGAGAGCTTGCTCAGGGAAAGGGACATCCCAGAGTGCTGTGACATGGTCCCTCCAGCCCTGGAAAGGGTGCAGGGTCCAGCCCTGCCTTCCTTGGAGGAACACCCCCATGGCACAGAAAAACTTACAGGGAAAAGAAAGTCTGTTAAAAACCAGTCCCTCTTTCCAATGTCTGCTGTGATTTAATTGCACTACAGCTCCTTTCCCAGGGCTGGACACACACACCTGTCTCTGGGGCTGCTCTTGGGGACACATTTTGCATCCAGAGGTGCATGAAATCCAGGCAGGAGCCTGCAGCCAGCACGGTCTGCAAGCAGCAGGAGGGTCCAGGGAAGAGGCTGCAAACATCTGGCCTTTTAGTTTGAATAAAATTAGAGTTTTTTTAATGTAAAAATCTACATTAAAGCCAAATCAGACACGCAAACACATGACTGAAAACACCTCCTTACTCAAGAGCCAATTTGCACAGCACAAGCCTGTGTGTGAACAGCTCGGGAAGCAGCAAGGCAGTCACAGAGCAGCTCCTCTCCTGAGCACCCCGAGCATCACCCACGCCTTTTAGCACCCAATTTGCTCCATTTATTTCCTAACCCACTCCTTCTCAGCCTGCCAGGGCTGCCGGGCACACTTCACCCAGCAGAGACCAGGGCAGGGCTTCAGTCACAGGTTCAACTTGAGAACGAGAGCATTTGTTTTCTTGTCTGATCAAGGTCAAAACTATTAAAATACCCTTAGGTTCTCAGTCTAGTGAAATGAACTGGTAATACATTTGGCAAGTTAATCTGTGGATTGCCTTCTCACATGAGACCAGCTGTTGTGTTTCTAAGTACAAGCAGTATTTACCTCCAATAATGAAATGACTGAATATAATATGAAAAAAAAATAATCAGTGTTCCCTTGCCTACTGCACAGCCCTGGGTTACATTTACAGTCCTAATAAACTGATTTGTCAAACCTGTCAGGATCGAGGATGATCATCTGGGTACCAGATGAACTAAAATACATGTAATTATAAGTTGTCCATTTGTTCTCTTTTATCTCCCACATATCTCTCCTTTGCTCTCAACTACGTGTGCGTGTTTGTGTGCAACCAAGCATTTACTCCTGGGCCTAAACCCCAGTCTTTTATCACCACTTTTACTGCAGTGTAACACCAGAGAGCTCTTGCTTCATGGAATACTCATGCAAAGTAAAAATCTGGTGATGTTACTTTAGCACTTCAGTGCAAGGCACATACATGAACAGATAAACACAATGTACATGCACCCACAGCCAGACACAGCACATTCCCAACCCCAAATATGACTAGCTCAGCTGGTAAACATGTCTCACAGCTGAAAATTACAGAATCAAACATAATTTCATTCTAGTTTACTTCATTTCCTAAACATCAGTGGCTGCTTTTCTCCATAATATTTACTATTATGTAGAGGAGTAGGTACAGGACCCCCTGCTACACAGGAACTGGTGTTTGACTTCTCCTCTTTGAATCAGGGTGTTATAAAACACCAGAGCTGTATTGGTGAATGTTTATAAAGGCTAAATATGCTCTTTTTCACGTCCTTATAGCAGCAATAGTTCATAGCATGTATTTCAAATATATATATATATATATATATGGTAAAGAATAATCTGAACAGACACATTCCCTGCCTTGCAGAAACTCTGACAGAGAAACACAGACCAGGACACAGAAAAAATGATAAAGGAGGATGTAGGAGAGATTATCTGTGAGAGGGAAGGAGGAAGAATTTCCTGGGAGATGTCAAGTTCTAAGAAGGGATTTGAATGAATGGACAGCGAGCTGCTGGAAGAGTGGGGGGAACCTCCTGCAAACCTCAGGAAATGATACCTGAGGGGGGGTAAGGAACACTGAGGAGGAGGATGCCAGGGAAGGAAGACGTGGAAGCAGAATCAGAAATGAAAATCAGCCTGGGAACAGAGACCAGGACAAATGGGCTCAATTTTTGGGACTCAACCCCTCTTTGGTAAGAGAAGGAAGGGGCTGGTGTGTTCTCCCAAGGTTTCCTGCAGCCTGCCCTGGAGGAAAGGGGTGGAACAAGATCAGCTTTAAAGTCCCTCCCAACCCAGGCCATTCTGTGACTTCATGATCCTTCAAAACTGAATGGTTTAGTGATAGTTCATCACAGAGAAAAGAAAAATCATTAGTACATGAAAGAGTGACAGGGCAGGAACTTCACTCCCACCTCCTCAGGGTCTGAAGGTGATGCTGAATGGAACAAAAGGCTTGAGAAACCCTCAGGAAACCAGAACAATTCTCACCCTTGAGTCAGTTTGAAATTAACCATTTTGGAATGTTAATTTTACTATTTGATGGTTATGTGGAATCAAGAGAGAACTCCACAGTAGCTGAAGAACAACCAACCTGTGTCAGTGAGACAGCCCAGGGTGCAAAGCAGGATAGAAACTCCAGCATGGTGATGTTTGGGGAACTGAGGCCCTGACTCACCCAGCCTGGGACTAAATGATGGACACAGTTCCTGTGAGGTTCTTAAAAAGTCAGTGGAGAAGATGAAATCAATTCAAGGTCTTTTTCTCAGGTGCTGGATCCCATCTGGGATGGATCCCGGCCTTTGGGCCTTCATAAACACCCACAATTTTTTCCAGATATAGTAACAGTTCACTCTTATTGCCTCCCATATGGTCATTTTACAACACTTAATGGAAATAGTCTTATTCTCACTTTGTAGGATGGGGAAGTGAATTCAACCATGTCCCATGAGAAATACTGGGAGAAGCACAAATAAAACTCCTGCCTTCTGCATCCCCCTCCTGCCCTCCAGTCCTCACTTCTTGTCCCACATCTGTTGAGTTTGTAATTACACACACACCAATACCAGCCTAAAAATCCAGGTTTAGCTCTGTCTCCCTCCTCCCAGTGTTGAAAAATCCCTGTGTTTATATACAAATCAGGCTTGGGAAGGTAATTTTCTAATCAGAAGAAACTCTGTGTCCCAACATGGTGAGTGGGAAGATGGAAGCAGTGCCAGGAGGAGGGCTGTGTGCTGCACAGGACATCCCAAACTGCCTCCACCACAGTCACTGCAGCCTGGCCCTAAACAGATCCTTCCCATGCCTGAATCCCAGGTTTCCCCCTACACCTTTCTATATATTTAGCTCATTAGAAAGCCCCTCTGCAGAGGTGCTAAAGCAGAAAGGCAGGATGGAATACTTCAATCCTGGCAGATAAACGGCGGGACTGAGCTCCCCAAACTTCTCCAGACTTCAAAGAGCCGCAGATATTGTTTAATCAATGCTGGAGCTGCAAGGCCAGCTGTGTTCTTCTGTTTGTTCTTACATGCTAATCCAAGTTTACCAAAACCGAGGGATTTTGCATCTGGGCTATTTGGAGTCAGGCCCACTCCTCTGGTAACCTGTCCTTGGCCTCTCCTTCCGCCTCCGTGTCACGTCCCATCCCTTTCTCTGCTGTCCCCTGTGCTTTTTGAGCGCTGCCTCCCCTGCCAGGGAGACCAATAATTGCTCTGTCCTGCTCCAGGATGAGACCTCTCTGCTCCTGGGTCCCCCTGCAAGCCCACTGTGGATTTACACGGGGTTGACATTTATGAATGGCCTCCGAGAGCTCTCGGGGCTGTTCCTTCATAAATCTCACCATGTATCTCAGCTCTCTGCCACTTCCTGCCCTGTGTTCTAGGCATGAAAACAGCAAAGTGCTCATCAGCTAATTATACTCAAAGCTGAAATACGTGAAAAGTGAACTTTTCGAGCTGCAGAGCCCCTTGTATGTGTCACCTTTGTCCCCAAACCAGCATGAATCTTCTCTCTGCACTGCTTTGTCCTCTGCTTCTTTGTGTTTTACTGTTTCCTACTCTATTTGTGAGAGCCTGGGCAGAACCAAAGTACCATGAGAACAGAGCTAGGATTGGTGTCAGGCAAACAGCAGTTCGGGGTGTGCACTCCCCAGGAACAAGGGTGCTAGGATTGTGGGGCAGGAAAGAGCCTTTGGGAGCCTGTGGAAAACAACCTGGTAAAACCAGGGGTGGTTCCTCCAGACTGTCATGATCTGCCCCAGCTGAGGGCTCTGTTGAGGGCAAACAACCTCCACTCAGAGCCTCAAGCAGAAGAGGAATGTGTGATCACCACTTTTGGCTCTTGTCCCTTTTTTCCCCCCTTTCCACAGAACTAGTCTAGCAGAAGGCAGCTTTTCCTCCGAGTGTTTCGCATTTTTCAAGTTTCAGTCAATTGTGTTTCTAAATCCTTTCAAGATCACCGTTCTGGGAGCACAGCCTCTTCCACAGGTTGCCTCAGCAAAGAGGGGTCTTTGTCATAAAACTGCTATTACCATTAGGGCGTGAAAAGACCCCGATCTCGCAGGCTCCTGGAGTCCAGACTAATCCGTCCCCTGTCCCCCCTCATCTCCTGGCAGGGGAAGGGGAGCAGGGAGCAGGATCCAGCCCTGTGCTGAGAGGTGGAGCAGCTCCGGGTCCGGCTATCGCGGCTCGTTTGGAACAGACGGCTCCTGCAAGCCCGGCCTGTTCTCATGCTGCTCTATCTGGGAGGAAGGAAATTGAGATTCCACCCCAAATCCCAGCACATAGTTCTGAGGATTCCCACATCTTCCAAGGATTAAGCCACCACATGTATAGCCTAAAGTGCCTTGAGGTCTAGGGCGAGGCACCGTTTTTAGAAGGCTGGGTAGGGAGAAGCACTAACAGGCTACAACCCTTTGCAGTTTGCCCCAAGACACTCATGAAAAGATTTCAAGAGGAGGAAAGAGATACAGCTCTGATGGGAGGTGAAAGAAGGATCCACATGACCTAAAAAGAGCATATCCTTTGCCCGACAACCAAGAATAAAGACACAGCGTGTACCTCCCTAAAGAGCAACCCATCTGTGGGTCTCCAAAGGGTCACCAGTGGAGGCTCCCAAGCCCTGTCAGTGTGTACAGGACAAACCTGAAGGAGAAGGGTGGATAAAACTCCTCCCTGTAAAGACGGGCAGGCCCTGGCACAGGGTGCCCCATCCCTGGAAGTGTCCAAGGCCAGGTTGGAGCAACCTGGGCTAGTGGAAGGTGGCCCTGCCCATGGCAGGGGGTGAAATGAGATGAGTTTTAAAGTCTCTTCCAACCCAAACATGTGGTTCAATGATTCTGTGATAAAGGTAATTGTCTCCTGCTTGAAAAAGCAACATAGTGCTAAGGCAGAACAACGCCAAAGCCTGAAACAGAAGTCACCACCATGAACTGGACTGACAACACAAGGCCTGCCCAAGAAATGTGAACACCGTTATCTGGGGGGCCTTTTGGTCATGAATTTGTTTTAAACTCTGCTACCAGGCCTGCTGTCTACACTGCTCATACAGAAATTATCCTGTCCCCTTCCCAAATACACTGGGCCCCCTTCAGCAGCACTTCTGCTGATGGGAAGAGCAGGAAGGTCCATGTGCATTACACAGTGACTCTGAGCTCTATGCAGCTTCCAAAATAATTTCCCTGCTACCTCCTAGATAATTTTCAAGCCTTGGAAACATGCAAATTATCTCTGGAAAGTAGGAAGACAAAAGCAAAGATGAGCGTGCTATTACCTTAAGAGACAACTAGTCCAAATCTATCCCTAATTTAAAGTCGGTGTTTTAAACCAGGGTTGATGTCTGGAGCATTTCTAGACCCTAGTTCTCCTTGCCACCCAGGAAGGCAAGCTGGGGATGTGCTGGAGAGCCCAGCACTGACCCAGCCACAGAGCCCTGGCACGGAGGGGCGAAGCCCACGGGAAGCAGTCGGTGATACCACAGCATGATCGCGCTCGTAATCCCGACGAGATAATCACAGATGTTGTGACCCACTTAAAAAATGAGTTCATTTTCCAGATATCCAATTTCAGTGGCTTTTTAGGACATTACCCCCCAGTAGGTTTATGAGCAAATGAGTGTGCAGCTTATTCTCCATCATTTTCTGCACCAGTAATGCTATGCCATAGTAAGTGTGAAATTAGGACATAATCTTTAAGCTGCCTTGTTTTCTGGATGACAGATACTTGCTTTGCTAATAACCCCGACCTCCTCGCAGTGCTGCATTCCCTGGGAGCCAAAGCAGCACAGGGAATTTTGTGTTACCTTCCAGCCACAAATATGGGGGGAGACAACAACAGAAAACAAGTCCCAGCCTTTGACACCCCCAAAAAATGGCTTCTTAAATCAGCCAGTTCCATTCAATCAATCTTTGGCACGAGAAGCAGCACCAAAGAGAAACCCAGGAATTGCAAAAGGAGGAGAACCCAAGAAATGAAGTGGCAGAAGGAGCAAGAACAGAGAAGAACATGTTTCTCCATGAAGTCACCCCTGTAATTGCACTCTGTTCAAACCCTGGTGCTCAGAGGATGCCGGGGATGGCAGGGAAGGAGGGCACCTTTTCCCACACGGGGGCTGGTTTTCCACGACTCCGTGTCAGTGGGACCAGGTGTCCAATTTAAAGTCAATTCCATGCAGTGCTGAGGCTGACAAGGACAGCCTGGATTTCCTAATCCTACCTATGCTCCTGTTTTTTTCAGAAAATACAATCGGCATGGAATTTTTTAATAAAAAAAGGAATCCCAAACACTTACTGTAACTATTTTGATTCTGCTTCTAATACAGAGAAATTAAAAATGAGAGATTTGCTTGTTTGAGGGGTTTTTCTTTAGTGCTGGTTACTTCTTCCCCCTGTTGGGAACCAACACAAATGTACGTGTTAATTCCAAAATTTCCTTCACACGCTGTTTCTGTTGTCCTCTTAGAAGGGGACAAGTAGAAATTCCTTGTAATTACTCACAAACCCCAGTGATATTTGTTTTAATTGTGCTCCTCCTCTTTGAGCCCCTTGTCAAGCAGGGTGTTTTTGTAGGATAGCAACCTCTGTGAGCAGAACTGAAAAAATAAAGCTGTACATTCCTAAATTAGCAGCACCTTCTACCAGGGAGAAGATGACCTTTTCTCCAATAAATGACACACTACTTCCCGCTGAAATACAAGTGAATTTCAATTCTGATCAGAGCAGAGTGGAAATTTGGCCAACCTTTTCTCTGGATAGAGACACCACCCCTGCTGGTGCTGCCCTTGGAAAGTCCATCCCTTGGAAAGTCCACCAAGGGAGCTGCCAGTCACCACCCAGCAAAGCTACAGGTACACACTACCACAGGAGAGCAGGCATAGGGTTCCTTCCAAATTTCTTTTAAAAATCCAAATTTAAAATTCAAAATGTCTAGCTGAACAAGTGAAGTAGCAGCAAAGATTTAAAAAATACGTTATTAAGGCACACTACATTCCTATTTCCAAAGGATTCCAGTTCAGCAGCTACTTGGGTTTAAGCAGTCCCAAGCCAAACCAGTTTTGGCACACCAAAGTTTATATTTTCAGATGTTCCAGTCTTTGCCTTAGACTCAGAAGTGTTTTGCAGCTTTCAGGCCTTGGCTCAGGGGTATCAAAGGAAGAGAGATGAACGACAGTCAGCAACGATCCCGCAGTCAGCAAGGGTGGAAAAGACCTCCAAGAGCATCAAGTCCAACCTTTGACCAAACCCCCCCATCTGTGGCACTTCCAGGGACGGTGACTCCACCATTTCCCTGGGGAATGTTCCCTGGATATTCCACCAGCGGCTCACTGAACTGCCTGATAGCAGGAAGAATTAAGGGCAAGAAAATGGGATTCTTTTTTTCTTTTAGGTTGCATTTCACTTCTTCACACATCGCAAAAAATTCCAGCCTCGGGGTGCCTTCCCTTTTCAAAATGGCCTTTCTCGGAGGCATTTCCTTCCAGCAGCAGAGCCCCTCCAGGAGGACACGCTCCGCCACCTCGCAGCCAATGCTCTATTCCCTCTCCTTCCAACCCAAACCACTGAACTGCTCATCGCTTCCCACTTCTCCCCAAAGCGCTTTCAGAAGGAAAAACACACACACACACACACACACAGAGCCCGGGTGAGCGTTCCCAGCGCTGCCTGTGGGTGGTAACGAGCGCCCAGCCCAAGCCTTTCCGTGCGGAACGCGAATCCACAGGGCTATGGCAGGTCCTGCTTTTTCCAAAACGATCTCCCCAGCTGCAGCACATTACTTGTGGCAACTTCTCTTGGATCTTAAATGGGTTTTGAAGCCATGCTGTCAGCTGCCTTCATGTCACCCCGCTCTATTATGATTGAATCTCCTGTTCCTTTTATAGAGTTGTTCTCTCCTAATAAAACACGGCCTGCTGGTCTGAGCGTGGGGATGGCTGCTCGGGGCTCTGATAACCTCCTGCTCCACTCCTTGGTTGCCTAAAAAGTGCTCTGGTGGAGTGGCAATCGCCAGGGCTGGATCCTCCAACGTGCACCCATCCGGCCCCAGAAAATCCACCGTGTTTATACAATATCTTGACCCCACCCCCGTTTCTGGTTATTTTAAGAGCTCATACTTTGGAACTGGGCAATATTCCTGAACACATGAAAGAACACACAGAGTACAAACAGCTATAAATGAATATCTGCAATTCATTGCGGCAGCCGCCTACAAAGGTGATACCTTCAAGCTGTTTGTCAGAGTAAACCAGCAAAAAAGCTGTTACTTGTCAGCTTTTGGATAAGATGCATTGCAAAACAATATTCATTTGCCCTGGCAAATGCAAAGCCACATTTTATAGGTGTGAACTATTTCCAAACTTCAAAACTGCACCGTAAATGAACTGTGAACGGGTAGAAAAACACCCCGAGTACGGCTGCAAAGAAGCCAATGACTTCAAATGCAGGGAATTAAAATAATCACAGTTTATTTTTAATACGTTTAAAGACTAAAAATATTTTCACCTTCCATCCTACTGCATTTGAACAGAATCCATCAACAAGAGCTTATAAATCTGTTATTCTTAATGGGTTTCATGCCAATGTTGTGTTTAAAGTCATGAGACTAAAAGCAAAACTGCGTTCCTGGGGCATAATGCTGCACAGTGGAACAGAAATACTCCACTGAAATCAGACTTGACAACATTTGTTGTTGGGATTTCCAGGACTTTCATCAGGGATGTTTCTCAAAGAATCCCGTCTCTCAGAAATTGTTTTTGTCGTGGTAACAGACTTGAGTATTAATGAGAAAACAGTAAGAAGCTTTAGTGTCCTAATGGATACTAAATGACCTGGAGGATCTGAAACACTTATGTGCAGAAAAAATACATATGTGCAATTCCTTTGGCTTGGGGTATTTGTTAGCTGGGATGCAATGTATTAAAGGAGGTAACTGAATACATGTGGGAAGACAACAGTGTTTTACATATAAACAATCACATCAACTTTGCACGCCAAAGAAAAAAAAACATATCCTGCTTAATGTGACTTTCACAAATCAGAAGAAAATCAGGTCATAATAGGAGATAAATATGCAGTGCCCAGAAGCCCCTGTATGTCCTCAAGACAGCGAGGCTACGAGCAAACACTGCCATTTGACACAGATACAGCTGTTTAAAATATGTCTTCATCATACTCAGATGGAGATAAGGACAGAATAGAATTCCACCAGAACGAACCCAAAGGTTAAAAGAAAGTAATCTAAAGCCAGATGCTGTGGGATGTGAAAAAACGAAGATGCAAATTTAATTTTGTGAACCTGGAGGGAAATCCCCGTTGATGTTCACGCTCAGTCCACCTTTACTGAGAAGCCCACGAAAGTTCCTCAAAATCAACAGCAATAAATATTTTGAAGGAGGAAAACTCTGTAAAGTCTATTCATTTTACTTTCTGAAATGGTGCAAAAATGTTCCCTACTCCCTGTGCAGTTATTAGTCTCCGTAATGTAACATAACAGATACTTTCTAAATCCTTTTAGGCCTTCTCCCCCTCACTGGAAAGATCATCATTTTTTTATTTCAAAGTGGATTTAATAAAGAAAAGGAGTGCTGTTAAAGTAATACGTGAGGCTTTGACATTAAGCAGTGCAACCCTGCAGAGTCGGCAAGAACAGGGTCTCTAATCTCCAGTGATTTATAGAGGGCTCTTCCTTCATCTCTGCACTCAGGGAGGGCCAAAAAGTTTAGAGACAGGCTGGCGTCCCCCCTGCTCCACACGGCCAGCTCCTGCTGGCCAGCCTGCCGGCACAAACCCTTAACCACTTCGCTGCTGGCCTCCCCTGCGCCCATTAAAGGGCCTTTTATTTATTTGTATTTATAGAACAAAGTGATCTCAGAGTTAAGTAATGCCCACGGAGGTAAATGTTTATGTCTGTCATCAGAAATTTATAAGCAGAGGAGGAGAAGCTAATAGGCAGAGAGGAAAGACCAAAACTATGTCGTGTTTGATGCTCCTCTGAGTAAGCTCTGAAAGGCTCCAAGGAGAAACACATCTTAATTAAAAACTTACAAATATATACAGTTAATTTTAAAGCTAAATAACTGAATTACAGACACCAGACAGCCTATTGCCAGCGGAAGAAGAATGTTTGCCTTATACTGGCTGAATGCTACACAAAAGTTCAAAGAATATGTTTCCAAACACAAATGCAAGAAGCTATTAAGCTCTTGTCACAAGACAGAAATATCTCATTTGAATGGATTTCAAATTCATCATTTTTTAAGGAAATGACCAGTTACTCGTGCACTGTGAAACCACAGCAGTCTTTGCTACTCATCGAATAAATTAACCCCAGGTCTAACATGAGCTCAGCGCTGGGAGATTTGCATCACCACCAGGAATTCAGATGGGTCAAGGGGAAGAGATGTGCGAAGAATAAAGCCTCAGACACTGGTAAAGTCCAGCCTAGGCACCTTTCCCTGCACAGGTGAGCCCCCTGAGACCAGTGGAATTACAGCCAGGTGCCCCTGCAGTCCAGCAATGCTTTTCCCTTTAAGGCCAATGCCTGTGTCTGCATCCCTTGACAGTCTCCTCTCCCCTTTCCCCACAATCCCAACACAGTAGGACTCCATATGAGAGCACAAGAATCAAACTGAAATTCACCACAATGTTAATAGGTTTTGATGTTCCCATTTGGAGGAACACGCAGAGAAGCCACAAAACACGTGCAGAAGCTCCGTGCATTTTCCAGACCCACGGAGGTAACAGTGGCATCTTTGAGCTGCCACTCCTGGGACTGGAAACTTTCCAGCCAAATCAAGCTGCCCTTGAAAACTGAACCCTGCACAAACATGTGTTGGATGTTTTAGTTTTTTATATTCATGCAAAATTACCCTAAAAGGTTGGGGAATGGAAATATTGACTTACTAATTCAACATTCATTAACCAGCATATTGCAACCTATACAATATATTGGCACTCAAGATGCATTATTTTAAAGTTTGCTGAATTTTCCTTTGAGTGATTGAGCTCGTTCCTTACCCCTCCTCTTGCCAGTGAGGCTGAAATTCCTCTGTGGAGTTGTCTCAGGGATAAACTTGAAGTCTAAAGTCTCTCCTGTGTGGACACGCTGCTCCCAGGGCACTTCTCCTGTGTTTCCACAAGGGCAGGATGGCCAAGCTGGGAGTGCCAGAGCTGCTGGGGCAGAGCCCTGACTGTGGGTTATTACTGAAGGGGCTGCAAACATTCATTATTCTGTGTCTAAAAAGCAATCATTTGCAAGCCCTGAGTTGTAAAGAGCAACCCTTTATTTCATTTTCACCTTCGAGTCCTTTTGCTTCATCTGATGCAATTCAGGCAAGGATGGTTTAACCTAAAAATCAGCTCTGATTTCAGATGATCACAAGAGGTTACTTTATCCCAAAGGTTTCCTGTGGGTTGTTTCACTCCATGTTGTATCCCTGTGTACCCATGGGTGCTCAGAAGGGTGTGTATGAACACCCAGACTGTCAGAAAACACGTGCCATGCTGCTGCTTTTCTTCCCATTTAGGAAAAACCCAGCAATCTGAGCCTGCTGGCACCAGCCACGCTGCACAGCCAACTGTTCTCATAGAGCCCATGGAGGAGAGGGGTTTAAAACCTTTGGTTAAGGTTTGTTTTCACACAAGGAAGAGGTTAGGAGCATTGCCCACCCTCTGCGTGGTGTTTATTGACAATTGGAGGTGCTGGTGCTGATGTGCACCCAGCACAGAGGCAGCCACGAGCCGAGGGGGATGGAAGAGAAGAACATTATGCAGAGACAAACCCTATGGACAGCAGGAAGGAGATGCAGGTTGTGCCCACATCCCCTGCACACACACACACACACACACACCTGTGCAGCACAGGGGGCATCACCCTTCCCATGTGAGTGCTGTGAAACTTCCAGGGAAGGAAGGGTGCTGGAGCTGATCCTGCCCTCTCCCTCCCATCTCCCTGTGCCTGCAAAAGGAGTGGAAACTTGGCAGGCTGGAGCGAGGAGCGCAGTCAAGGGTCGGGAGCAGAGACCAACTGCTGCCGTCCTGCTCCGTGGGAATCACACCACAAAGGTAGCAGAGCCTGGGGAACGTGCTGGCTTTTCCAGGGAGCCTCCCAGGAGCATCCCAGACAGCCAGAGCAGCTCCTTCCCAGGATGGGCACTGTGCTCTGGTGTTCTGCTCCAGAGCCTGGCTTTTTGGAGGGCTCCTGTTCCATTGCCCAGCTCTAACCAGGGTCACAGCCATGTCCTTGCAGGGTCCAAGTCTTCTGTGATCAGCAGGGTCACTCCACGAGCCAGATTCGGCCCTTCACCAGGCTCAAAGAAGGTGCCAAAATTCTTTTTCCAAAGGACTTAATCCTTTAACACTTCTGCTCCCCGAGAGGGATCTGAAATGGGAGTTTCAGGTCTCCACTCCTGGGGCAGACAGGAGATGGCATTTTGATTTCCTTCTGCATTAAACCCCTCCCATGCAATAGTGACCAGGGCAGGTAAAGGAGCCTTAAATGGCCCGGTGCTGATGCTCAGCAGGCCTGTGACAAGCTGATCTGAGTAATCGGGTCTTATCAGGGCACCCACAATTAATTAACTGCTGTGACCAGAGCGTGTAAATCACCCCAACCCGGCAGACCTGTGATCCCAGTTGGCACCTCATCCAAGTCAACTCCACCTACACTATTGGCACAGTGCTGGATCTCAGCTGAACCTGCTGTGGGAGGAATGTCTGTACTTAATGTAACTGTAAAAAGCAAAAAACAATATCAAAAGTACAGGGAAAAAGAATTTCCCAAGATGTCTCATAGGGGGTCCTGCTGAAGAGCCCATTAGGTCTGGATCATGACTAAACAGCTCCTAACTCCATCCTCCAAGTCATTTTTACTTGCTAACAGTGAAAGGATGAGGTTCTACATTTATTCTGCAGAGTGAAGTGACAGAACCTGGGAAGCCACAAGTTTCCTCAAGGCTCCCAAAGCCACAATAATCTTGTTTTCTTCGTACAGTTCCTGGCACATGTGAACCCAGTGCACAGCTGGTGCCTAAAGACACTACTCCAAAATAAATCTGAAATGCAAATAACTTATTTAAACTATAATACAATCACATTTCTTTTTATAGTAATCATAAATCTCCTTCTTTATTATAATCACATCTTATCACATATAAAGTAATTTAATACAAGACCTACCTTCCTACATATTATTGCATTAAGGAAAGCAAACTTTTGCAGTGTTATTTATTTCCAGGAGAATCTCCAGGAGGCACTCTGGCTCTGGAAGGATCATGGCTTAATTTGTATTTTTGAATACATTCTTTAGCCTTCATTAGTTAAGAGCTGCTAAACGAGCTCTAGTCTGAGCTCTCTCTAAGTGAAGAAGTTCCTGAACACCCAGAGCACTCTGAGAGACGACATGTGGGAGATATCCTGGAACCACTGAAGTACCACATCTTCCACGAGATGGAAACAGATCCCAAAATACTCCTTTAATTCAGCTGAAATTTTAGTGTGTGCACACAAGTGCTATAAACAGGCTCCAAACCAGAGCAGCTTCAAGCCAGGGAGAGGCTGAAGGGGCAGCAGAACTTTGCTGGTTTGCTGAGGACCTTCACCCCCAAAAACCTGCCAGGAGAATGATCACAACCAGCCAGCTCGACACTGCCGTGATTCAGATTTCAGCTCGTGGAGCTGCTGTAATTTGCCCCGATTTTTGGAGGGGAGGCTCTGGGTATGGAAGAGCCTCAGGATCTGCTGGAGAGATGCCCCTGGCAGCAGCCAGCAGCCAAGCCAAGCAAACAGTGGCTGCTGAGGGAGCCCAGCAAGGTCCAGCCCTGCCACAGCCACCCAGGCTCCCCGAGGCACAGCCAGCAGGCTGGGTTGTGGTTACCTGCCCCACTCCCTGTTGCACAACAGGAGATCCCAACAGCCCCCAGTCACTGTGGCACCACGGGTTAGGATGCCATTAGGAACATATTTTGCAAGCCACATAATAAACACTTTATCCAGCTCAGTAAAACAAGCCCGGAGGCAAAATGAGTGTAAACATAGGCACAAAACAACCGATATGTGGACAAATACTTGACAAAGTTGAGCATCAAAACTTGCCAAGTGTCATTCTGAAAAGCCCATGGCTTTCTAAAACAAGCCTTGCTTTTTATCTTTGGTTTACCAAAGATTATGTGCAGCAGCCAATACAGTATCAAAGCTTAAACCTCAAGTCCCTGCAATCTCCTACCCATCAAAACATTTCCCATGGTTTTATTAGCACTAACAATGAAGTCAATGGGAGAAGAATCTGGCCAAAGCCAAAACAAAAAACCTTCACACGCCATATTTTGCACAAAACGAGCAGAATACTTGGGAGAAGGACAGTATCACCTAGCAGGGAACCACAGAGTGGAGTCCACGTGTTACCAGATCCTTCCCCAGGCAAAGGCTGGCAAAAACAGCAAAAAAGAAAAAGAGTAGTGTAAGAGAACAAACAATCCCAGCCCTTCTGCTCACAGGAAAGCCAAGGATTAGATGGGCAGATAAATAGGCTGAAGCTCAGTGTGTCTGCAACAGGTACCAGGGAGGGAGATTTAAAACTTCTTTCCAATAAAGGCTCAGGGGTTGGAAACCAGCTGGTGATCTGTCAGCAAAACCCCAGCACCTCTCCACTGCACATCAGTTTGGAAATCCCAGGGAGCGAGCTGGGAAGGACATAATAAACTTCTGCAGTGGAGCAGGAGGATGGTTTACACCCCAGATTTATCAGCAGTGGAGAACATTTCCCACGACATCTGTGCTTCTACACCTTTTCCCTGCATACAATAAAGGCTGGAGATTCTCCTCACCTTCCTTCTGTTGAGGATGTCTTTGTAGAAATATTTTGGTGTCTTTTACAACAGGAGCCATATATAAGTTCTAGTTGGGCTTGGGCCATTCTAATTTTCTCCCTGAAAAACTTTACCACATCCTTCATGCTCCTGAAATGAGATGAACCAGGAGAAGATTCACTTTCTTTTGTAACCACTCCAGTGTTTGGTAGATTTAATTCCTGTCTGTGAATGTGTGTGTGTGTGTGTCTTATCAACACACACGAGTAAGGAAATTGTACACTTTTACACAAGTGATTTAAACAACATGAATCAGGAATTCCTCAGCTCAAATTGCTCAGGAACTAGGGAAGCTGAAGACTGTCTCAAATCCTGCTAAAATGCACAGAAACAGCTGTGGGCTTGGGAACCCACAAGAAGTTTGAATTCCCAGCAGAGTTTGCAGCCGTACATCTCCTGGCCATCCCACTCCACCGTGACGTCCAAGCTCCTGTGTTTACAGTGCCCGTAGCCAGGAGCTGCTTGATGGAGCTTATACTTGTCTAATTACAGCTTAGCAATTATAAGCAGAGATCCAGAGTATAAAATCAAGCATTTTGGTCAGCTACAGAGTATGTGAACACTGAACCAAGCAACAAAGAGCCTTGCAATCTCCTCCAAGCTCCTACTGTCAGCACAGGGTGCCACATTCTGGATGAGAGCAATGCCACCACCAGGAGCAGGCTCTGAAATACCAGCTTGTCATTCCAATCTTTATTTACAAATCCAGCTGCAGAGTTTACTCGTGCCTACAAGTGCTCTGAACTTCTAAATGGCCAAACTAGACAAAATGGGGAAGGTTCCCCCTTTGAGTTTCTAACGAGTTTACAGGCGGCTGGGTTTGGAAATTGTGTTTCTTCATGACAAGAAGAGGAGAGGCTGCCTGGGGACACTGTTTATTAAAGCCTTTTGTTCAATTTACAAATTGAAACAAATAATTGTGGAGACATTTGCAGCTATGGAAAAAACGTGTTTACAAAGTGGAATAAAATACAGACTAAATACGTTTGGATTATAGCAGATGAAAACATGGGAGTTTCTAACCCAGCATAAAGGGCGGTCACACCACGAGGACAGAAGGAAAGGCGCCACTGAGTCATGGCTTTTACAACAATCTGGTCACTTGAAAGATTTGGGATAGTTTTACTCTCAGAGCCCTTAACATGCAAGAATCTTAGAGCCCCACTCAGCAGTGACCAGCCCTTGAGATCACAGACAATCCATCCCACCTGCTCCTAAGTGATGCTTCTTGGGAGGAAAGCAAGCTCCCTCCCTGAGTTCCAGCCAATATTCCACTGGAATATTTCTTGGGGCTTTACTTGGGTTTTGGTTCAATCTTCCTTGTGTGGTTTTACATGTAAACTCTGCATTCAGAAATCCCAGAGCCCTGTTGGACCATCCCACCTCTCCCTCTCACACACACAGGATTGCTTTCTACACACTGGTTTCACTTTACATCTTACATGGTGAGGGTGTCACCACTTAGAAGATTATCCTGTAGTTCAACTCTGATGTTCTTGGGAAATATATATTCTGGATGCTGGATAAGTAATTGCTATTGCTGAATTGTTTTAATAGTACTTAGATTGGATACCAGGGAGAAATCCTTTCCCAGGAGGGTGGGCAGGCCCTGGCACAGGGTGCCCAGAGAAGCTGTGGCTGCCCCATCCCTGGAAGAGTCCAAGGCCAGGCTGGATGGGGCTTGGAGCAACCTGGAATAGTGGAAGGTGTCCCTGCTCATGGCAGGGGTGGGACTGGGTGATCTGTAAAGACCCTTCCAACTCAAACCATCCTGGGATTCCATGATTTGTCACAGAGAGAGGCAATTGTATCCCCTGCCCCACCAAGGCAGGGGAATTAGATCAGGGGAAAAATGGCACAGGAGGGATGAAGTGATGTTCCCAAATGGGAGCTCTCCAAAGCTTATGTGAACGACAACTTCCTATGGTATCTTCATTAACAGCACAATGACAGGATCAAGCACTGTCCATAACACTGATGGGAATTTCCAATAAAAAAGGAACAGAATTAATCAAGCAAATTGTTCTCTAGTTTACAAACTCCATGCAAAAGAAAAGAGCCATTACTGCAAATGGAATACCATGACTAAGGATCTCTTAGTAGCACAGAAGTATTTTCTTAACATCAGTAAAGTATGTTAACTAATATTATATTTAGTTAGCTGAACTCCTCCGGGGATTAAAGGCCCGCTGTGCCTAACAAAACTTTGTCTTGAAACAGCCCAGCAAATGTTGTTTTAGCACAGAGTATTTGATAGCCAATCATGCTATAAAACTATAAAATAAAGTTGTGTTTATTGGTACAATTAATCCCTCCATAGCCCACAGGGCTACAAAAGAAAATGGGGGGATGAGGGAGTTCAGCCCAGAGGGGTGGGGTGAGAAAGGAGGGATTATCAGGAATAGGGAAGGACCAGAACTGAAGCAGTGGATGTGACTTCAGGGAACTATTCACAGGGAACTATTATTATTACTATTATTCCACTTGTAATCAAGAACACGATCTCCATCTGGGAGTGCCTGAGAGAGAAAAAAGGCAAATTTAAAAAAATAAAATCCCTCCCAACCAGAGCTGGACATTCCCAGAAGGCCACGAAGCACTCACACACCAGTGCCCAGCAGGGTCACTGCACAGCAGAACATCCCCATCCTACTCCCAGAAATATATTCCCTAAGATAATGCAAATCACAATTCTTTCCCTCTGCCTGAATTTGTTAAAAGTTTTCCAGCTAGGAACAATCTGGAGTAAAGCACAAGACAAAACCCAGCATTCTGTGATAGAAGAAACATATGCTTGAAATGCAGCAAGCATGTTAATTGTGGTTAATATGTGGATCAAATGAGGAATGCAAACAACAGTATCACTCAGAGCCTATGCAGTGACTTCCCATTTTCATTTTTACAGCTTTGGCATTAATAACCAGCAATTGCTTACAGTTGCCAAAGGCTTCTCCTGCACTTGGAATACAAGTTACTGGATCCTAATGGATAGCAAATGTTTCTAAGCCAAAATGTGAAGTGCCTTCATCCTGAATAAAAAAAATAATGCACCTGAGGACAACAAGGAGGAAACTGCAGGTTTTGATAGAACACAATTTATCCCACTTTGCATTAGTCTATGCAGGACATGATGAGGGAGAACAGACAGAGGTTTACCGTGAATCCCTTCAGGATGCCTTTGGGATGGATATTTCATGCACAAACAGTTGTAAATCTCCAGTGATTTAAGCACTGATCTGCAGAACCCAAAATCACCTTTGGGGTAATGAACTGCTGCCAGACTCCAAAGGAATTCAGCCCACAGGGAGCTGGTGGGTTCTCCTAAAGCCCAAGGCTGGCAGCACAGCCACTGTGCCAGGTGAGAGCACGTTCCCTCTCCAGGGAATTGGGTCCAGGAATAAAACCTCTTCTGTAGATTTTGCAGCAAATGCCATTTGCATTTTTAAGGGTGATTAACCACACATCCATAATTTTTTCATAGAAGTGTAATGCTTCTCTAAGAAGTGTCTGTAGTTGCAATGAGAAAAAGGGGAAATTAATGATAAACAGCATATGGTGTGTTCATGCATTCCCTGTCTTAAATTCCAAGCTGGATTAACCACAGGAGAGCTCTGCTAACCCCACCTCGTGTCACTGTGTGGCATTTGTGATCACTGCTTACTATTCCTGTGGCTTGGGCACCTGATGGTCCCAGCCCGAGCAAATGGTTTAGACATTTGATTAATACAGACCAAAAAGCTGCCAGATCCCAAAAGTTCTGCTGCAAGACTGGGAAGGGAAATTACAGGTGGCAGAAACAGCACATAAGATAAGAGCGAGATAGGCACGATGATTAGCCTGGCAAGTGATAATCACAGACATTTCAGTGTCCTCAGACAGTTGTCAGACTGGCCACGGGCTCAGGTTAATATTTGTATTAAGGAAAAGCTCTTGGGTTCAACTGGGATTAGGCAACTGTGGTTCGAGGGGCTGTGAAAGCAGGCAGGGGACAAAAGCTCTCCCTGGGAGAGTGCCCTCCTAAATTACAGTAAGGATTTGTATTATTATTACCAGTAATTGAAATTACAAATAGTATTCCCAGCATAGCATCTCTGGGCACAGAACAGCAGCCCCTCAGTGCTGCTGGTGGCATCAGTCTGCTGACAAAGTCAGTGCTAGCAACAATTAATGTGCAGGAAAAACTGAGAGATGGTGCATTTTCCAAACCAAACCATCCTTTGATGGAGTTGTCGCATTAATTCAAAAGATAAAAAATAAACTCTTGGGATGGAAATAAACACAGCACTTTAAATGAACCTAATAACATGAAAGTAATGAGTTTGGAAAACAGATGTGGGAAAAGGCAAGGGAAGGCTACAATCCACTCCACACAACCTGGGAAGGGATGATAAAAAAATTTACAAGCTGTTTTGAGTCCCGAATAAAAGGGGTAATCAAGGCAGGCTGGGCTCGAAGCGGGGCGGGCACAGCCTCCTGCAGCAGAGACTAAGCAGAACACCTCACCCTCCTGCACGGTATGCCCAGGCCTGCCCGAGCTGCTGCAGCTCCTGCCTCCTGCTCTGGCACCCCATAACTCACGGCACGCACTGTAGGGCCTCGCCAGCCTCTCCTTGTCCCCTCTCTGTTTGATCTTTGACACTCTGCTGGGGCACAAACCGCCCGTCCGCCGTGGGGCAGGAGGGGAGGCAGAGAAACCAAATCAAAAGATAATACAATAGAACATCCTAAAGAAAGAGACCTCATTGCAAGACAAAGCACACACAGAGGTTCTTTCCATGATGCCCAGTTGGCTCTCCTGTTAATTGTGATTTATGGCAGCATCAACGCAAGGACCCGGCGGTTCACGAAGGGCGTTTGTACAAAGCAGTTCTCAAAATGGCACTGTGAGAAAAGTCCCCTCTGCAGTTGTTTTATTTTGCCTCTGAAAAACTTTCAAATTGAACTGCTAAAGTTCAGCCAGCATCTAATTTTAACCGTGAGTTCCAGGAGAGAGTAAAGCTGGTGGGAAGATTACAGAGTTCCTTGAAGCTCTGACCTACAACAGGAAGAGAGTTGTCAGCCTTCATGTCTCTCACTCTAAATCCCAAGGGAAACAACACTGGCAGAATGTTTTATAACACGTTCCCACTGTAAAATTCTGTATTTGAGAAATATGATGCTTGCTCACTCCTTCTCCTGGACCTTTGGTGTGTCAGTAAAAACAGATGACCTTCAAGGAGTAATTTCAGTTTTGCCTTTACACCGCGGTTCGGGGACTGAGGGTTCACAGGGCTCTGTTTACAAAATCACAGAGAACTGATACTACACGAGAGCAACACAAGCACCCACACCTTTAAAATATTAGTGAGGGGCTGGCAGCTTGTACAGTGTAATAAGGCCTTTTTGGTGCCTTCTCAGGTTAACTCCATAACTCCAGAAATGCCCCCACGGAAGGCTGAAATCTGGGATTTTCATAAGCAAGGCTGGAAGGCTTCTGTCAGAGGGCCAAAAAGCAGCATCTGCAAAACAGCTCAGGAAAGAGAAATTAAAAATAAAATAATTGGATTATGATCTCCCAGCTAATGAAATCAGAGACACTGCTTTTCACCCAAGTCATGGGTTTTAGACAATGCCCAGTGGCACAAGGCTGGGTCCTTCCACGCTGCTCTGACTGCCCACAGGGCCACCACACCAGGGGCTGCACAATGGGAGAAGGCAAAGCAGGAATACAGCAGGGAAACTGAATACATTTCCATCCTGTCATTGATGAAGGTGTGGTGACAAATAATGAGGAACTGGGCAGGATATGGAGAATAAACTGGGGAAAACTGGCACTCCACTAGTAGGTCTCTGAGCTCACAGGCAGCTGAAGGAATTCAGTCACCCTGGATCAGCTTAAAAATTATTTTTTCCCCTGCTCCTTCTCACTCCTCAGATTTTCAGTCCCTGGGAATGATGTCCTGCTACCGAAGCACAGCAAGAAGGAAGCAGAGGAACCCCAGAGCTCCGAGCAAACCCACACCCCAGGATGTGAGCATGGCCGGGCAAGAGCAGAGGCAGGAACAGCTCCTGAACTTTCTCCTCTCCTCTATTCCTGCAGATAATGAAATCCAGAAACACCATTCTGGGCCACAGTTGTTACAGACCTCACATTATCTGCTGCTGACCCTCGATTGAGACGTCGCTTAGTCAGGGATGATGATTTTTGCGCTCATGAATAATTAGTTTTGCTGGTTTTAAGAAAAAAAAACCCAGTATCTTTTAATCAGAATCTAAATGAAAAAATGCTAAAAGCTATTCCCTAACATCTGCCAGTTGAGCATAGATTTAGAAATAAAAATCAAGAGGTATAGACTCATCTCAGGGAATTATGTGTTCAAGTCCTCATTTATGGAGATGAGAATGGAAGTGTTAACGTCCAGAGTCTTCTGCTGCATATCCGAGGCTTTAGGGTGGCTTAATGAGTCACTGTCTGAAACCAGGAACCAGCTGAAGTTCCTTCCTCACATGCACACATTGAATTTGGGGTGTAATTACTCCGTTCTGAGTAATGACAATTTATTAGATTTTCCCATCAAATGCACAAGATGTTAATGCACAACATGTTACTGATACCCAGGGCTCTTTCCAAGGAAAGTCAGGAATTATTAGTGACCCAAGTGTTAAACAGAACCACGCACTTTATCCCCCCCCTCCCTATTTCTCTTTAAAAATGTTTTTGAAGTGAACTCAGTGGCTGTGAAAAGCAGATTTTTCTAACCAGGGGATCCCTTTCTAAGGGCAAAAGAGCAGTTTGAGAGCACAAAAAACAGCGTGTACGAATGATCAGGGAAACAAAGCAGGGCCAAAGGACAATTCTAGTGCAGGAGTGATTGGAGAGCAGTCATGATCCCCTTGATTTAATATAAAATTAATATACTGCAGCATTTCAGAGAAATCAAGTTTCTCTGTAATGTTACTTACTCTCAACACCTGGGGGTTTTCAGAGCTGGCAGAGAGGGAGAAGGGGGAAGTGGCACAGGAGAGATACGAAGGAGAACACTGTGTGCTGGGTCAGCAGTGTGCCCCATTCGGACCTTCTCCTAATAGAAGGCAGCAATGACAACGTCCCAGAAGACACGATATCATGAGCTAAACTAACTCCATGTCAATGCTGTTTGCCCTTGCCACTGTGATTACAAACAGCAGGAAGATTATCCTATGGAGGAAATAATTCATCTCCATGGATCCCCTCGCCCTGTACAAGCACCAAGCCTGGTGGGCACTTCACCCACGGGCCAGCGCTCCTCTCCCACCTTCTGCCTGACCCAAATGCCTGATGGAGATGTGGAATCCGGGGGAAACGAGCTGAGTGACACCAGCCTGAGACCTGGAGGAGACACCACCTCTCCTGGGCAGCATCCTCAGGGCTCCCAGCCTGGCCACGCCACCGAGCTGCCCACGCTTCCCTCTCACAACAGCTCTGTCCATCAGAACCACAGAATGGCTTGGGTTGGAAGGGACCTCAAAGCTTCCACCAGCCCAGGTTGCTCCGAGCCCTGTCCAGCCTGACCTTGGACACTCCAGGGATGGGGCAGCCACAGCTCCCCTGGGCACCCTGTGCCAGGGTCTGCCCACCCTCCCAGGGAGGACTTTCTCTCCAGCATCTCCTCCAAACTGCTCTCCTGCAGCGTGAGGCCATTCCCCTTCGTGCCACCACCACACACCCCGTTCAGCACGGATCGTGTTGGTACGACAGCCTCGTGCTCTCCACGAGGGGTGCAGCTGGCACAGACCCCCATGCAGGCAGGGGCTGAGCTCTGGGAGCTGGTGCCACGTCCCCTCCTGCGCCGGCACCCACGCGGTCCCCGCGGCCCGGCCGCCGCTCCATTCCCAGGCTCCTCTTATTTATCCATTTCTATTTTAATAAGCAGCCCATTCCCTGGGCCCCGGCGTGCCCCCCTCCCTCCTGCCCCCCAGCCCTGGGTTATGTGAAAGAGCGGGTGCCAAGCGGCGGGGGCGTGCTGGGCTCCGGGCTCGCCGGGCCGTGCTCCTGACGTACTGTGTGGTCAAGGAGCCGGGACTGGGGGGCCTGAACGAGGGCCAAGCCTTGCACTTCAGCTTCCTGACCTGGCAGCCATTCAGAGAGACCCTGCTAAGTGCTATTTCCTAAATACACCAGCTTTTCATAACAATCTTACCACATTGCTTTCCTTTACAAGCTCTCTTAAAAGAGAACTGGACTCCTTCTGGTTAATCTACACAGACTGCATTTGGAAGCCATCAGAAACTGAACTGTAAACAAAACGTTATTAATGTGTTGTAATCTGCCCTCAATGTTCCAGATGAAAAGAAAATGTTTTATAGTTTTGGAGTATACATTTTAATTGCCTTTTAAGAGTGCATATACTTTTAGTGCTCTCTGTTATAAAACTGCAGTATCTGTTTCTTGATAACTGTTGAATGATCTCAGCTATTTTTATTAGGTTTTCTCCCCCACCCTGGTCCCCTTCCTTAAGCTACCACCACTGCAAGGCTTTTCCAGACCGGTCCTGATACTGGGCTGGCAAAAAGTTCCACGTCTAAGACAAACTCCATTATAAACAACTTCTTTACAACATCCCCTCACTATAAAAACACTCGGACCTAGAAAATTAGTGCTTTAAATGAACTTAGAATTCAGTTACTTTCGGTAAAAATCTCATCTAAGCAAGGGCTAAAGTGAATTCTCCAGATTTGCAGCCCTTCCCTGCTTGGTTTGCTCTCCGTGCCTTGTTCCTGTCACAGCTGGAAGTGCTCGGGAAGGGATACAGGAATTTGGCACTGGAGATGCCACAGCCACTCCTGGCACACCGTGGCTGCCAGAGGGCACCTGGCAGTGGCCCAGCCCACGCCACTGAGGGAGGGTGGGCTCATGGTAAGATCCTGCCCAAATTCCTCACGGAGCAATTCCCCCCTGGAATGAGGAGCAGAGTCTCAGGGGTTTATTGTGCTCAGTCCCCTCCCTCGAGGCAAACACTGCCCTGTGCAATAAGGTCTTTTAGGACCTCTGGGATGAATGGGAAGAGCATCCCAAAGTTACCTGGCAGGCTTTCCAGGTATCCCCTTACTAGAAAAGTGCTCGATTAAATAAAGACAAATCCAGGGTCACAAAATTAACCACGGGCTTTGCTTTTCATTAAGTGCAGATTCAAAAGGTGAAAGGAACCCTTAAAATACTCGTTTCGGGATAAATCAGGATTTTTGACATCACTTTTATCCTGTTTGTATCAACAAATGTGCTTGAAAAGAACGGATTTAGCTATCCAATCTTAGCTGTGCACTCCTTAAATCCCACAGTCTGCCCTCCCAGAATCTCGTTCTTACACACCTTCACTCTTTGTTTCTTTTAAAGGTAATTAAATTCTCAACCTCCCAACATCACCCTCCAGCTCCTCCTGTGCTGTCTCCAACACCTCCCTAATACCTTTTTGACTTGCAAGATACTATTACTTGATCCAGTGCAGGCCAGGATATTCCACAGTGCCTGGAGAACAACCACTTTTCAACATTCTCCTCTTATGCAATGAAAATATTTGAAGTGGCAAAGCCCCTCTCTCTGTTGCATTGGGATTCACATCATGCAAGTGAGCTGCAGTTTATCCTTGCTCTTTTAGTTCTTTTTATCTTCAGAATTATCAGCGCCCGTTAATTTTTTTTTTTATGTTGTTTTTAAAAACATTTTTCAGTATGCAGATGTGCTTGTGAAGATTAATGGACTGGGAACACTGAAATCTTGTATTAATCAACTACAAGGGAAGGCAACTGCTGAGTAAAATTTTCCACAGTGCTGCACACAGGAGTTTATCCAGAGAGCTCCTTGTCTTGGAGGATTTTCTTCTAGCCCTTTTCTGGAATTCTGCAGCAACACCAGTCATGGGTGACATTGCCCTGCTGACTTCCCTGAACAAGTCACACCAGGGGGAACCTGTCAAGTGTTTACCATGGCTCCTGTTATCAAAAAGAGCTGATTTGCCTCACGTGCCAGCCCATGTTGGCAGCAGCCATGCCCCCTTGGAGGCTCATCCCTCACCTCAGGACAAGGGGTGAAGAGCCACAAGAAACCAGAGCCTGCAGGAATCAGCAAAGTTCTCCAAGGTGCTGTTTCAGCCCAATACCTGGCAGGGAGAGTCTCATCACAGAGGGGAATGGGTCTGGGGAGGGGGCTGGAGCAGCAGGAGGGGCGGAGGGAGCTGAGGATGAGGTTGGATCCTGGGGAAATCCCTTCACCAGAAGGGTCATCAAGCCCTGGCACAACCACCCAGGGCAGTGGTGGAGTCCCCGTCCCAGCTGGAATTTAAAAGCCATGTGGATGTGGCACTTGGGGATATGGGTTAGTGGTGCCCTTGGCAGTGCTGGGGAACTGCTGGACTCCATGATTTTAGAGGTATGTTCCAACCTAAATTATTCTATGACTCTAAATGCTTTAAATATAGATTATGTGTAGATAAATGTGCTTTCTGTAACAGGATAATGAAAAAAACCCCAAACCAGCCACTGAGAGCAGTGTGCCTGCACACATTTCATTAAGGGATAGGTTAATGACACCAATTTCAGTACTAATTGGATCAGCTTAAACCTGCTGCATTGGGAGTGTCTTGGCAGACAAAAACGTGGCCATAATTACCAAAACAACTGGTTTCTCCAGTTACATAATCCTGCCAATTAAGTAATTCCTCCACTTGCAAAGCAAACCCAACCAAGGCCATTTGTGTAGTTTTGACTCATTTTCAGACACGTGCTGCTCCTCACTGCTGATGTGCACAAACTCCAGCCCCATTACTCACAGCAACTCTTTCTGAGCATGGATCCATTAAACTTGTTTGAAAAAACTAATCAGAATTTGCCAGAGTGATGTGAAAAGGTTCTGGTAAAAGGCAAACCCACCTGAGCTTTCAAAGGCTGAAATAAATCTTTGCTATAAACCTTTGAGGTTCAGAAAGGTTGCTCACACTTTGAAGAACATCACCATCCTTGCTCTGAGCCCTTCTCCTCGGGGTTGCTGCACAGCAAAGCTTTCCTGCAGCAGCACAACGCTCCAGAGAGTGTGGGATCTGCCAAATCCAGGGAGAGCTGGACATGACACCAGAAAGCAGTGACCATGTTAGATGGTTTGCCAGGGCACTGTGATGATGATAAAGCTGCTGGCCCATGAGCAGTTCTCTGCCCAACAGGTACTGCTCAAATCACTAAAGCAACTGAAATCACTGCAAGGAGTAAGTGTGAGCAAACAGTCTGATTCTATAAAATCAAGAGGCAAAACCAGTTCTATTTTCTATTTTTAGCTTCCTAAACCAAATAGAAATTCTATATTTTTTTAGAAAGTTACAAAGCACTAGCAAATCTCTGTTTTTCACGACATTTTCTACTCAAAGCCCAGGGACCTTCAATGTATTTCTACGGATTGTGCTCTTGACAAGGTACATGCTAATACTGATTGAACAGTTTCTATGGGCAGCAGGAGTCCTCAAGTGTTTTCTTCCAGAAGGAAATTGCAGAGCCTGATATGAAACAAAGAACCCCACAAAAATTATATTTAGCTGTTCTCTCTATCACACAATTTCATCTCTAGGGAGTTTCTGCCATCACTTCTATAATATGAGATCTCATGTGAAGTTCTGGAAGACAAACGATGTCCCACCTCCCAATCCATGTAACCCAGAGCAGAATTAAGAGCTCCCTTCCCCTACAAATAACAACACTGAGCATTCATCTGCTGAAAAAAGCAGATAAATTAAACCCACTGCAGTCAGTAAGAGAGCACTGCTTGGGAAATAACCTTTGGAGCCACTGGAAAAACTCTGAGTTCAATCAACTTTATTTCCAGTACAAAAGCAATTAGATTTTTCCCATCAGAAATCAGATGAAGTAGTAAATTAGGGTTTGCCAGTGATGGGAATTCTTAACTTGTGGCATAAATAGAATATCCTTATTATTATTTTCGGCTATGGCCATCTATGTAAACCTCCATTCCAACAGAACTTGTGAGAGAAAAAGCTGTATTGCAGAGTTATCAGATACCTACATTTAAGTGGAATTTTCCTCCTCCTTTTTAAGCAAAAACTACTTTAATTAAGCTTAAACCAACAAACAATCCACCTACACAAACCAACAGCCTTGGCTGCTGTTCCATTCACCCAAAACTACGACTGTGCTGAGAAATCTGCTTTAAGCAAATCTCAAACCCTTTGCACCCCTGTTGCCCTCAGAAGACTTCAGACGTTTCTGTGTGGGCACCAACCAGTCCTGAGAAATCAGGACACATAGAAAAATGCAACTTTTTAGCTGGTTTTTGTACATGTGAGGGAAGTACTTTATAATTTCTGAACACCTAAAGTCTGATCCAAGATTGTTTCTTAGTTAGCAATGCAGGGAATATTTGAAAAGCAAAGCTGCTGGACTGAACCTCTCCTGCACACAGAGCTTGTTGCTCCCATTTATCCATGGACCACTCCTGTTGACTCCTCCTTGGCAGCTGAAAGCATATTCAGACTGTCTGGAGAGACATTCTAAAGTCTGAGATTCCCCCTGTCAAGAGCCCCATGATCATCCCACCTGCAAAGCCTCGTGGATCCCTTTCTGTTTAAATACAAGGGTGTTTTTGATGGATATTGCAGGTTTTGTGGACACAGGTGCTCAGCCTGGGTCCCTTAAACCACCAAAGTCACCTCAGTCACCTCACTGTGGCACAACCTGAGCCTGTTCCATACAGACAACAAGCAAGGACAGCAGATGGAATAAATACAGGATTTCTTCTGGTCACAAACCAGACATGGTGGCTTGAAATTAAATATTGTCCGGGAAAGGACTCCTGGGGACATCCCTGCTGCCCCTCGGGGGTGGCTGAGAACGGAGCAACAAGCAGAGGATGGGGGAACACGGGGCAAGCACCTGATCCCTGCCCACAACTGGGAGGAGAAACCCTTGCCGGCCTGCCAGGCACATGCCAGGTAACCTCAAAGGAGGCAAAGCCCAGTATTTGCCCTCAGAAAGCAGATTTGGGTTCCTCCTCCTGCACCGTTTGTCCCTGCAGGCTCAAGGGCCTCCAAAACCAGTCAGGAGTTCCATGGGAAGTGGCCCAAAGTTGCCCAAAGTTCTGGTTGCTGAGAGGGAAGTTCTCCCTCGGGCCATGACCATGGCAAACCCCGAGTGTTGGACTCCAGAGCCAGCAGGTCCCGCACACAGCAGCCCTTCCACAAACCCCTCCTCAGAACAGCCACCTTTGGAAAGGTCACAGTGTAAAGCCACTCCATTAAAATAGTCATAAAAGAGTAAACATTAACTGGCAGTTTTTCCTTAGGTCTTTCTTACTTCCAGTTGGTATCATTCCTCCCAGGAAAAGTTGCACCTTGCGAAGCCGCAGGTTTATCTTGATGACAAATCTTTGCCTTCGCAGCGTTGGATGCAGGGAAATGAGATGTCCTTCCATTCAAAAGGACCTGCTCCTTGCTCTCTGCACTGCCATGGGATAGTGACTGCAGCAGGCACATTATCAGCCAGGGGATTTGGCCCTGCTGGGCCACAAGTACACTGGGACACGGCAAAAGTGCCAGGAGAAAGGAAATTAACTCTTAATGAATGGGAACTTCTGTTCTGTGCAAAGCAGAGCAAAGACAAAACTCCAGGTACAGCCTGGTGGGCTCTTGCAAATGCACTGGATACTCTTGATTACTTGAATTCCGATCATTATTCCTCAGTAAGGTTTACAGAAAATGCAAACAATAAACACTTTCTTAAAAAAGAAACTGAGATAAACTTCTGCACAAAAAAGCCCCATCAGGTGGATCAGGAAAAGCTGGCAACTGGCCCCATTCCATGGGAATTAATGCAAAGGCATTGATTTGTTCTAGGCTAATGATAAGGTCTTTTGGTTTAATTTTAGAAGAAAAACTTTCATTTTCTGATTGGCAACCAGAGCTACTTATGACACAACCAGAAAGCCAAAGGCTGGCTTTGCAAGTGACTAATCAAAGCCAATCCCTCTCTCTCGGAGACAAGGGAAAACAAGTCTGGAATGGTCAGCAGCAGTTTGTTAAAATGAAACCCAACTTCTGCCTCACATCCTCTGCCTCCTGCCCACCCTGGAGCAGCTCCACGAGGATTTGAAGCCAATCCTGAGGACAGTTTTCCAGAGAGAGGTGAAAATCACAACAATTCCAAGGCCCATCCACATCCTACACAGACACCTTTTTTTTCACAGTGAAAGGAAATACGAAAAAAAAAAAAGAGAAATTCCAATAAAACCACAGCAATGCTGTCAGAAAGACAACAGGAAGATAAGGGAGATCAAACAACAAACTGGTTGTTGTATTTTTGTTCCTTATCTCGGAGAAATCCTGGAGGAAAATGAACCCCGCTCCGAGTGCCCCAGCACCCAGCCCAGTGCTGGCACCTGAGCGTGGATCCAGCTCTGTGTCCCACTTACAGCCCCCCCCAGATTGTCTGAGCACTGACTGTGATCCTTGGCACTCAGTTCTCCGTGTTCAAAGAGTTAAGCCCTGTCCTATAAAGATACAAATCTCCGTTTTTATGACTTTGCAGCGCTCCTACCAAAGGAGGACCCAGCTGCAATCGCGGCGCTCCGAGCCGCGAAGGTGCCAAGTTTTACTAACTAGAATTTAACTGCTCCGGCTGATGCAGTCCAAATTCTTGTTTGGATAATCAGCCTTTGTTTAAACACGGGCTGGAAAAAAAATAAAAAATAAAAAACCCCCAAGGAGGAAAGAAAGAGAGCCCAGGCCAGCAGTGGCCTCCAGGCACGTCATGTGAGCTGATTACCCGCAGCAGTAGCAGACACTCGTGCACAAGAGGAGGATTATTTTGCCAGTATTGCTGTTAGGGTAACACACAATCAGAGCTTCTCCCCCCCACAACTCCCACCCTTTTTTTCTTTTCTTTCCTTCTTTTTTTTTCTTTCCTTCCCCCCCTCCACAATTCACAAGTCTTCTTTCCAAGTTCAAATGAAGTTTAAAGGTGAAAAGGGCAGGAAAGTTTCATGACTGGCTGTTGAAAGAGGGAGAAATAAGCAGGGTCTCTGAGTTTGCGTATACTAAAAGCTCAACAATTTTGTATTTTGCTGCAATTCATAACCGCACAAATCCCTTTTGTTGGGTCTGTTTGGACTGAAATTAAACACTTGTTAATAATTTATAACTTAATATCATTAGAAAATAATAATAACTGTCAAGCAACTACATTCAATACATAAAGCAACTTGAGTGGCTCGTTAGATTATTTGTCAAGGCAACAATTTCTATATATTTTAGCTTATTTCTACTGGGAGCAGCGGTTAAAGAGCCACCCAGCTCGCTTGGAAATCATTTCTCCACCAGCTGGGAGCAATTCCCAAATTGCTGCACCTCACCCACATCCAAGTGATGCTGGCTCAGTTTAAAAGCACTTCAGGAGGTGCCTTAAAAGTGCTGGAGGAGGGACGGCCAAGGACCTTTGCTGCTCCCAGACCAAAAATGCATCCCACAGCGACGTGGTGCACATCATTTGCTCTAAATTTCACATCTCGATGGCAGTGAGTCAGTGTTTGGCCAACAGACTGACTGTCAAAATGAGGCACTTCAGAGAAGAAAATTCTGAATTCTTTATATATGTTGGTGAGGGACCTGAGCCCCACAGAGCACAGGGGCCAGGCACAAAGCTGCCTGGAGGGTCAGAGGGTGCTGCCTTCCCAGAGCTCAAAGGGACAGGAGAAATACTAGTGTGAGAGGGTTTTTTGAGGAGTAAAACTCACTCCTACAACGTCACAGGCTGTGGTTGTTCTTGGAAAGCTGAGAGTGTGGCTGTCTGTGCTGGGCAGTTTGGAAAGACAGAATCCCAGAATGGTTTGGGGTGGGACCCCAAAGACCATCCAGTTCCAGCCCCTGCCATGGGCAAAGACACCTTCCATTATCCCAGGTTGCTCCAGCCTGGCCTTGGACACTTCCAGGGATGGGGCAGCCCCAGCTTCTCTGCCCAGCCTATGCCAGGGCCTCCCAGGGAAGAATTTCTTCCCAATATTCCCATCTAAACCTGCCCTCCCTTAGGTTAAAGCAGAGAGATAGATACCAAAGTATTCAAATAACCTCCAAATACAGATGGTTCCCCTAAATCAGAAGGATTCCAATATGTTAAGGTGGAATAAAGCGAATTACAACTCTATTTACTTGCCAGAACTTCACGTGAATAAAATCAAGGTAATGACCCTTCAGTCATGTCAATATTCATCAGCCAGAGTATCCAGTCCACCCAAATGTTCCTTGTAAGCCACAAAATAACAGCTGGGATCCTCTGACATCAAAGATCATCAGACATCCCACCTATTTTATCACTTTTGTCCCCACGTGAGTTCCCATGCCAGCTCTATTTCTGTTGCATATTAATTTCTGGAGTCAGAAAACACCCAATTTAAGTACACAAAGCAAGGAAGTTGGAAGTTCAGCCACAACAACTGGCATTACTCAGGGATCTGCTCTTGTTCCCACCTATTTATCCGATATAATTTCAAATTTACTTACTGAGTAAGTCTCTGGTCTGTTCACTGGTTTCAGTTCTCTGGGCTTTGTTTCCTCTGTCCCACCCCCTGCAGGCTCAGACCTGAGCACAGGTGTCTGCAGGGCCATCTCCCCCACCCTCTCCAGCTCCTCCCTTCCCCACCCTGCCCTCTTCCCTTCCCACATTTCCTCCTATTTATGATCCACCTTCTTGTAATATTCCAAGGGAGGAGAGAAGGCTCCAAATAGTGCAGGTTATTTAACAAGCATAACCATTCCCAAAATACCATTTAATACAACTTGAGACTGATGTGCTGCATGTCCTTATGCACAAATAGGCTTTGGGGTGCTTTAAAGTGACCATGTAAATGAGAAAGGCAGTAAGAGAAATGGCATCTTATTTTACTTTATTTTATTATGTTATTTTAAAGTCTCCAATGCTTGTCCCAGAAATCAAATAGTGCAGACAGAGGAACCAGAAGATGCCGCTCTGGTTAGTAACAGTAGGTTAATTTTCTTAATTCTTTAACCATTAGTTAAATGTGGAAGGTTTCCTTTTTTAAACTGAATGCTCTCAAACACATAGAAAAAAGATATAAATCGATAAAATTGATCCATACCATGTTTTCACTTGAGAAAGGATTACAAGGTTGAGTCTTACCATTATATACTTAAAACCATTTCTTGTTCCGCTGCCTTTACAGTTCCAAAAAGGAGTGTACATTTTGGAGACAAAGGCCTTTATCCTCTTAATGCTGTGGATTTCATGCCAATCTCCCAATACAAAGCAGACCTCAGCCTCAGACCCGAGAGAAACGATCTCAGAAAGATTTGATTTTCCAGCCCAAAAGAAGCCCCTTGTGTGGGGAGCCATCCAACACCTCCCAGTGCTTGTTCAGCACAGACAACCCCCCAGCCCTCTCCTCCCCAGGCAAGGGTTTGATCCTTCCTCTGCTGCCGTGCCAGCCGCTTTTTCCATGTGTGAAACCTCCAGAAATCTGATTTTTCTGGGTTTTTTAATTTATTCTGTATCATTTGGGGCACAGAATAACAGCTTGCTCTTAATATTGGTGTACAAAGTTAATTCTCACTGGTGATATAGTACAGGTAAAGTCAGTGTAAGGGAGAAATGATGAACATTACAATGAAAAATTCTTTTATATCAGCAAGGTATTTTTAAGAGTTGCCCATCAAGGATGTGAACCTCTAATAGGATCAGTATATTACATAAAATTAATTTTTCCAAGTATCTGGCAGCTCAATAAACACAAGAGGAAACTTTCTTAAACTACTCATGTGGTAGAAAGGTATTTTATCCATCATCCCCATAGCAGAAAACACAGATTTTTCAGGATATTTCCAAATCCATTGACAGTAATAAAGTAGGACAAGCGAGGAAAGGAGGGAAATACAGACTCAATACAATGTAGCTGCTGAGGATTAAATTTTAACACCACCAAAGCCACACAAAAAAGAATGAATTCAAGAATCAGAAGATTAAAACTGCACGTATGCAGCTTAGGATTGGTCAGCCACAGATGGAAACTTTCTTGACAACACACAGTTTAAATTCTAGTTAGGACAGACTATGATTAAATGCTCCTACAATTTTTGAGGACATCACTTTTTTCCTACCGGCTACTGGAATACAAAAGACATCTCCTGCAAACATAGAACTAGTAAGAAAAAAGTGCAAGTAAAAGCCATTTAGGTTTCCAGCAAAGACATAAAAGCAAACCAGCTAATGGACATCCAGGGTAGGCAAATCACTCCTGCAAAACCCATTAGTTACTGAAAGTTCTGGAGGGCTCAGTTTTTACAGTAAAACCTGTAAAAACTCCGTATCCAGTTTCTCTGCTGGGACAGTGAGGTGTGAAGATCCAAACGAGGCTGGAACTGAACTTGTACATTTGAACCTTTTGAACTCCATCTGCCCTTCATAAATTACTTTACCACTGGCTTTCACACGTTTCTAACCCCCTGTGCCAGAGAGAGGAGGAATCACTAAAATAACTGGAAATGGAACTAACTTTCTAACACTTCCAGTGGAATTTGTCTTGGTTCAAAAGACAAACTCCTAAAACTGAACTGGGGGATGAGAAAAAGCTTCCAGATAGAGCAGTGAAATAACATCTGCCTTCCCACTATGAAAACAGAGCGGCAGATCCCAAGCCCAGCCGAAGGGAATGCAAATGGCCCGGCCAGGAGCAGACAGTTGCATCTGGAAACGCTGTCAAATGGAAGCAAATTCCCCCAAATCCCCAGCAGGGACAAGAAGTTCATCCTGCACCTCGGAGGGGCCTGGGCAGAAAGGGCTTTGTGATGCTGAAGGTCATCCTCACATCACATCCCTACAAGCTGAAACAGCCAAACAACTAATACAGCTCCAAGACAACAACCATAAAGATGGTTAATTAACCTGAAGGTGCCTTAAAGCAAAAGAAGAGATCCCAGCAAAGGAGGGAGCGCTGTCTGATGGCAGCTCAGAGGCTCAACCACCACATTTCCTGCTTTCCATGGGGAATAAGGCACAGGGGCAGTGAGCAGGTTCCTCCTTGCTGGCTTTGAGACTGTCAGCATGTTTACAGTCAATCACGGGGATTTAGGAGACAAACCAAGGCTTTATTTGAAGTCCAGAAGAATGGAAAGCCAGGTTCCCAAAAGAGACAGCATATTATCATAACCAGAACAATCTCTGACACAGATATTCCATTCTCCTGCACCTTCCCAGCCTGCAGAGAGCTCAGCACCCACAGCTGGGTGCAGGGACACAGAATCCAGAGCCTCCACAGCAACCCTTCAGCTCCTGCCTGCTTGCAGAAGGAATTTCTTTGGGTTCACGAAAGTCACCTAATTTTTTTTTTCCATCTGAGGTTTGTAATTTACAAATGAGGAAACTGCTCGTCTTAGAGGAGAGCTATGAGAATGTGCTCATGAGAGGTCAACTAATATAAAAATACTGCTTTTCCCTTTGGATTAAAATGTCATCATATTCTATCTGGACACTGTACTTCCATTTCTCTTTAAAATGATCTTGCTAAGCAGTGAAGGGACACAGCAGCTCCCATCTGCAGGTCACCTCAGGTCTCCTGAACAAACTGTGCCCCGGGGTTTTGGTGAAACTCAGGAATTCCAAAAGCAAAGCGCGTTGCCCTCAGTGCATAAAATGCTTCTGATTCGCAGAATGACACAAATGTATAAGAAAAAAAAGGATGTCTGATTATTTTTTGTAATGGATGGCTTTTAGAGGGGCAGGACACACTTAGGCGTTTCTTAAAGCCCCAAACCGCGAGGGATTTCCAACAATGGCCTTGTGTGAAGTGCTACTGGCTTATCAAAAAGCCTCAGAAAAAGAGTTTCAGGGGTTGAACTCTGAGTTTTAACCCTGGGCAAGGAGTTAGATGGTGCACAAGTGTGTGTTCCTTGGCACTGTGGGAAGGCAGCCTGCCCAACCTGCCCGTGCCCCGAGACACGACACTACCACAGCTCTTTAATCCTTCGGATTGATGGAGCTGCGTGAAATCATCCGACATTTCAAAACAAAATCAATTAGAAGAGAAAAATGACAAACTTTCTGACTCTTCCCGGGAAGGTCCATGTCACAGTTTGCCTGTTTAAGCAATAAGGAATAAGATACGTGAAAATCTTATTAAATATGTGCTTGCAATTTATTAAATTACCACCCCCATTAACCATGACTCCTAACGAGACATTGCAACTGCCCATGTGGACAGTGCAAGCTGCATCAATGAACACAGATGTTCAAAAAAAAAAAGATCACTAAAGATCACGTAATTTAACCCGTTTTACGTCCCACTTGCACGAAGGAAAACGTGTGGTTTCACATTCCCCCTGCACCAGCACAGCCTGGCTTTCTTTTCCTTGCTCCCAGGCTTGGAAAGGAGCCACGGATCGTTTACAGACTTCCGAGGTTTGGTAGAGCCCTTCCCGAGGATCCCTTTGGGCCGTGGGACCACATTCCAAACCAGAGGGACGCGGGCACGAGCCTTTAAAAAACAGGCCAACAGCCAGAGTGGTCATCAATAATTTTTGTTTAAATATATCAGCAGCACAGTCCAGAGCGTTCCAAACAACCCCACCATCATGCACGGGATCTGCAGTTACATCAGCCACGAAGCACCTACATTTCTGACATGACACAAACAGTACACAAGGCACCAAACCCAAATCCCAGCCCCTGGCCAAAGCCCATCCCACGGGACTCAGCCATTCCAGGCAGCAAAGGTATCCACATCCCAGCTCGTGTCCCTGGGAGCTCATTGCTTTGGGGCTCGGGAGCAGCATCAGTGGGTAAGGGCAGGGGCTGATCTCCTCTGAGAGCTGTGGGTTCATCTGCTGGGGCCTGGCACAGCAGCAGAGATCAGCCCTGCCCGATGCCAACGTTAACTCACAACAGTAACATTATATAATGCACAACAAAACGTTAATTTACAGGCATCAAATCAGGCTGGTTTTGCCATGCTGCAACACACCATCCCCACAGTGGGATGGCAGGAGGCAATGGAAGGCTTTCACAAATGTTTCTCCATGTTATGCTGTTTTGGTTTATATTCTGTTTCACCAGCTGATAATCTTGCAGACCAGGAAAACCATGCTGCTGGTGAAGGACTAAATCACACCAACAGAGCTAAGGTTTTTAGATGAAACAAGAAGCTGATTACACATGCACTGAGTATACCAGTCACTAAGCGTTTCTGGATTGCAGGGATAAGATACTCTCTTTGCTTATTACTGCCTCCTTGATCCAAAGAGATTTAAGCAACTGTTTTCAATTAGATGTTTTTAAGCTAGTAAAACTACATCCATAAAGACATATTTATAGAACAACTTAAAACTGGAAGAATTAAAACGACTACAAAACTGATGAATTCCATTCCCCCACCAACCCCCCTCCCCGCCCCGAATCATTTACTGACCATTAACGAGCAAAAAGCACTGCAATTTTAAGAATTAATCCACTGTTGCAAAATTAAATCAGATACACTAGTAGGGATAATGACAAACTGGTGGCTCCAGCGTTGTCAGTTTGCGGGTGATACAAGTTCAAGTCGTCTGTGCTAGTGGCCACTCTGTTGGAACAAACATGAACATAAAAGGGAACATTAAAAGTGCAGCAGCACCAGCTGAATCAGTTCTGTCACTGAGGAGCAGCCTCTAAGTGGCACAGGGTAAATATTGCATTTCAGAAATGATCTGGCCAGTCCCAAGCCTGCGAGAGCTCAACGCACGGCACGAAGGGAAGACACAGTCATGGGAGTAAATGGGAGGGAGAATATCCTCATTTCCCTCTAAATTCCAGAGCACCCGAGCCTGGCAGTGTGGCTTTGCCACACATGACTTGCTTTCAGCCCCGGGAACCCATGACACATATTCTGAGATGCACAGGAACAACACTGAGCTTTGATAGCTTTCACTCGACAGCTGCTTCCCCAAAATTTGCCTCAATGCTCTGCAGCATGTGACTGGGAATGCTGCAGGAATGACTGGGAATGTCCAGGAATGCCTGTGAGAAGGGTGTCCTCAGCCCTGGTCACTGCAGAACACCCAGCCATGGCCCAGGAGCTGCTCAGGCCTCTGCCAAACCCAGGAGGTCACTGAGGAGCTGCTCCCTGACAGCCCTGTGTTCCCCTGTGTGGCCCAGGTGGGAGCCCAAAGCACAGGTAAGCAAAGCCCTGTCTCCTCCTGCTGCCAAAGCCACCTGAAGAAGCTCAAGGCACCCTCAGTTATATCTCTCCTACCAGCCCAGTTTGTTCCTACCTAAGCACATCGTCATGAAGACTTAAAAGCACATTAACAGCGGAGCGGCTTTAAGATTCAAATGCATCACTTAAACATACATATTTTATACATTTAATACCCTTCAGGATCAGGCCATAAATACAAATGGATGCTACAAAGCATGAAGAAGAGTCTCAGCTTTCCCCTGTCCCTGTGGCCTTGGCCTGGGCACCCCAGACCCGGGGTGATGGATGCTGTGCCAGCACAGCCTGGGAATCCACAGCTAAAGCACAAACCCTCTCAGGGAAGAACAAGGGACATTTTATTTTCCTTATTTTATTTTTATTTTTTAATTAAGCCCCTACAGCTGCATTTGCTTCACGTGCTGAAAAAGCACATGCTACGTAAGGAACTTTTAGCAATGATTTTTGGTGAATTTACCTACGGAGTTACACACAGGGTCTGTTTTTAAGGCAACCCTGAAGCAAGGAAGTGCCCTTTGGCTCTGCAGTACCTTGCCTGTCCCCAGACGTGTGGGATAAAAGCCTACTTGGGAATAAAGGACAGGAGACAGAGAGAATTGAAGCAGTGACATAAGCAGTGCAATCCCACGCTGGTTTCTGTTCCAGGCTGTTAAAGAAGCAGCTGCAGTTGATGGATTCACTCCTTGAATCACTCTGTGTGGATCCTGCACAGCTCAAACCTGCCTGGATCCTCCCAGACCTACAGAAATCACACTGTGCACCCACACGAACCACTGAACCCTTCAGGTTGGAAAAGACCTCTGGGATCATTGAGAACAACCAGAAGGTCCATGACTACATCAGATTCACCCTGTTGAATGAATGGGACTGATTTCTAATCGATCTGGATCTTGTTTACAAGATCTGGTTTACAAGGTGTTAAGAAACAAGATTAAAAACACTACATTTTTGTCTATGGGAAACTCAGGAATAACAATCCAATGCCTTTTATCCATCAAGGGTAAAGGATGTCTCCTGTGAGAAAAAATTACAGGATAAAACCAAAGGCCAAGTTTCATACAATTATATCCAAATTGGCAGAGCAAAACTATGAGATAGAAGTGAACATAAAAGCAAGTGAAATAACACGGACAGCGAAGCAGCAAACAATCTTGCCTAAGGCACAACACTAATGCAAGACTAACTTCAAAGCAGCAACTGAACCAGCACAGGTGACAAACAATCTGCATAATAATGAACATAAACCAGCTCCCTTTGCTGCCCTTAGTCAGGATCCAACCCAACAGAAGGGATTAGCACGTGGATCACTGTCATCCTGGCCCTGTGACCTGGCACTTGTACTGTGAGGGGAGGAGGAGAGGGAGGAGGAGAAGGAGAGGGAGGAGAAGAAGAAGGAGAAGGAGGTGAAGAGGGAGAAGGGAGAGAAGGGGGAGAAGGGGGAGAAGGAGGAGGAGAAGGGGGAGAAGGAGAAGAAGGAGGAGAAGGAGGTGGAGCAGTGCAGAGGGAAAAGGACCTTCAGCTCTCGTTCCTGGCTCTGGGGCTCTGGCACACCAGGCACACCAAAACTCCAGCAGACACTGTCTCAGGTCTCAGGTCCACAAGCACCTTACCTGGGTGTAATTATGGACAGACACAAAATGTTTGCAATCTAAAATACTTCACATGAACATACAGCTGAGCACAAAGCCCTGCCACTCAGAGTGCTGTCAAACAAATACTGCTGGATCCTGTCATTCCGAAGACAAGGTTAGTACATCTTAGAAACTCCTGGTTTGGTAATAACCTCAGGAATTTCAAACAGATAATCCCCAAGCAAATTCTGCTCTTATTCATAAACACTTTTCCCCCCCCCATTTTGTACACTGAACAACGGATATAAGTGAGATTACAGCGTTTTGGCTACAGGTTTCCTCAAATAAATGAGGCTAAGAGAAGCCCACCACATCACAAGTTTTATTCTGCCTATTTCTTTTTGTTTTGCTAATTGTAATTTATAATGAACCTCTTCCCCAGTAAGCTGACTCAGGGAAAAACCACTCTGAAAGGCATCAGCTACTGATGAATTGTTTTTATTAATTAAGTTAGAGAAACAAAAACCACAGTGGTTTTCAGTGCTGTAACTCGCAGCAGAACCCACAGGCTTGGAGACAGAAAGGATGTGAAAGTCAGAGCTCTGCTCCCAACAGCTCCTCCATTCACTGGGGGGCTGAAATTCCACAGACAAGCGTTTTTTTTCTCTCTTAACCTAAAGATTTGGTCCTTTGAGCAGCTGCTTTGGACTTAAGAAAGCACCACAAAAGCCACTGCATTAAAACCTGAAATAATGGGTATTAAGCAGAAGTAGCTTTTATAGCACACTGATATTTGAGTGGTTCAGCTCGCGATGGGCTTTGCTGAAAGAAGAGTAGATGGAAGAAGAGAGTTAAGAAAAGCACTTAATCCTGGTGAGTTCCAAGGACCTTTAGATTTTCCTCTTAAGTTTTAGCAGCCAAGAGATTCAAGTTTTATTTTCACCCAGGATTTGAGGCTGAGGACGTGGAGGAGAATCTCTGAGTTTAGTACATTAAAGCAGCCAACAGCTGCCCTTGGTCCTGGGACATCCTGCCAAGGAAGGTGGGGTTCCCTTGCTGGGATTTCCCCCTTGAAACATGCAGCAGATGAAGAAATTAGTCATTAACAATAAAACCTGGAGACTCCTCTATTTAAGCCAGAATCCTCTCTGAATGCTGGTGTTACACACCACGAGCCCTATTTGTAAGCAGCCTCCACCTGTGGCCATCAGCTCTTCCTCTGCTTGCCCACTCACCACTGTTTCATCCAATCTCCCACATCTTTGATGGAAAGAGCCAAAACACCCTAAAATCTGCACATGCAGTCAAAAGGAAGCTTATTCACACAGTTAGGACATGCTTTTCATGCACTGCTGGTTACTGGAAAGTTTAACTTTTGTTAGAGGATAGAAATGAAGCAAAACAGGAAAGTGGATATTTTTCTTACTTATTTCAAGTGTACATATTTTGGGTAATTTTATTTTTTTTCCTGTGACACAGAATAGAGACTCTTCTTGGAGACTGTAATAGCTCTCAGCGTGTTTTCCACCAAGAATGCCGAAAAGAAACACTTTTTCTGAAGAAGTCATGGAAACTGGCAAATTGAAGACACAAGCCCTCATTGAAACCCTCTAATTTTTTAATTAAATTTACATGTCAGTGGATCTTTTGAGCTTGGCCTGTATGTTTTTTATAATGTACGTTTCCCGTGCTTTTTCCCATGGGTATTTCTGCACTATTTCTAAACTGGCATTACTCAAGTTGAAGTGTGATAAAGGGCACATTATAGTTATATTAAGCAAAATGGGGAGGAGAAAGCTTTTCCATAGTCCAAAGAAAGCCGTGCCCAGAGCCTCATTTCTGGTAACAAGCAGAGCAAGGCAACCAGTCAGCTAGAAAGTGCTGCCATCAAATCTGCTTTGTCTTGAGAAAGAGGGATTTATTCTACCCCGGGTTGTTTTCTGCTAAAAAAATAAAGGTTGTTTTCTCCAAACCCATGAAGTCTTGCTCTGGAGTGCCATGGCAAACATGTTGTGAGCAGCAGAAGGGAGGGCAGAGCTCCATGTTGTGCCCTAGTGTGAGTTGCACAGTTGCTCTTTGGAAGAGCAGGGGGGCACTGTGGGCATGGCTGGGGCTCCTGGCCCTTCCCAGCCGTGCTCTGGGTGTCACAGCCCCCCCAAATATGCAGGAACCTGCAGGGTGCCCACAGTGCCCGGCCCAAATCAGAAGGACTTGGCAGCAGTGCTGAGAGGTGGCAGCTGGATGGGGAGGGAAGGAAGGGAAGAAGGGGAAGGGAAGGAAGGAAAGGAGGGCACGTCAGCTCAGAGCGGCAGAAAGGGTTTTTCACAGCAGCTATTTGCAACCCTCCAAGGAGCTACAGAGGCTGCCCATTAAAACCCTGTTAAAACACTTCTGATGTTGTCAGCAGTGGAGAGCTGAAATAGCACAGTGATCACTGAGATACTATCTGCCTCCAGCAGTTCGCTGGTACTGTCAATAATATGAGCAAGAAGGTACAAGATGAGCAACAACCTAATTCCTGCATCAAAATTTCATAAACTCCCTCAGCCGGTAAACACTAGAGATGTGGGCAAACACAGGCCAGCCAATAAACCACCCAGAAAAGATGACCTCTGATCTGGAATCTTTCCCAAAAGCTCTGAACCTCTAAGTTAATTTACACTTTGAAAGCAGAGCAGCGGAATGGCAAGGGGAAAGCAGGAGGGATGAGGTGATGGCTCTCCCATCAGTGCTCCTCAGCTTTACCCAGGGACAAACCACAGCATCACTTCGAGGCACACACCCTTCCAACCTCCCACACTACAGTTTCTCCCCCCTTTTCTCTGCTTTGACTTTTGATTGATTTCCAGTGGCAATTCCCTGGGGTAGATTTTGCAAGTATTGTCCTCCCAGGCCAGAAAATTTGCCACTTCTTGAGGAGAGCGATGCCTTGTTTGCAAACAGACCTCCTGATGTGCCAGGGTACCAAACCTGTGAGTAATGATAGTGGAATCATCTACTCTGCTACTCCGTACTCATGAGTAAGTACTACTCCCAGTGAATAATGGCTGGAGAAACAGGGCCAAGGTGAAGAGTTATTTATAATACAGTAGCCAATGAGTAAGTGCTTAGTTATGAATTTACTGCTCTGGCTACAATTTCATGAGAAAATGAACAGAGCCAGCTTTTGGTTTTCCAGTTTTAAAAGCTATACACCCACTAAAAACTAGTAAAAATAATTCAGGAAGGATTGGGGTGGTTATTTATAAAGCAGCTATGACAGAGATCATGTGCACCACAGCTAAATGCAAGAGAATCAGAGATGCTTTCGTTCCTTCAGTGCCTCCTCGGGGTTGCTGTGGTAGGCAGAGTAAGTCCTAGACTTGTATTAAACCAGATGCTTCCCCCTTTTCATGCAATAAATACCCACTGCAGAGAGCCAAAAGCCAGAGCTCGCTGGGAATGAAGCAAAGAATTAGACTGTCAACTGCTCAGCAGTGCTGGGTTTGGGGTCAGGATATCCATCCCCTTTTTAACAGCAAGTGACTGTGCTAAATGTCTCAGAACAAACTCCTGCCAGTGCACCCTGGGTCTGCAGAGACGCTTAGGAAGAGTTTTTAATTGTTTCTGTCAGCCCAGAACGAAGCAGAAGTCATTTCTAGAAATGCATTGCTTCCACTCAAGGTAGTAATAACAGTAATATATATGGGCCTATAAAAAAACCTGACTGGGAAAATACTGGGACAACAGGAACAAGCACACCACTCTCCTGAATTTCCTACATGGAAACACACGATTTCCCAGTAAATCCTGCAGAATAAATGGATACTTTCCAACTCCCACATTACAGGTCATGACTTACTGGTGCCAGTTTGGATTCTGCTGGGGAACTGCTTATCCACTGATGACAAGACACTCAGGCTTGGCACTGCATCTCGGTTTAGAGAAAGGGCCTGCGATTTAATTCTGAACTGGAACCACAGAAGGGATGGTTTCCTTGGGAGTTTTTAACTGCTGGCTTTAACTATCTGCTCCGCTTCCAGCTGGGAGAGTCCAAGGAGGGTATTTTCACCTTGACATACCAAGTTGTACATAAAACAAAGCTCTTCCATCCTCCTTTGAGGAGCTGGTTGGTTTGGTGCTGCTGAGCCCGTTGCAACCGGCCAAGCTTCCCCTTGGACAAGCCCTGAGCTCAGCCAGAGTATCCAAAAAGCCTAATTAGGCACTTTTACAAACCCTAACTACCTTGTACATTTTTACTTTTGTACGGTTGTCTTTCCCCCTCTCCTTATCTAAGGGAAAGGTGAAACCATTCAGGGTTAGAAAGAAGGAATATCCAGAGAAATGACAGTCTTACCCCCTTGCTCTCACCAGCCTGAAGATAAATACCTACCTTTGTACAACTGTTCCCCTTCTTTCATTAGCTAAATATTGTGGCACCAGAGCACAAGGAATAAAATTACAACCACTTGAGATGAGTGTAACTTTCACAAGAGTCAGATATCCCAACAACCCGCCAGTCAATAACCCAGCACAAATTAACTCTGGCAAATAATAGGTGTGTTGACCCTAAATTCATGAGGCAATAAAACCTACCAACAGCCTGTTGTTTTTAAAATACTCAGGCACTTCACAAAGACAATATGGTGTTTGTTTGGGAGCGAGAAGATCATTAATTAGGAAAGCTTTTAAAAAAAGTTTTATTATCATTAACAGAAACTAATGGGAAAATAAATTAACTTACAACATCTGACACTAAGCTTGGAAAGAAAGGCATTAAGAACTTAAATCTGCCTCACCCATACCTGTCCCAAGGATTGCACCCCAGAGACCCCCTTCTGCACAGATCTCCATAACCACAAGAAACAAATTGAAATTTCCTCCCTTTCTTATTACATTTTGTGTCAGAGGTGCTGCCAACACAGATCTGTGGGACAGTGCAGTCACAGAGACATAATGTGAACCAACTCTGTTCACCTCTTCAACTCCACCACATAAAACACACTTGGAAACTCAACATAATAGTCTGTTCTTCCAAATCTGCTTATTCTTCTCTTATTCTGCTTTTTAAGAAGGGCAGAGCTCAGGCAGAGATGTCCTGTTGTAGGCACTTGTGTGAATTCTTGTTCCTTGAAGAAAAGCAAATTTTCTAAATATTTTGAGATCCATCTTAAAAAAATAAAAAAAAAAAATTTAAAATAACACACCATGAAAAGTGGCCTAAAATATTTTATGGCTTTGAGGACAATTCCCTCTTCCCTTCCCTTGGATGGTTGTTCACAGAGACACCACAGTGTCTATCAAACAATCGCTGCATACGACGGAGAGCATGGAACGACACTGGCCATTATTTCAACCATGTCAGCCAAGGAATTATGAAAGATTTATACCTCCTTCATATTAAAACTATTTAGTAAATGTCACACAGCACAGCAAAAAACCATGGGCACGTCACTGAGAAGGCAGCAGGCTCAGTGCAGAGCTCTCAACTTGATGCCCAGCAAGGGCAGGCTCTGCAAGAGAAGTGTTTATGTGGCCATAAAACCCTACAGCCAAAAACCCATCTCTTTCTGGTTTTCTAGGGAGAAAGAAAATGCAGAATTTAAATATCACCCTATTTAAAAAGCCATTTGTACAGAGAGTAAAATTAAATATTAGTAACAGATACAACATTTTGGAAAATGAATGGAGAGCACTAAAATGCCCTTGTGACTGCAACAGCCCCCTGTTCCTGCCTGATTTCAGCAGATGATGCACTTCCCTCTTCCCTTTTTGCTCCAAGCCTTCCTTCTACGAGAAGTCAAGTAATTAACTTGCCAAGGGAAGAAATTTTCCTCTTCAATACCTTTACATTTGCGTGAAGCACAATCATACAAAAGGCTGCTGCAAAGCCCAGAGGGCAGAGCCTCGTGCTTTGGGGCCCCCCTGGCCTGGACCACCTTAAATCCACCCCGAGCCAGAGCTGGGGGTCCCCATGAGGCACCCGGGCCCAGTGTCCTCCTGCTGGGAGGGAGTTTATCCACAGCAAAGAAGAAGGGAAAATTCACGCTCAGCTGCCTGATGGGAACTGACATGGCATCTCCAGAGAGAGAGAAACTTTGGATGTCAGGCAGGTTAGCATAGGGCAAGCAGACGGTCAATAAAATATTCAATAAAGGACTCTGATATCATAGATCTAATACTGTGGAAAAAGCCAGAAGTCCTTTTGTTTTTTTGTGTTGCCTTTTTTTTGTAAGAAAATGAGTTTAAAATGGTGGTTAAAATGGTCCATACCATATTAACCTCCTAAAGCTTGAAAACAATTGTGGCTGGGCTTTGAACTTGTTAGGAAAGGTAAAAACAAACGAAGGTTTGTGTAGCACTAGATATGCTTTTGTGGACTGGCCAAGTGGGTAATCCAGAACAAGGGCACTACTGTTCTTTGCCAAATCTCTCCAAAATAATTTTACAACTAATTTTTAATTATTAGAAAAGCAATAATAATACCTGCTGATCACCTAAGCCACATGACGCTCAGGCAAACAGGCAGGAACCTCACCCAGCTGGATCCCAGCAGAGATGCCGAGCTGGAATTCCAGGGCTGGCTTCTCTCCTCCCCACCTGAGCTGACCTGCTGCTCATTTTCCCAAGGAGGATTCCTACGAGGTTTCCTCTCAGAGCAACTCACCCGTGACAGCTCTTCCATGCCCTGCTGTCAGGGACTTCTGCAACTGTGCCCCACGTCACCAGACCCGAGGGGCTGGAAGGCAAGCCCTGGAGGGATCAGGGAAGCAGCCAGCCATGTGCAGGGAATCCCTGCAATCATTCTAATGAAGCTAAATCTTGGAGTTTACATAAAAGGAAAATTAAATCAAGCACTGGAGTGGATTGGAAAGAGCTACACCAGGAGATGGATAAAGTTAATCACGTTTAGCAGAGGCGAATGCTGACCTACTCAGCCTTGCCTTGGAGATGCCCTGGACTTGCTCTAAGGTTTAGGGTTAGGGTTTAGGGTTAGCCCAGGGGGCTGTGGCAGCTGCCCTGAGTGCTGCAGTGCTTGTGGTGTGCAGGCTGCAGGGGAAGCAGCAGCTCAGCCCTGCAGCATCACTGCCTCGGAGCACGGGTGGCAGTGCAGGAAGGCAGGGCTGTGCATTGGGGTTTGGCCACTCCTGGAGCCTGGCCCTGCCCTCCCATCCCTGCAGACAGCAACATGCTCTACAGGTGGGAAATCTGCACCTCAGCAAGAGAATGAGGGCAACATTTCAGCCCAACGCTGTATCACAGCATCACTGAGACTGGAAAACACTCCAAGCCTGGTATTGGCTACACAAACCCCACAGTCTCCCGATGAAGGAGCAAAAGATTAGGATATGAATCTGTCAAGTTTGGAATATTTTTTTCTGTACAGCCCTGTTAAATCCCTGAGGACAATAAGGCTTCAGTATGTCCTGAGAATAGCTGATTTGTCCTTTATTTCAGTGCCACAGAAAAGATTATTTGCAACTATTCACTTCCTTACAAAATATTCAGATTCTTCAATGAAAAGCGTTTCCCACATTGTGGAACCACCCACACAGCCCCATTTGAACGTGAATGAAAAGCTCTGCTTGATGCTGCTGAATATGTTAACCTCTCCCAGATCCCAGCCCTGGTGAGCCCCTCTCCTGCTGCATCCACCCAGGGAACAGCGTGGAACACAGCCTGGATTCTGTTGATTACTGACAAATAAAGACCACAAAGGCATCAGATGATTATGACGGAAATATCAAAATCTGTTTCATTTCTGGCAAACTAACCCCAAATTTAAGCTTGCTGGGAATTAATTGTGTTGTGTAAGAGGCCATCATTAGTAATGGGATATGGAAATTTTCCCTTTTACTTTGGGCTACTGGTGTCAGCTTGGCCAGTTTAACCCACTCAGAAACCAGTACCAGTTAATGCCCAGTTAGTGGTCAGTGTGAACCAGCCCCGTGGCCAAAGTCCCCTCCCCAGTCACACGTCCTATCACTGTCACAATCAGCACTCGTGAGAGCAACCCCACACCACGTTATCGGGGGAACATCCATTCCAATCCTTCTGTCTTTTTCAGAAAAGTGCAATTTGCTTTTTAGAGGGTCACCTTGCTTAGAACCCCTCTCATGTCCCCCCCCTTGCCTGCAGATCTCCTGAGCACAACATCACCCAGCCACCAGCTCTCTAAAACCTGTCTTTCTTGCCCAGCTTCCCTCATCTCCCCACTCACACATCCCTGCACTGTGAATCCCAAGGAGGTGAGCGAGGCTTAGGCCAACATATCACTTTTCCCTTCCCGTCATCCCGTTTCACTGGGAAATCTGACTCTCCCATCTGTCCCTCCCTCCTGGCCCCATCTGGTGACACTCACACAGCCTGATGCGGCAGCACCCGCCTGGCTCCTTTAAGAGATCCCTAAAAGAGATGTCAGAGCACTGGAGAAATTCAGAAGGGGGAAAAAAAAAAGGAAAAAGAAAGAAAGAGTTGCTCTTCTTTGAGAGCTGGCTGGAGTGGAGAGCTATCTTCATAAATAGACAGGAAACAGAAAAGACTAATGTTGGGCAGATGACAGATCCCTGAATTCAGTTAACTGGCCTTCAAGATATGAACTGTTCTATTAAACATAGAGGCATTATGTTGGTCATCCACTTTAAGCCCAAGAGTGATTAAAATGCTGGCAGAAAATAAAAACTGGCTATTGAAGAGCTTGCCCTGAGGTCCTAATTTCAAATCAAATTTTACAGCGCCGCACAGGAACAATGGCAGCCCAGTACTCCAAGTCTTCTTTTTGTCACTTTGTACAAAGAAACCCCCTCAAACTCTCTCAAAGAACAATGGCCCCTCTAGATTCGCAACTACGCCAAGAATGGGCTCAAACCATACAAAAACACATTTTAAAAATACATTTTACACTGCCCTTGACATTTGAGATAAATAGAAGCCAATGCATTGAAATTCCAAGTATTTTTTATATCCCTTCACAATGTGAATTTCTTATTTTCTCCCGTCTACTTGATCTTTGACATTCTGGCCTCTGCAAGGGAAGGACACGGCAGAGCAGTCAAAGAAATTAATTATGCAGATAATGGCATTTTATTAAAATGATTACTGTAGCAGGGAACGCAGCAAACGCCGGCGACGCGAACCTGGCCCCCTGAAGAAACCAAGAGGACACAAACAGTTCATTTTTAATTGAAAAACTTCTCAGCTATTAACATTTAATTATCTGTTACCGATATATGGCACTAGTTCAATTAGCATTTTTCTATACATCAGGTTGGCTCCTCAGTCAAACCCTCTTTTTTAAAGTTCCTCTGAGCTGCTGCAGATTCCCCCTTCCCTCCAGCCTGAGTTTATTTGAATTTGGCAGCCTGGATACAGCCAGTTGTTTCCTAGTGAACTGCACACAAGACCATATGTTTCAACATTTAAGCAATTTAGAATCAGAGGTATAATTCTGAGTGTCCTCGGCAGAAACTGTACATTAAATACCCAAAGGATCGGAGCTCTACAAGAGATCCAGCCTTTTTTAGCACTTTTCCCATAGCAACAAAACCACCCCACGCTACTTTTATCGTCCCCTGGACCCACGAGCATGTGGACAGGGTGGTGAGCTGGCTGCAGCCAGGCAGTCCCAGGGCTGGCTGTCCTCAACAGCAGGGGACAAGCAGGCACAGCGTTTCCCTTTTCTCCTTCCTGCACCTCTTTCCCAGCAGGATTCATCCCAAATTGCTTCCTATGATCAGAACTCCTACCTACTTTCTTGGTTTGTGGAGCCCTACTTTCTAAGAAGACATGAATCAGTAATTTCTCTGGGCCAAACGTGATGCTTGTGTTTTCTTTGTTTCTGGGATGATGAACATCTCCAGAACTAGGGATTTGCATCAGACACAGCCAAGGCACGCGATGCCCTCGTGCTGGTCTGTCCACCCTGCTCGTCCTGGCATGAGGTCACACAGCCTCCAAACTGCACATGGATATTTCAAAAGTACGTTCTGAGAGAGGGAAAAAGAAGCATCAATTCCATCAGTGAATCCATCAGGAAGTGTTCATTGCTTCCATCACAACACCTGCAATAAAGCCAGGATGAGAAGGGCAACCCAAGATTAAAATCCAGTGGTATTTCCTGCTTGGAGGACAGGCACAAGCCAAGAAAGGCAGCAGTTTATCAAATACCCTGAAGAATTTGAGTGAGGGCTTGTCCTTGTGATGGCCCTGCCCACGATGGCCCCGCAGTCACACACAACATTCCGCATCACGAGTTGAACACGGGGTCGCAGCTCCTGAGCCTCAGGCACACAGACCCAGCGCTCCGTTTGCCACTTTCTCTCCCTTCTCACCACTTCTCTGAGTATGTGCTGAGGAACAGTCACTTCTTCTGCGACTTTGCACACCAAACTCAAAGGGGAAATAGGTTTTCCCCAGAGAGGGATGCAGGGATGCAGCACTGCCCTGCTCCAGCAGCCTGTGCCTCTCTGAGGCTGGAACGCACTCAGTATCACTCCTATTTTCCTTCTTTTAATGTTTTCCATCCCATTTATATAAGGAAACTGAGGCAAAAGTTCAATTACTTGAATTTAATTAATTTACATTAATTAAATATTCATTTGCTTCAGTATTCAAACCCATTTCTTTCTAGCTTTCAAAATAAGACTGGCATTAAATAACAATATATAATTCCTAGGCACAAAGGGTTTGCAAAGTATTTTCCAGCAATATCTGAAGGTTGTTTTCCTTTGGTGAGGGTTCTGTCTCTCATGTTAACTTGGTACCCTGGCACAGAAATTCCCTCCGAATGCCTGAGTGATTCTGAGTGATTAAAACAAGCAAACAAACCCTGCAGAAATAATTCCATTTGTGGGTATTTCCTTTAACAGCATTAATAATCTAATGCATTTAAAAGGAAGATTTAGAATTCTAATTCACTTGTATTTCACAGGATTAAAAATGCAATAAATGTAATATAGCCATTGGATAGAAACACAACCAGATCATGAAGGTATTTTGACAATACCCATTCCTGTTGTGCAAGAGTTCAGTGTCAACACCTTTGTAGGTCATTTAAATTTTCCTCCATCAGGCTCTAAAATCCAAAGAAAATATTTATTATTCAGACAGGCCTGAAAATACACATTCAGTGGGATCCAGCTCAGAGAACAGACCGAGCAGGACTGAGACAAAACTAAGAATAGGTTTGTCATTTGGAAAGAGATTTAAATCCAATCCCCAGCCCTGAGTGACCTGCACACCCAAGAGAACACGCAACCTCTCTAAATTTCTTTACCTCTTGTACCATCCACTGCCAATTCACAGCAATTAAATAAGTGATTATTTCAGAATAAAGAACACTGGAAGGGGCTTTTTGTAGGCCAAGGTGTCTCTCCTGCTGCTGAAACTGGCAGCACTTTCAAGAGAAATAATAAATAAGTTGAATAATGGTATTTTTTTTTTAAAGGAAAGAGAGAAGGGAGAGAAATTCCCACCTGGGCATGAGAAGCCCCACGTGCCCTTCTCCAAGCAGCCCAAGTTATTCTTGTCTCCTCTTTTCCCCCAGAAATTCCAGCCTGACCCTGAGAAAGTGTCACCAGAGCGAGGCCATTTCCATGGAACAGATCTCTGCTGCGAAAACACGGAACCAGAACATTCCCACCCCGTTCTAATTTTAATTTGTGTGAAGTTTCAATGCAGAGAACAGGCACAGCTGCCTGATTTCCTCCTCCAAAAAGCCTCACGTTTCAGATTCCCTGCCCAAAATATGAAATTAAATCTATGGGACTTCAAGGCACACGAGGCAAATTAACATTTAGGAAAATTAAGCTTTAATGAAATAAAATGCTGCTTAAATATTACTGGGCTCTCTGGCTATATCTAATATCAAGACTACTAAATAAAGCCCTTATAAGAAAAAAATGCACACTGAGGGAAAATAGGACTGTTATTTTTAACACTGATAATTTTGTTTAAAAGAAGATTCCTTCCTGTGTTTCATCATTTTACGTTATGCTCTATTATAGAAACTAATGTGGGAAAAAAAGTTCAGAAAAATCCAGGCCTGGAATATTATGGAAAAAAGAACCACCAAATGTAAAGGTCCTGTAATATTTGGTATCTTCAGATTTTTCTGCACTGGTTCACATGACCCCCAATTTATTTTTAGAAAGGCAGCAATTCCCACTTGGACACGGTGCAATACCTTGTACCCGAATGTTGCTCTGCACAAATAAACCAGGGAAAGTGTTGACTTAAAAATAAAACCCTGGAAAAGGAGAAAGTTTTTTGGGGTTTTTTTTTCCCCCTCTGCGAAAATTTCCGGCAAAGCTGTAAACAAAGGCAGGTTTGGCTCAGGGGTTGAGTGGCTCTGTTGAGCTGTTGAGGATGGAGAACATATCAAACCTCACAGAGTGAGGAAATGTTTGTAAAACAGTTAGTAAATCACAGGCAGCGAGGTCACCGTGTTTAACAGCAGGAGGGACGCTCTGCCAAGAGCCCAGCTGGGGAAGGGCGGCTGCACACACGGGCTCCTCGCTCCTTCCCACTCCAAATCTCAGTGCAAAAGTCAAAGAAATCTCCCAAAAAGTAAGGGAAACGGCCAGGGTTTCAGAGTGAGGAGCTCTGCCAGGGGGACAGGAATTCCAGTACCTGGGTTTGGTTCACCAAACCAGCACACAGGCTGGGAGAGCATCGAGCTGGAGGGATTTCCCTATAGGTACCTTTTATCTCAGGGGTGGAGCTTTAAATTCTCACTCTGAACTCACACACACAGAAACAACCCCAAAATCTGACCTCTCTGAGAACTGCCACGTGAATTACATACAGGTGAATCCACCAGCAGGTGAATTGCTCATCTTTAAATGCAGACACACAAACCCCCGTGTGAACAGTGAGAGTGCAACTCATCTGACGCCAAAAAAGCCCAGAAATGGTTATTTTGAGTCAAAAAGTTGCCATGGAATCCCCTCATAGCATGGAGGGATCTATCAGACGACTCACCTGCTCCTGTGGGACACAAAGGCCACGTCCTGGTGCTGGCAGGGGACACAGAGGAAACACTTAAGCACATACTTGACTCCAACTCCTCGCATGTTTGAAGTTAAGCATGGACTTAAGTGCTCTGCTGGACTGGGGCCTGTATGCTGGACATGAGGAAAAAAAACCCTTCCAAATTTCTTATATATTATATTATATTGGGGTTTGACTGACAGTTTACAAGGAGAGTTTCAAGTGTCCTGTCCCTCTGCTCACCGCATTGTGAGACCACACTATGAGGAATTTGGGAGGAAAACTTGGTCTGCAGGGATGAAAACAGTTTTGGCTTTTTGGGAAGAGCCCATGGGGCACTTCTCCTTCCTTTAGGTGGCAGAAAAGGGACACTAGTGCTGGCAGGGAAGAGATTAAAGAAGAAACAATTTGCTCAATACCTGCTACATGTAGGTACAAACCACAGCACGGAGCTACTGAAGTTTAATACCACAGTTAAATGTCTTCTTATTTCATACAGAAGGAAAAACAGCAATAAATATTTGGGGGGGGGGGCAGTTTTTTCTTTTAAATTATTTTCTGCTTTGTACTATAAATCCTATCTTTCTGTCCACTCTGCTGCTTTCTTTATGAAGCAAAAGTTTCAATTTCAATGACTCCTGAACCCAAACTTGACACGTTTTGGACAAACTCACATGGTTAAAATGCTTCTCCTCATCACAGACCCGACCAAACCCTTAACAGATTGGTTTTTCTTTTGGGGGGGGGGAGTTGGTCAACAGATAAAGAATTAACCTTTGCAAATGAAACCCAAACTGCCTTTAAGTGCACTTCTAGCCCTGCTTTGAGCAGTCCTGCAGCCACGGGTGGGCCACCCCCGAGGGCCACTGGGCCACCCTAGACAGCCCTGCTTTGCCAGCAGTGCAGGTGGGCATTTGAAGCTCTGTGTCAAGGACAAGGAAGGAAGGAAATGACTTCAAGCTACACTGAAACCATTGTCATTATTATTATTATTATTATTATTATTATTATTAGCACTGGTTTTGCTGCTTCAAACCCAAAGATGTCTAGTAAGGAAAAATATTCACAGTACAGATTTCATGCAGAGAAGCACCACAGATTAATTAAGGAGAGAAGTTACATTTATGGAGGACTTGTAAGGATCAAGGAAGTTAACAGCAAATAACAAAAACTGAGGCCAACTGCCTGTATATGCACAAGGCACTAATTCTTCTGACACTACATTTATAGAAACAGGAGTTTCTGGGTGATTATGATCATATTTAACAAGAACTCTACAATCAATGCAACAGGAGGAAGAGGAATTTTATCCTAGAGGCAAATAACTGGAGAACACCAAGACCAGAGGTTACTTTAGTACTACATAAACCTGAGAGTGACTTCAAATAATTAAGTTACAGTAGTGCAACTTCAATCACTTCACCTGGCTCTGTTTTAAGACGAGAGACTCTCTCTTAAATGGAAAATCCTACAGGGAACTGATGGGCCTGACTATTAATTAACCAGTCCTGTGTGCTGAGCATTTCCATTTGGTTAATCTTCTGGAAAGGAATTACTGTTTGGTTTTATGAATTCTTCTTATTTGCTCATTCCACGCAGCTTTCGGCATGTCTGCTACTGCAGAGTTTGTTTTCCAGGCTTTTCTTCTTCTTTGGCCCTTCCTGTTCAGGTTCTGTTCAGTTCTATGGATCAGTTGAGCAGTTCAATGAGATTAAATCAACAATATGTTTTAAGCTGCCAGTACATAAGTTAAATTTTACCTGCCTTAATCCATCTTGTGTGCTTCAGAACTGCGCTCTGAGGACCAGAGATATTAATTAACACACAATATGTGTGCTATTTTATTACTGAAATTCTTAAGGGGGGCTCTTGATGCCCAATATAATGTTGCCACCTCTTGTTTCACACACAGCCCTTCCTTCCACCTCTGCACCCAAGACATTCTTGTGCCTCTCCTGCCTCCAAGATATTCAGGGACTGTCCCAGCCATCCCATCACAGCCCGCAGGAATCGGAATTTGTTTGTTTGTCACCAGTGAAGCTCAGACTGCCCTGAAATGGGCTGCAGAAGGGGCTGGTGGAGCTCAGACATGCCCAGGAAGAGCTGCTGTCACAGATGGTGGCTGTTCCTTGAGGAGGAGCCCACACATCATGCCATGGATCCCAGCTCTGCATTTCCCTGGGCTTGGCCTGGGGGAGCGTTTCCCTGCTCTTAGCACCACGATTGTTACAGGGAACAACAAATAGCCTCTTTTAGGTTTTGTAAGGTACATTGTGTGCCCTGAGAGAGAAGCTGATTTGACCCGGATTCTGGACTTGAAATTATTCCAGCACATCCCATGGATGTTACTGGTCTCAGATGCTTCCTACCAGTCACTTCATGGAATACCCATGAAATATTTTAAATTTCCTCTCCCTGTGGTTTCTGCTCTTATCAAATGCTGCAAAGGAACGAATTTACAAGGGTTTTATCACAGTTGGTCCAACCATTGTTCCCTGTGAGGGTTTCCAGCACTAAACCTGCCACCCTGAAACAGCCTTGTTCTTACACATACTAGGCTGTATACACTCCTTCACTTTTTGTCGAATTATTACTTTGTAAACACAGACATCCTTTAATGCAAATGTCTTAACGACTGCTCTGGAGTCTCAGTGCAGTGCATGCCTCAGCCTTTTAACTCGACACACCATCCCCATCTGCTGCTTTAAACTTCTTGTCCCACTCAGACTACGCAGAGCCCCTGCAATGCTCTTATTCTACTGAGCTCTGCTTCACAGAAACTAAGCAAGTCAGCACCTTAGAAAATTAACTCTGCCAAGACAGAAGTCTAGCAAAAACCTTTAGAAGAAATGACACTGCTTGGCTTTGACTTTACCCTGTTCTCTTTCTCCCTCCAGTGCTGAATCTTTCCACCTCTGGCAATAACTCCTGACACACCTGGTCTTCAGAACCCCACTCCAGAAAGACCAGAGTTAAGAGAGAAAATTCAGGTAGCAACTACAAAAGAAATCAAGGGGTTTATTAATAGTCTATTAATCCTCCTGTCCCACCGTTTATGGAACTAGAACCTCTCTAAAGTATTCTGATTTTTATATTTTGATTTTCACACGTATTCTTTTAAGCTGCAATAGACTCAAGATATATTTTCCATTAAAAAGAAGTCGAATGACTGTATCTGAGTAAAAATGTAGACTCACTCTCCAGTAAATGCACTCCTAACTGGACACTCTAAAGCCACTTTGACTCTCTCACTTCTATTTAAAACCAGCCCTCTCGCACCGGTGCCGGGGCCACCCTTATCTCTGGAGGAGATTGCTGGCCCTGGCCAGGCTGGTTGGTGTTTCCAATTTCCTTATATAACAAGGCTCCAGTGTGGGGAGGAAGTGGGCAGATACTGAGAAATCAGGGCGGATAAAGAGCACTAGACCCGTAACCTCTGAGGTCAGGAGGTTATGACTTCAGGCCCAAGCAGTAAGGTGGAAGGATGTGTTCAGGTAGTTTTGAATTACCTTGTTTTACTGGTCTTTTCCAAGAGCAAATTAAGAAGACCAATATCACCTACGTGAATATATACATGGAGCCAACACAAGCTTTGCTTCGTATTTCCAACTGTAAGTAGTCTGACTGTTCAGAGGTTGAAAAATCCCCCCCTGCAATGATTTCACAGTCAGAAGAGCCCAGGGCTGACGAGCTATCCAGGAGCTCTTGTAGCCTCCCTGCAAATGACTATTACAGACCCAAGAGATGAATTTGTGTGACCATAAGCTGGTTTCCAAATACTGACAGGTGTAGGGACACCAGTGAACAATCTCCAGATGGAAAACAGATCTTTAGCTACACATGAGGGACTCTATGAAGTTGCATGTGCAGCAGGAAGGACAGAAATTCTCTCCCCAGGTATGAAGAAGAGGTGAAATCCCGGTTTTTAACTTGGATACTCAAGTGATGAGTTCATGATTGTCAAAGAACTGACACCACTGGTCAGGATGGCAGGAAACAGAAGTCATAATATAAAATCAATCATCACTAAACGCCATTAGGAAGTATTGGAAGAACCTCCCTGAAATCACCACGTGGATGGCAATGATGCTGAAGGAAAGAACACTGAATGGCTCATGGCTGCCCAAATTCCTGCTTGCAGTGGTTAAGGTGAGGATCCTTCTTTGAGTTGACTGTGCTAAGAGCACAGTTACAGCAGAAGCAAATTGTAGGAAGGACAAATTGTATGTGCCTGTCAGAACCCAGAGACATGGCCAGCAACTTTTTTGTCCCTCCCTGGGATCCGACTGTCTCAGTACTCCAAAGACACGAACGGAGCATAAATCTTCACATGATTCTTCAATCTGTCTACAAATGACCATGACATTGCACATAAACTATCCTATGCAACATATCTGCTTCCCTTTTCAAGAGTTAAGGAGTGTATCAGACACCGTGATAAACACACAAAACCGAGCGTGAATACCAATAAATGCAAGCCTTCCGTCTCGGAAACTCCTCACTTATTTGATTAAGTTAGGTGAAAAACAGAGCAGTCATGCTTGTAGCTTTTCTTCCTTTTTCCTTCCCTCCACTCTTTTCATTCCTAATGCGAATCGGAAGTCTATGTGGAGCAGCCTGGCTAGCCCCGGTCTAACCTCCCCATCTGGAAGGGAACTAACCAGCCTTGGGGCTACTTCCAACCCTTCCCAGCTGTTGGCTTTGGGTTTTTTGTTTTTGCGGGCTTGAGAAAGCATATTTATATAAATGATTGCCATATCCTTTGCCAGCTGTTGACCCCGCTCTCGTCCCGGTTGGGGCATGTTTTTCATTTGTGGAGCCGCAGACCGGGGCTGACCCTGGCGGCGTTGCACGCTGAGCAAACAGCTCCACGCGCTCCCCGGCAGGACAATGGGTGCCCAGTGCTGGCCCGGTGTTCCCCTCGGGGCTAAAGGCACAGAGAGCCCGAGCTGGAAGCAGCGCTCAGGAAAAATAAATGATGAGATTCCCAGCGCCGGCCAGAGCCTTCCTGTCCCCGGCAGGAGCGCCCAGCCATCGCAGGCACCGCGGGCTTTAGCAAAGAGGTTAAAGAAAACACACGTGAAAAGAAAAATAAAAGGCATTTTCGCTCGGCCACGTCTTGTATTTGGGAGCAGAAAGTTTCCTGAGCTGAACTGTCAAAACATTCCTGGACTGTTTTTGTAGACTTGGTTTTCCTCCCGTGGAGCTGCGAGCTGATGGATCCTCAGTGAAGTGCTTGAAAACAATTGCAGCAAAGCAATCAGCTAAGTGATACACTCCTGAGAAATCACAACATCCAGCTACAGTGATTGGAAACTTCCAAGGGCGTCTGAGAGCGAAAACCACTTTCTGTGTATCCCAAAGCACGTTCACCCATCACCTGTGGCTTTGCTGGTTTGAAGCAAAGGACAGAAATACTCTGGCAGAGGGGAATTCTCCCCACAAGCCCTTGTGAAGCACCAGCAGCCACTCACCTTGGCTGGCACCTCCTCAGCCAACACTGCTGAAGTTAAATGGGCCACAGACAATGAACTCCAGCCCGCCCTCCTAACTTTCATAAGCATTATCAGATTTTTTGATAGTAAGTAGAGGTGGCATATGTGTTCTGTTTAGTATGCAGAAGAGCCTCATTTTATTCTCAATGCACAGATTTAATTAAAAATAAATTTATTGTTAACGCTTAAAGTGGTGCCAAGATTATCCAAACAGAAGGTTTATGATACTTAATAATTGATAAGGGGAGGGAAATTCACAGATTGCAAGTGATTATTATTTAGTAGGTCTGTTTGCAAAGGTGAAAGTGGCATTACAGCCAGCCAAAAGGGAAAAAACCTGTATCATTTGTATAGTCAGAAACGTTTAAATTCAGCAAACACATTGTAGAAGTGTTTGGAATGAAACCCATTAGAGATCCCAACAGTTTCGCTAATATTGAAAGCATTCAAAGTGTTTTCTCAAACCTCAGCAACAACCCAATCCCACACGAGGGAGGGGTTATTTTATCTTTGTTGTTGTTGTTGTTGTTTTTTTAATTTGGGCACATGTTGGAGATCAGCTTCTTTAAGGCCGGGATTCTCCGCTTGGATTTCAAACCAGCTTTAGCACAATGTGCCAGAAATTTCCACAAGTGCTGAGAGAATTAACTGATGGGATCTTTGAAGCCTCTCTATCCCAGATTAACTAATGCAAAATCTGTGAAATCACAGTTCAATCTTCTTTTTTTTCTGGCTAGATGTGTTTGCAGTGGTTGGGATGACAAGATGCTCCCAAGCCATCTGGCTCCTCGCACAGGATTTGATTCAGAAAATTAATAGCAACACCATTGGTGTGCACACACTGCATCAGTCCAGCCACGTAGGCCTGTTACACAAGCCCACGCCGAGGTTTTGTAATTCCCCTGTAGGTTACACGCTGGAAATGCTGAGGTTGGCCTGTGAAAAGACTTCCATAAAATCGTGGGAGGAAGGAGTGAGCAGTTCCACTGAATTCCACGGGGCTGCTCCGGAGGAGCCGGCTGTGCCCGTGCAGGGAACTCCCTCCCTTCATGGGGAAAAGCTGGACTTTGAGCACTCCCCGCAGAACAAAAAGGGAAAAAAATATTTTTCTCCTTTCATGTATTATGCAAATCTAATGTCTATAAATAATGCAGCCCCCTGCTTTCAATAAGTGCTATCTTGCACGTATCAGCCGAGGAATTAAATCCTTCTTTTAGGACTATCACACTGCAGACGTTCTCATGGCTGAGCAAAAGCTCTGCCAAGGGTAGGCTGCAAGTTTTATTTACAAACCAAACTCTGAACATCCAAACAACAGGACTGGGGGAATTTAAAGGCAGCTTTAGACAACTTTTTTGGTGTCATTCAAAAACCCCATGATTCTGTGTGAAAAAAAGAAAAGCTTTTCTGGAAAAAATGCTGCTTCCCAGAACAGACTTGGGCTTGGAAGAAACTTGTATAAATTATCTATGTTAGATAAATTGTGTATTAAAATGTTACTTTAAAAGATTATTTTAGTTTGGTTCAAGCTGAGCATCTTACTATATTTTACATAATTCAAAGCTTATTCCCATTAAAATTCATTAGATCTGTGTATTCAAATCCACAAGGTGCCTTCGGAAACACTAAGCTCATGTTTAACTGCAACTGTGAGCTCTGAGCTTTCCTTAAAGGGTTCTGGGGTTTCCTTAAAGGGTTCTGGGGTTTCTTTAAGGGGTTCTGGGGTTTCTTTAAGGGGTTCTGGGCAGGGTTTGCTGGTGCTGAGGCAGAGGTTGCCTGGCAGAGCAGGCACAGAGAGCCCTCGGGAATGCCCAGGGTGTCCAATGCAGGGAAAGGATGGGAACAGAGGGAATTTCCAACAGGTACATTCCCTCTCAGAGCTCACCGTGGGGCAGGGATGGTGAGGGCTGGACACGATTCCAAACCCAGTGGAATCTGTAAATACCATGTAAAACCCATGTTAATGGGAATGGGTTTGTCTCTTTTCCCGGTGCTGATGGGCTTCCTTGCAGTGTGTGCAGTAGGTGAGGCCTCGCTCTCCTTTCCTCGTTAGGAGTTTTTAAACCACTTGAGGGATCCAGAAAACACGGTACACAAAGTATGTAATAAAAAATTACTTTGCCTGCAGAGCATTCAAAGCCACAGCATCTATAAAAGTCAAGGAGGTGAGAGATCCTCAGGGAACGCTGCGCTCCCTGCAAGCCTCGGGCTGCAGCGTCTACACTGAATAAACACGGACCAACAACCATCCCTGCAAACACATCCCGGGATATTTTGGGCAGCACTCCTGTGTTTTCCCTCTCAGAACTCCTTTGGAAACACCTTTGGGGGAAGTGCTTTTAGAGGGATGCACTTTCTCAAAGGCAGGTCCCCTCAGCTGCTCACCCAGCCCACTCATCACCGCTGCAAACCCCCAGCTCAGGTTCTCCTGGGGTTACACATCCCCCAAAAAAACAGCCAAGGTAGAAAACTTCTGCAAGGGAAAGATGAACTTCACTTCTTTTGTTTCCTAAGAAGCCTCTGCCTCATGAGCCCTGAGCTGAGGTTTCCATCAGTGCTGCTGCTGATGGTTTTCATTCTGTGACGTGTGGGATTAGTGCAGCTCTGCTCCCACCAAGGCCAAGGGAAACTGCCCCTGCTCCCAAGCAGAAGGGAATGAACCCCCGAGGAGGAGTCCTAAGGGAATCAACCCCCAAGGAGGAGTCCTAAAGGAATGAACCCCCAAGGAGGAATCCTCCTTCGCTGCAAAGACCAGGAAACCCATAAAAACACACAGATGCAAACTGGGAGCGACTTTACTCTCTGCAAACCCCCAAACTGACACCCCACAAAACCTGCCGCAGCCCAGCTCTGTGAGACAGAAGTTTTCGGGAGTGTGGAAGGTGCTGAGGCCCCGCTCGGCCCAGGCTCCCTGTTTGCTGCTAAACTTGGGTTAATAGCCCATGACCCCTTCCATTCTTAACCCCGAGCTCTGACCTCCTGACCCACCCCCGGTGCCGCTGTTTATAAGCATGTTGCCACTGGTGTAAATAAAAAAGGAGCACAATGTGCTGAAATTGTTACTGGTGATGACAACTGACACACATTTTACACCGCCAGTGGGCAAACCCATCAATAAATAACTCCAAAGCTGTTGTTAATGTGTTTAGAGCTTCTTGCAGTGGCCGTGGAGTTTGTGCTGGTTTCCTTCTTCTCCTCCACATCTGTTTTTGTGGGACAAACAAGAAGCTTGCAATAAGGAAACCAACCAAAATTAAGGCAGCTGATTGACGGGGGTTGCCATCAGCATCAGGGCACAGCTGGATTTTCCACCTTCCCAGGTACTCCTTCAAATACCAAACCCCCCAAGAAAATCTGCATAGATCAAGCAGAACAGTCTGTTTTCTAAAACCTTCCAAGTGAAAACCATGTGGCTCGTGATGAAAATACACATTTTGTGAGTCTCTGGCTGTGGGGTCCTGTGAAAACTCTTGTTCTCTGTGCTGCCCACAAGTTAACCAAAGCAAACTTTAAAACCAAACCCTACAGAAGTGCTTTGCATAAAAATAAGACAAAAGGACAGACCGTAACTTTCACTCATCCCTTAAAAGAAACCAACTGGGGTTTTTGTCCTTTTTTTTTTCCTTACTAAATTGTTTCTAACTTATTGTAAATTCAATTTTAACCCAGCTTAGAATTCTAAAGTGATAAAGTTTCCAATATATACAACCATATTTTACATACACTCAAACGCACCAGAACCTGGATTTCTGTGACTGAAGTGTGCATCTTTTACCGAAGATATTGCAACCACATGTATATTTTTCTTAATTTCCAACTATTTCCAATTATAAATTCTGTGGGGTATAAAGTCTCACAGGACTCCTTTTGGGACCCCTCGCCCTGGCTGGGATCTGGCAGTGGAAACGAAGGAGAAAAAACAAAGGGGAAACCACCAATTCTAAAAATGCCAGAGAGGTTTAAACATTTCTGAGCTGAAACAGTTTATTGTGGCCATCCAAACCGACCTGTCAAGGAGGAAATCCTGCTGCAAAGGCCACTAAGAGCACGAACCCCACACACCATGGAAAGCAGAGGATTCCTGACAACCAACTCATCAGGAAATGCAGAAAAGAGCAAAATGTCAGTATTTCTCATGCAGAATCTCACATTTTAACAGTGAACTGCTAAAATCCTTTTTTTCTTATTGTTGCTGCTACAATTTGATGAGACAAAAGACCCATGAACATGTTACTAAAGGAACAAGATATAAAAATTATTACAGTAGATGTACCAACCTACAAAACACGGTCAAACAACAGTCATCTATCTTTCTCAAAAAGAAAAACCAGACTATGTGTAATTGCAAAATCTAATTTACATTCTCCTATTTTCCATCTGAATTTCCACTTTTAGGGAATATTCTCTGCTTCCAAGCTTTGCCTGTGTAAAAGACGCTTGGACATGTTTCTAATTGATTCGTTTTACACTATCGAAAGGATAACAGTGATTTACAGGAGAATTCTTTCTGCCTTGCACACATCTCTCATTTGCCCATCTTAATTCAATTAAAGGAAGTAAGGACGGTCTGACCGATGGATGAACCATATTTTAGCTGAGGACATTTCTATGTAAACTGGAATATACCAACCACTAATTCGCAGCCAGTTACTTCCGATGTGCGACTTGGACTCGCAAAGGTCACGGCTTGGTCACCGACAAGACAGAGGATATTAAATGCTGGCAAGGATTGTGCACCAGTGCAAAACTGCAGGCTGATATCAAAACATTTTCAACTCAGATGCAATTTATATGCAAACAGTCTGTATTTATTCTCAGCTAGCAGGAGCTGGAAGTGAGAACTTTAAAGCAACTGCTTTTTAGAAAACTAAAAATACCTTGAAAAACCTTTTAAAACGACCCAGCTCAGTACTTTGTGTGTCTGTTCCTTGGAAGCACATTGAGGAAAAGATAATTTTTCTGTTTCCTATAGGATTTATAGTATATTCGTGGAAATTGCAACACCCAGGACACTAAATACATCACTTCTGTGGGTTGTAAAGGAAAGAGGTAGAGAAACACTGAACCAGCTACCCAAATACACAGAAAAGGTGTGAGGCCCCTGAGAGGTCAGGGTGTGTCTCCAAACATCCATAGTTACCTGGAATACAACTTCTGCTCTCAGCAGTGGCATAGCCTTCTCCTTTGACCTGCAGTCTCCACACTAACCTGGAATAATACCCTGGAATACCAGGGTATATTTCAATCTAGCAAAGAGGTTCACAGTGGAACAGAAAGCAACAGCTTCAAAGCTTAATGTCAACATGTTCTAGTCTTTTCCAAGGATGTAAAGGAGATGGTGTCACCCAAATTGGGAATCTAATGAGGGTATTTGTTTCTCCATCAAGTAGAACAGTTCTCCATCCTCATCCTCTCCCTAGACACAGGCACTCTGCTGCTCCTGCACTGCAAGACCAGAGGAGAAAACTCCTTCAAGTTCAAGGGAAAGGCAGCAGATTTGATCAGTCCCATCCAAACGAGCAGGAGCAGCAAAATACAGGGATGGGTTCGGTGCTGGGGAGCAACAACACTCTGTAAAGCACTGTTAGACAAAAACAACCTTTCAAGGACAAATTGTTATTAATAAATGTGCAGGATTGTGCCCTCAGCACCTTCAGGCCACTGCTCATCACCTCATTGTGTAACCAGAGGTGCTGCAGTCAATGACAGAGGAGGGAATGCTACAATAAGGATATTTCTAAGGAAATCCTTGCTGACAGCACACTGAAATGAGGATAAACACATGCCTACCGTTTCAAAACAGCAGCAAAGGCTGAACTTTGATTAAATAAACAGGGCAAACAAGCGAGCTACAGCCCACAGGCAAGATGCTCTGGCACCAGGGAGGTGAGGATGATGAGGTGTGTCCTTGACCAACTAGCTGGGAAGTTCCTCCCGAATCAAACAGTGTCAAGGAGAACCCGAGGGGTTTAAAATCTGAATTTCCATGAAAAACAAAGCATGGTGGGACATGTCCACACCAGTCACATGGCCAAATTCCAGATGAATGTGCCTTCTCTCACTGCCAAGGTGGCCATGGTTCCCTTTGAGCTTGCTGGAGATCCCTCACAGCCAAGTCCTGCTACCAGCCACTCCAGACAACAGACTATCAACCCAACAACTTCAGTTCAAACACGCAAATTAGAGTCTGTGCAACTTGGTTGGCTTGCTAAACCAACATGTTTCCAGAAGAACCTGTGCATGTTGGTGAGCCCAAAGCCATTTCTGATCAGCCACTTGGTGCAGGTTACAGCTCTGCTGAAATAAGAGTTGAACAGACCTCAGCCAGGGGCTGGGGTATTTTGGGGTTATTTAATTTCAGATCTGTGGGCTCAGCTACTTGTCCCTTTATCAAGCATCCAGATTAAAAGTGAACGCATTACATTTTAATTAGGATGGTGTCTATATTCAGTGAGAAAATTAGCTGCTGAAAACATAAAGGTTTTAGATCTCACAGTTTAGTGACCAGGTAGCACTTGAGTCACTTCTGAAAAGTTCCCAGTGGCACAGACCACTATTCCCCCTCGGATCTGTGCTTGGCCCAGCCCTGAGCTCCACATCCCACTGCCTGTGCTGTCCTGACCCCTGCCCAGGCTCCCTCTCCGGGTAAGGGTCGCTATTCAGAGCTGGAGACCCCACACCTACAACAAAGAGGGTCTTCTCCTGCCAGCTAACTCGGCACCACGCTCCTGGTTAAGGTGGCACCATTTCCCCTGCAACAGCACATGTCAATAGGAGGAAGTGCCACGGCTGTTTCCCCGAAGCAGAGAGCGAAACCCCAGGGCACAGAAGCAGATCAGTGTGGGGAGTGTGACCACAATGTCGTGCTGGGAGCGGCCAGAAGAACAATCCCTGCTTTGACCCACACTGGGACCTTGCAGGGATTACATGGCCAGCCCTGAGCGCTCCTGCTGGGACCAGCAGAGCCCGTGAGGCAGCAGCAACCCCTCCCCAATACCTGTGGAGGGAGAATCCCTCCTCAGAGCAGGGCACAAGGCAGCTCCTGCTCGGGCCTGTGTTATAAATAAAGCACATCCAGCAAGAGTTATTCCCATTTGTGAGCCTTTCCTGGAGCGAGAGCAAACTCCACTAAATATTCCTGTCTGCCCTGGTGTGCACGAGGAGCCCCGAGCACATAAATCTGGGCTGATATTGCTCTGCCAAGGAGCAGGACGTGCACACCGGTGCCCAGGAGTTGTGTGCACGATGGAAAGAAAGCAACACTCTGCAGGACATCTCCTTGGGGTGGGCACGGTGGTGTCCCCAGAGGTGTCCCCAGAGCCCCCGTGGAAGGTGCCGGGTGCCCGTGCGGTGGCGCTGGGACAGCCCGGCCGTGCTGCTGTGTTAATGACCTCGCAGCAGTAGACAGATCCAGTCCTTCTGCTTTTCTTTCTCACTGAATGATTTCCCTAAAGCCAAAGCTGGGCAAAATGCCACTAATGCTGCCGTAAAACTCCCGCTGTGTTAGGAGGGAGGCAGGCGACTGAGGGTTAGGAGGTAATCAAGCTTACAGATTAAGGCTCGCTAAAGCTACAAGATCAGCACAGCTCGGGGTGTTTATTAACTCTTTGAAGACCAAGATGCACGAGTTCCTATCACGTCTAATACGAAGGATGTTTTCCAACCACAGCTGACAGCTGAGCTGTTTTGCAAGATTAATTCTAATTTGTGCGACGTGAGGAGCGCGCGAGAAACGCTCCTTAAACCCGGCAGGGTCGGGTTCCGTAGCAAATGTGCTTCAAACCAGGAGACTCCACGAGCACAAACCTCCCTAGAATCAGAGACGAGTAAAATTTGTAATTATCCCTCCCTTCAGAAATGCTGCTTTTGAAATGAAACCAGGCATCCTGACAGTCAAGGAGTCCGACACCCTCGCACCCCCTGGGGCATTACACCCTGCGCTGGGAATTACTCCTTTGGAGCAGTGCAGAACGGGTTAATTCCTGCATATAAAATGAGGTTGCTGCAATCTGGGTGTTTTTTGTTTTGTTTTGTTTGTAACACAAAGCAAAATATACTCTACAGATGCTTCATTGAAATGCAACAGCTGTTTATGGCGGTGCATTTTCCGCTAATTTACTGGGGCAGATTTTTCGAGGAGCCTCGTTTTATTGCATCTTCATTTGCATAAACATCCATGGGCCACGGCAGTCTGGCCACTTGGCCCTGGCTTGGCTAATCCTGAAGGCTGAAATTCAAATTCAGCCAAGCCACCCACTCCCAGAAGGGAAAAAGAGTTCTGAGAGGAAGGTGTTACAGCCCCGACCCAGGATTCAACCTGCACTTTGTATGTATTTACCTCCTCAGTCCAAAATATTTCAATTTTTGGCACTGTACACAACTAGGATTTAATCTGCTCTTCACATCTGTCTGGGTAGGCCTGGAACCTCCTTTTTTTATATATTATTATTGTTTCCCTTTTGTTTATTTGATCTGTTACATTCCTTAAGCTTGACGACTAATCCAAATTATTAACAAAAGGGTTTATGTAAATTATTGTGATGAACAATCCCAAATCACAATTAAAACATTGTTAAGTGAATTAGACAACAATGGCTGCAGCTTCCCTATCATAGATTGAGGTGGATGGATTTGAACTTTATTGACAGTAGCAGCATAAAGCCTTAATCACTAAGCACCAGCACAATCTGGGTTTCGTAGGGTAATGACCCATCTATATATTCATAACAAGGGTCTCATTCATCATAATTCAAATTAAAAAAACCTCTTGCAAAACTAATGGAGGGAATGTGTGAAAAGTGATTGGATGGGTAAAACTCTGTGGGGCTGGAAAGGCTTTAATTGATTTTATTGTGCTGTGCCTAAGCCTCCTTGCCCAGTACATCAGATCTGTATCTAACTGCATTTCAATTGATTTTCACTGATAGGCTTCTTTCTTATGTCTAGGGCTTAAGTACTAAACTAATAAAAGGATAAAAGACTTTGTAATACAGATTTTGAAAATAATGTGCACACATACAATTTCTATGGAAGAAAATTGTATGATATGTGTTTGTCCTGCCCAAGTGAATACAACAGAATGTAACAGAAAAAATGCAACTAATACGGAGGGGATTACGAAGGGTGGGGAGGGAAAGGGAAGAAAAAGAAAGAAAATAAGGAACAAAAGGTCCCTTGGCTAAAATCAGCCTGATTGTAAGCAGACTTGACTTCAGTGGAGTTGTACCTGCTCACATTAGGGGTGATTTTGACTGATATCTCAAACTTGATTGAAAGATATTATAATTCATTTCAGATGTGGGTTAGTTCTTCATCATTTTAAATAAGGGATCATATTCTGATAAAAGCACCTAACACACACATCCTGATAAAATGACCTAAAGCAAAAGGAACTGGTTTTGGATGATCCTTTCCTTGGCCATTTCTGAAGCACCTAAACCTGTGGCAGTTCCATCAGGGCACAGACAGAACTCCCCTTGAAGCAGCTGCATTTACAGCCCAGACTGAGCCTGTTCAAGCCCCAGGACGTTGCTGATGAGGCTTCGTATCAAATTACCACAATGAAGCCAAAGAAGGTGATAACTCACTTTGAAAAACTGATTACAAAAGCAGCAGGTTCACCTAAAGGAAAAAAATGCAAATACCCAAGCACAAGGGAAAAATCTAACATTTGCCAAGTGAAAACCCCTCCAAAAAGCCGGGTTTCCCCATTTTTATTCCCCATAGCAAACCACCACGTGCTAGTACTATTGCAAACAGCCCTATCTGCTCGTCAGATGCTTTGTAACATCTGTATAACAAATGATAATGTAGAAGAGTTGTCCTGGGTTTGTGTTCCTTTACGAGGCTTGGTGTTGATAATCTCCAAAGCACACCCATGATTCTTTAAATTAAACATAAGAACCTTGTCTCACAGTACAGCTAGGTTATCCATGTGTAAGAGCCCAAGCCAAGTAATTACACATCCGCTCAAAGGATTAGACACATAAGATTTCTTTAAATTTTTAATAAAACTGCACAGCTGTTGTAAGAAAAAAACTCTTTTGTTCTAGATTTTTTTTAAAAACCATTAAGCTCAAAGTGATTCACAGTTATGCTTCAAGAAAAGTACTTTCAAAGTATTTCTGTTAGGCACTTTTTTTTAGTAGATTTAACATCACTTTAACCTCATGGCAACAGATTTGAGCCAGGAATAGCCTCAAGGAAAGGTATTTGGTCAAGTTTTAAAGAACATCTCTGTGCTCTTCTCGGATGAGTAAAATGCCTTTTGCCCCCATGTGAAGGGGGCACATAAACCCTGTGACATTTGGATTCATGAAGTCAGGCTGGGATGAGTGGGCAGCTTGTGTTTGAAGGGCCCACATGATGGCACATGAAGGACACAGTCCCCCCAACAGCCCTGAGATGTGGATCTGATTGCTTCTAGGCAGGGCCACCACTGAGATGTAACTGTGGGTGGGAAACAGGCAAGGAAATGCAGAGCAATGCAACAAACACGAGGATCCTGCTCCAGAAGAGCTTCCAGTGCTCATGGTCCAATGGAACCACACACTGCTGGGAGTTCAGCAGCCCAGAACACAACCAGCACTGGGAAGGACAAGGGCAGGAGAGCGCACCAGAAATAGGGGAGTAGCACATTTGTGCTCTTCAAAAGAGGAATGAGTGGCTGCAACAACACCAGGACCTGGCACTGGTGACATGGGCAGGGGTGGAGGAAGTGACACTGAACAGGTGGCAGCATCCAAAGAAGCCCTAGCAAAGTCAGGATGAACTGGAAGAGACTATAAAGAAGGCTAAGACATGACTAAGGAAAAGGTCTTTACATGGGCCTTCAGACATCAGACTTTGGGAAAGAGAAGGAAGAAACCTGGACAATGATGTCGATAATGAGGATGGACCATCCAGGAGAGAGAGGAGTTCCTGAGGACCATGATCAACACAGGCAGAAGGTGTGATAGCACAGACTGCAAGGTGAGGAGCTGGAAGGGCTAGGGGGAGGCCCAGGGATGGTGATGGGCTGGCTGGCACGGCCGTGCTCTGGCACACGCCGCAGGAAACAGGGACAGTGGCCTGTTGAGCACAGCGGTGAGATGTCATCTCAAACACACACCCATCCCCGTGTCCCAGCCAAGAACTGGTGTACCTTAAAAGACTGACACAAAGAATGGGGCAGAGCCCTGGTGTGAAGACGGAGGGACACAGGATGATCTCCCCACCCATGTCCATCCTGGGTTTCTAACTGAAGTATTTCAACTTCAGTGTTGTATCTCGGTGTAAATGTACCACCATACAACCTCTGCTATAATATGCAATATTACTGAACAACAATATGTAGGGTTTACAAGATAAACCCCGGTCTGTGGGTATATTTACAGCCAATCTAAATCTCTGAAGATTTTAATGAACTGCAGCTGACCTTGATCAGTGATTCAAAGCCCAGAGCAGCTTCTACTCTCTCACACATTACTAACCTTTGCTACAACATTTATCAATTTACCTTCTTGATCTCTCAAGCAGGTCATGTTTTCTAATCAGCCACTAGCTCAAAGACCTACATCCCAATTAAATTACTGAATGAAGACATGCTGGAATGTAGGCTTCTTTTGAAAGAATTAGCACAAAATACACTGAAATACTGGATTTGCCGTGTCTGGAATGATTTTTTTAAACACTTCTATGGAATACAGAAGTACAGATACATACCCTGCTCAGAGCTGCTAATATCATCCCTGAAACACTCTGTTTCCCTGGGTATTTTCTGGTTTTGCTTCCCCAAGTGCTCTGTGCATTAGTACCGACCTGAGCTTTAAATCATCCACACTGAGCCATAAGCTCTTCAGACATTGGCCTGTCTGAAATCTTAGGGTACAGAAACTACCCAGATGTTTATTATTAAGCGCAAGAGTAGCTTCGCAGACTTAAAACAACGTGCAACCTAAGGTAGATGCTTATTAAAACGTCCATAAGAACTGAGCCTAATTTTTTTTTCCCTCTTTCAGGGCAGGACATATATTGAAGTAGAAAAGGGAAGGAGAGAAATGTCCAGCTGCAGGGTCTGAATGTCCAGCTGTGGGGGTGAAATGTCCCACTATACGGTCTGAATGTCCAGCTGTGGGGCTGAATGTCCAGCTGTGGGGACTGAATGTCCAGCTGTGGGGGTGAATGTCCAGCTGTAGGGACCATAGTCCAGCTGTAGGGACTGAATGTCCAGCTGTGGGGCTGAATGTCCAGCTGTGGGGGTGAAATGTCCAGCTGTGAGGCTGAATGTCCAGCTGTAGGGACTGAATGTCCAGCAGGGCTCCCTTCCCAAGGAGCCAGCTTTGGGCTGGCATCTTTGGGGCAGTGGCCCAATGACCCCCAAGCTTTCAGGCCCTCCTTGCTGTGGTTTACAGAGCAGGCTGTGCCCCAGCGTGGTGTGTGCTGGCCAGGCCAGGGCGCTGACAGAGCCCGGCGTGTGCAGTAGCTCAGCCACACGCACGGTAGCTCCGGCGCTTCCTGGATGGGATGCACATGTTGGGAATGCCTGTGCCCAGCATGTGCAAAACCAGTCCCATAGGAGGGGGAGATGCCTAAATAAAGATCACACACAGTGCTGTCGTTTTTAACAGCATTGCTGCAAATGCAGGGGAGGAGAAGGAATCCCCCAAAAGAGAAGGAATCCCCTGACATTTGTGTTTTTTGCTTCATTTCTATTTTTTGCCACTCTCAGGATTAGCAATCAGTAATGGCAAACCCCAAACACCCAACACTTCCCACACACATGAGTCATATTGACAGTCACTAAGACAGAGATGACAGACATTCAGAGCATCAAAGAAGCACCAGTTCCAGATAAAATTTAAATTCCAACAGGGCTCCCTCTGATTTTGGAAAGCAACTTGCTTGCCCTTCCAGCTCTAGCTCACACACACTTGTTTGTACCAGACTCAACACTTGCACCACTTTATCAAGCATTCCACGGTCAGTTCAGACTCGCCAGGAACATGAAGGCACGTTTTGTGTAACACACAGAGAGTTGAGGTTATTTCAGTTTTCACCAAGGTGGATGGAGGAGGTGCCAGACCTGCAGGTGCAGCCCCTGGGAACAGTGTAGGTGCTGCCCCTACTGGGAACTGCTGTGGAGAGAAGGTGCAGCCCCTGCAGGGCAGCAGCACAGGCTCACAGGGTAGAAGAGCTCAGGGAGACGAAGGGATCTGAGGTGTGGAAAAGGGTGAGAACTCCTGAATGAGGGGAATCCACTCAGCTGAGCAAGGATCAGCTAGTTCAGACAGACACAGTGCATGCAGGGTCAAATTAATACAAATAATTTTCTAGTTATATTTTCTTTCTACATGCTCATACTCTGGTTACAGGATGAATTAAATGTAATGTACAGAATACTTCTGATGTTTAAAAAGGGAGGTGTTGAACCCAAACACTTTAGGGGTAAAGTGAGATGACACTTCTGGCCCCTGTCCATCCTACTGCCCATCTCTGTGTCACTCTAAAACTGCCTTCATAATTTATTTCATTTTTTCCTGCAACAGTTACAGCAAAAATGATTTCCCTGCACTAATGCCAGGGCTCTGCCATGGGTGACAGCTCAGGAACTCTTCCTTTAAGGAGTGCTTTAGGATACAAAAGCCTCACAGGTATCATATTTTGATGCTGCTCTCGCTGGGAAATAAAAACATGCTGCAAAAACTGATCCATGATATGTACAAGAAAACACCACTTGGTCCGAGCCTAATTTATTTGTTGACAGAGAAGATCTACTGTGCCTAATGCAAAGTTCAATAGAAACCCATGTAATACACATATCTAGAATCATAACTGCAATAAAACAAGCTCCGCATTTATCTGGCTGTTAAATGCAGTTCAAAACGTATCGGGAAAAAGGAATCAAATTTGGTTATGGCATAAAATACACTCCTTGCCTTCCAAGAGCCAGCCAGCTGAGCTCCATCCATCACAGCAAAGCAGCTCCCTTAACCCCTGCCAGGGCTGGCTCTCCCCACCTGGCCACAAACCCAGCAAAGCCAGAGCAGCACTGCAGATATCATGGCACTCCACATGGCTTGCTTTGCCCTTGCTTTTGGTGGTGGTTTTTAAATAAAGCCCTCAGCTGACAGGCTCATTATTAGGGATTCACTATTAGGGATCTTTGAGGGGCTCCTCGGAGCTGATCCACAGAGACCCAGGCACTCCCTGCACAACTGCTTCTCGGGGAGTCCTTTCACATGGTTACAGTAATAATTCACAGCGAATAGTTATGACAAAAAGAAAAATAACAGCATTTATCAGCTGCTATTACAGTCAAGTTCTCCTCAAGAAGGATCTACATGAAACACTGAACACTTGGAGTTATTATATCTTCCCTAACTACAAATTCATAAGAGCAAGAGGATTTCCTTGGTGAGACACTCAACGTGCTTCTTTTTGCCTTCAGCTTCCTTTGCTGGCCACTGAAAACACAACCCACTAAAAATGAAATAACCTCCCCATTTTAACGTGGCCAAAAGCTCTGTGCAAGGCTGCAACCTAATGGAGACTTCTGAGCTGAGCTTTTCCAAAACATGTTATTCCTGGGAGTCCGTACCACATTTCAACTGCAGATCTGCAATCATTACTGAGAGCTACGGGAATAAAATAATAAAGCAAAAAAGGAGGGGGGACAACCTTCGTTTATCAAAGTCAATGGAAATACAAGGTTATTAATTATGCCAAATAAAGAAATATGGGCATTTGGTTGCTTCTGTGGGCCAGAGCAATGCTAAGGTGGTGCTGGCAGCAGCTCTGCCCATCCCTCTCGGCCGCCGGATCACATCAAAGCAGCAGGAGTGAGGAAAGCACGGCCAGAGCCGGGGCCAAGGTCAGCGGGCCGGCCCCAAGCACCACACTGTTATCACTTACAATCACTGATAAGGACATGACCCTGGTTTGAGGCACATAAATGGGGAGGGGGGGGATATTCCCGTGCCTGCCTCCCCCTCCAGCGCCGAGAGGGGGAATAAAACCTGCCCAGAACACTCGAATTCTCAGCTGGGCAGTGAGTGGAAAAGACAGCGCAGAGCCCAGTACTGAAGATCCACTGAGATCCCCCAGTGCAGCTCCCCTGGTTGGGTTAACTGAGCCAAACACAGGGCAGAGCACAATTAAAGCACAGGGGAAATTGTGTTTCTCTTGTGAAGTTGCATCAAAGCAAAGCCCAAAATGTCTTTATTATAGTGAGACCTACAGCAGAAGCACATGTAACCCAAAATAAGTGGTGTTATACAGTAGTAAGGCACCTAGTAAAATAAAAGTATATTTTCAATAAAGATTAGCCCTGCATTTTTATTTCTTAAAATTCTTTGATCAAGTAATTTTGAAGTACATAAAACCAGCCAGACCTCCCTAACTGAGCATTCCTCAAGAGATTGTTCTGCTGCACACAAAATGCTCCAGTTGCATCTGACTGTACTTCAGGTGATATTCCTCCTGCTCATTTCAAACACCTCACAGGTTCTGCTCACATTTGTTGCAGAGACATTAGTTTAGAGAAAAGGAAAGCTCCAGACACAGACAATCCTATTTCTCAACCAGAATGAAATATATTTTTAAAGTATTTCAGTATTTTAAGTTTTTTTCTCAAAAGTGTTGAGAAAATAATACAAAAAAGGTGGGCTGTAACTTAAATCCCTAATGATTTAAAATGCCAAATCTAATTAATTCCCGTTGCATTCAGAACGAACAAGGAATTAAAATGTTAACGCTGTGAATCATCCTGGCTTTTGCAAGCCCGAGTTAAACACTAACTAGTTTACTCTGTGTGCCCAAAATACTTGCTAGCTCTGACTCAGATTTAAACAGTGTAAAATATGATCATTCTGGAGTGCAGAACAGTTCTTACACATACAAAAGAGGTAATGAGGTGAAACTGGAAGGTACAGAGCTCTATCTTTCCAATCTACCTACAGGTTTGGATTTTACAGCATTTTTTCCCCCTAAGGGGACCAAAAGAGCCATATGTGGTGCTATGGAATTAAAGAGCTGTGAGTATTTCATGTACCTCTGGAATTTAGTATGAAGTTGAGTGTAGAAAATACAGTCAAGGAGACTGTTTAAAAGCCTGTGGAATGGTTCAGGGAGAACAGTAGGATGCAGCCTTTAATCCTTTAACAAACTTCACTGTCTGTGCCAAGAGGCAGAGAGAAAAATACATTTTACGTTTTATAAATAGTCGTGAACATAAGCTAAAGCATTTTGCCACTTCTGGGAAATCAATAAGCAAAAAACAAGCCACTCATTTGCAAATAATTTATGTGGCTTTTTTTGCTAATGCAGGACAATCTCTCTGTGAGAACGAGGGCAATAACTTTATTATGCTCATAAATGCAATGCAAAGCAAGCAGAGACTGATGCCCCTGCTGTAGATGCTGAACAAAAGCACAACTTCGATCAGATACATCAAAGACTGTGGAGCTGCACAACTTGTTTTAGTGAGGCCAAATTACAGCACAGATGGAACCAAAAAAGCCACAATTATTTAAAATATATTAGATAAGCTGCTGTTTGTCATGGCTCAAAACTGCAAGGAACACAGGAATGGTGTTCCTGTGGAGGAAACACCTCTCGAGCTGCCCTGCACTCCTGCAGGGAAGCAGAGCTGCTGTCCCAGGGTTCTGGGTTTTCCTGGGAAAGGAGTGCAGAATTAGGCCAATTATCCCCTAGCCCTGATCCCGAATCCACACAAATCAATGCCCAGCACAGATTTTGGGGCGGGGGGGACGGGTCAGCCCCCCACGGTTCAATCATCACTAGACACACAAAGCTCCTTAGGCAGGTCTGAAGATAAGAATGTAGGGCAGGGAAAAGAAAGACCATCCTCCTATCCAGCTGTGTGGGACACGGGCTGCATAATTAACATGCCCTCCCCTAAGACAGCATTCCCTCCTGCCCCCTGAAATCCTCCTGGGGGAAGCAGGAGAGGAGTTTTGGAGGGGTCTGTGGGAGTGGTGCCCTCTGAGCACCCCTTGTGAGCCAGCCCTGTGTGACATGGCACCAGCAGAGACTTCTGAGTGGTGCTTGTGGCTCAGGATTTTAAAAAAAAAAAGAAGTTTCTATTCCTCAAAAATGCCCAAAGTTCACCAGAACCTTGGCTCTGAAGGGGAGCCAGGCAGCAGCTCTCAGGTATTCTGCTGCTCAGTTACCCCCCAGGAACCCAGCTCACAAGTTTATAATTCCACCCAATCTGCCCTATATCACTCTAGTGGGTTATTTTTTTTTTAAAGCTTAGCTATTATTTTATAAAAAGAAGGATAAAGCAAAATAGCAACTCATGTAAAACTTGTATTTGCCATAGGCTGTTAATGCATTCTGTTACTGCCCTGCTTGCAAAAGTCCAATAAATTACAAGAGCTGCATAAAACCCTTATAGGAAACATCAGCCCGGGAGTCAGCCCTGTCTCGAACACCACAAAAACAACCAATACAAAACATAATCAAAGCACAGACGGCTTGAAAGTCTTTCAGAAAGTCGTCCGGCTTCGTTACGGATTTGATGGTGTTATTTCAAAGGACAAAATGTTAAACTTCTGCAAGACTAAAGAGAGGGGGGGGAAAAAGAGTTTCCATTTGTGCAAGACAAAAGCACAAAACATCCATGATTAAATAAAACTTCCTGTGATTGAATGTGACTACCATTTTACAATATTAATGCTAATGGATTATCATCCTCTTGTTTGCATGTTTAACTTCGGTTCCCATAAAAGTTGCTTGTACACAGGATCAGAGGGAAATGGCATTTCAGAGACTAAAAACAAAACACACACACTCTAAAAAGCAAAGGCAAGTTTAAGAGCTACAAAATCAGCAACATACAGACAATAATCAGTTTCCAATGTCAGACCAGGAAGTCGGGCAGCAACAGAAAAAGACGCCTTCGAAAAAGAAGAGACTTTTAGGAAACAGCAAAATTAAAACGGGAGTAGATATGTAAAATAGATGAATGAAGACAACGTCTTCCTGCACCGAGGGAGTTGTTTAAGGAGAAACAGTGTCCGTTTGTGGGCAGCGATAATACTTTCCATTCAATAGAGTTTGCAGCTTGCTGATTCATATGATTGCAGGCTGGCGCCCCGCTGGCGAGCCCCCTCCGCTGAAATTAAATCCACTCTCCTCAGTTATAAATTATAATGCTCTATAAACAACACTCCCACTGGGAACGGCGAGAGAGAGAGAGCTCTCTGCATAGTCCACTCACTTTTTAATGCTCTGCTCTTCTGCCACAAACAAGGACTGTATGTCTGCCACAGACAGCACTCTGGCTGTAATTTATATACTGTTTGATGTTGAGAGCAGGGAAAGGAAAGCAGGATTGTAATGCGAGTCAAAGAGGAAAAGAAGTTGGAAGTGGGTGAGTGTGCAAGAAAGGGGAAGGAGGGGATGCATTTTACACACATATTTCATAGATACATCACTGTGTGTATCTTTGCTGCCCCTTAGGAATTGTCCACCCCCCCTCCAAAAAAAATCTGGAATAGCACTTAGAATAAGTGAGACGTACACGGCGCAGCGTGCGACGCCAGTATCATTCCATATCAATCAGGAGCCATCTCCACGACTGAGACTTGAAGTCTGTTATCACAGAGAATATGAAAACATTACAATGATAAGGATTTAACTAAAAGTGACAGCAGCCCAGCAACTGCCAGCCCAGGCTGCCGTGCTCCTCCTGCAGCGCCGTGCCCGCTGCGCCTGCATCCCGCAGCCCACGAGGCACGTGGTGCTGCCGGAGCCAGACCCACACCAAGACTCCCAACTGGTGTGGCTTCCTGCTTATTCCCACCTTGCTCAGCTGGGCTGGGCACGGGGAGACCGTTCTGGCTGCTCTCCATGATGGTTATTAGTTATTTTTAAATGAACATGCGACAGACACCCAGCTGCTCCAAACACACACACACACATACACACAAATCTGGGGGTTTTTTTAGAGCCAAATGGATTAAAAAATGCCAGTGAAACCGTTTCTGCTGTGGGAAAGATGCAGACTCCAAGTAAAAAGTATATTATTATCTCTAAGAACAGCCTGTGTTACACAGCTGAGAGGCTACTGGGAAATACCCCACGGGCCAGCGAGAGCTTTGTCGGGAGCATAAACCAGCACAAATTTCAGAGCAGAACCCCTTAATTATTGTCATGGAAATTGCAAACTAAACCGTGAGAGAATGACAGAGTGTCCGAGAAAGTGGACATCAGGATGGAGATGTCCATCACTCAGGATCCTGGGGAAGGACTACAAGTCACTGATCCACTGCCCAACCGAAGCCCCGACTGCCTCAGAACTGGCACAGCCCAATCACACACAGGTCTCCACAGGATTTTTAAGATTTATAGAGGAGAAAATAGCTTTTTTTGGCTAATAATAAGCTTCAATTTTCTCCCAAACCCACCACTACACCTTTTCTTCTTGTTTTTTTTTATTTTTGGAACTGAGTAGCTTTTAAGTTTGGGGGAAGGAGGGAGGGAGGGAGGGAGGGCAAAGCCTCCCTCTACTGTGAGGTTGAACCCGTGTATGTCAGATCTGGCCCGGAGCAAATTTTCACAGCTGAATTATAAACCCTGTAAACAAGGGTTTATGATGGAAATGCTGACACAACCTTAATTACAAACAGCGTGAAGTGGGGGAGGCTCTGTAACACACACTCCTTTTCCCTGCCATCCAGGGCAAAACCAGCCCCGCTCCTGGTTCGAACCCTCCCTCCTCAAGCTGGGCCATTCCGATCAAATCGAGTTGCTCAACACTGTCTTTTAGAAAAGCAAAAAAAAATCCCTTGATTTTGTAATAAAAGTATAATGTATAGCTTAAAAATAAATTAAATAAAGGAAACATTAAAAGATAAATGGAGCAGGATGCTCTATGGCTGAGGTAATTTGAGTGGAAAGGGAAGGAGGGAGTTTACATTAATAAATGATTAAAGGCCTTAACGAGGGCCTATCTGGTTGAAGAGAGGAACATACTTCTCCACCTCTCCTCCTTGAGCCCAGCTTTTTTACATTTGTTCTCAATGCTGATCAATATGGTTTTCATTTAGTGATTTCCATAATGCCATATGTGATCTGCTCGCCTGCCATAATGAAGGCAGAGAGGGGCTGAAGTCATTTGAACGTTCTCGCTCGCATGTCTGTCGCCAATTTAGAAAATAAATATCTATTGAGAGTTAGAGTTTCCTCCTGTCTGGGAGCAACACGACAGCATTTGCATATGCAGATTGCAAAGCCTGTTCTTTTCTCTTCCCCCCCTTTTTATTTTTTTAATAAATAGAAATGGTGTTGAAGAATATCTTCCCCCTTCCCTGTGTTGCAGTGAGTTTGTCTTCTTATAATGAAGAAGAAATATTATTAAAGTTTAAAACTGAACGAGGTTCTCTGCCCTAGCTGAGATCTGCTTGGCATCCCACAAAAAAGCAAAGGCTTTCTGTCTGCTGAGTCATGTTGACCTCCTGGATACCATCAGAGACCACCTTAGCTTGAAAAATAAGAAAGGATGGTCTATATTAAGCAACATACAGTTTCAACATGCCATTGTCTTCACAAGCAGAGTCTAAATCAACACTGCAGAGGTAGCACCCTTGTAAACTGAGCTCTTCTCCTCCTCTCTCAGAAGTGTGAGTTATGCTCTATGGTGTTATACAAATGCTGTAGCTGTTTACTAAAAATGCAAGACTGGCAGGTACCTCCTGGAGGGCTGGAATTGGGATTCCTGCTACCTGTGAAACATCCCTGGCACAGGAACAGTGTAAGAGCCCTAACTGGATAGTAAAAATGTAAATGGCTTGTGACAGACAAGGCACTACAGCAGATTAAAGGTGTTTGGCAGCCACTTCAGCTCCTTCTACAGTCAGATCTCATAGGAAAAGATGAAACCAGAGGTTTCTCAGTCTTCACCCTTTGGCTACAATCACTTCCCACAGATGCCTGACTTTGTGACTCGGTGGTTCTGTTTATAGAAGTAAGCCAGGGGTTAAACGATGTACTTGAGAGTGTCATTCTTTGGGTGGTTCCACCAGGACCCAGAGTCACAGCTCCCCACCAGAGCTGTGATTCCCTGAGTCACAGCCATTCCCAGCCATCAGGACACAACATTTCCTGAGTGCTGTGAGTGCTGAGCAGCAGCACCTCAGGATGCTCCAGCTGCAGCACAGAGCTCTCTGCTGCAAAGGGACTGTTCCTTCCACAAGAGGTTTTGCTTCTAATACACAATATGTAAACAGCACAACAACACGTGAAGAATTGCAGCTTGTTTTACATTCAGGATCAACGCTGCTGCTTTGGCTTTACAGCTGAGCAAGTAAATGGAATAGTAAAAAGGTTTCAAAGTTTTTTGCCCGTCGCTCAGTTGAACATCGAGCCATGAAAGTATTATTTGAGCTGCTGTTAATAAAACTTGCAGTTCATTAAGGGTATCTGACAGAGAGAAATCCATGTAAATAGGGATTTGTGACTGGTGAGCAAGCTTTCCATCATAAACAAACTTGCTTTGAGGTTCAAAGAGTTTAGTTAACAATTTAAAGATTTTTTTCTTTCTCATTGTTTTCAGGCATTGCCAACTCTCTGTCTATGAGAAAACAGCTTGAAAAAACTGCTCTTTGTACACATTTTCCAAGTTCCACAAATTGCTATAGATAAAAAAATACAGCAATGGGAAAAAACCCACTGAATTCTGAGAAGGATGTCAAAAATTAAAATACCCTGATGATATTGTTAAAATTATAAAGGTTCTCCCTCTCTGGAAGTGTAAAGCAACATTAAAAGAATTTCTTCTCCTTCTGTTTATATCACACTTCTGCATCTCTGTTTAGCCAGTGTAACTAATGGTAAGGGATTTCAGCTTCCCAATTATGATATTGCATTGACCTAATTGGGTTTCTGCAGGGCTTCAGGGAATTCTGTGCTTAAAGACTTTGTTCCCACTAAATTAAGAAAGACGCAGAAGTCCGGCAGCTTCAGAAGGGGACAAATGAACCTAGCGATGCGGGGCTGGAGAAACAAATCCTGGAATAAATGGAAATACAACCCCCCGTGCCTTGAACTGCAAGCTCCTAGCTGGGATTAATAAAGGCGAGCCCGCAGAAGGGCCGGGAGAGCTGCGCGTCCCGAGGAAGGAGCCGCCAATGCTCGGGCTCCCATTGACCTCCCTCCCAATTACAGCCTCATTGGCAAAGCAAACAAGGAATTATTGCCTGCTTAGTCGGGCTTTTCTTCTCCCGCTCGCTCCCCTGCTTCTCATTCGGCTTTTTTCTCCCCTTTTTCCTGTTAGGCAAAAAAAAAACCCAACAAAAAAAGCAACCCCAAACGCCAACCAAGCCCGTCTGCAAACACCTGATATTCATCTGAGAGGCTGCAGTTGTACAGTCTTGTTAAATTGTTACCACCTTTTCCACAAGCAGTTTTGGCAATTAACCTCGTGGTCATACACTTCAAAGGGAACAACTGTTGAGTTTAACCTCCTTGAGCTACCACGGATTCCTTTATGATTTTCCTTCAAACACTTTCATCCCCAACAAAAAATGCAGACTGATAAGACGGGTGTTTATTTTTCCATTTTGTCAGTTTATTAAGATGACAAATACCTCGGCCGGTTTATGGTCCCCCAAGTCTGAGCAGGAGGAAGCTCCCCTATTAATTCCCAATTCCAAGGCAGAGCCTCTGCTCGCTGGAATCCATGGATTTGATACATCTGACCCCTCCTTGCCCCTGTTTGCAAATCTCTCATATATTTCTCACAATGCCTAAAAGCTCCCAAAACAGAACATACAAGTAGAGTTAATGCTAAGGACATGAGATGCCATTAGAAATGTATATCTATATTTGTTTTTTAAAACCCCACCAGCACTGAGAGACAGGACTCCTTTACACATAAAAAAAGCCAAAACAAATTCCTGCACCTTCAAGTAGAATCCCAGTTAGTGGGATCAGGATCTGTGTTAGCACAAACCACGCTCACTTTTCCTTCTGTCTAAACTTTTGACTACAACATATATTAATTTACCAGACCATACAGCTGCTCCTTAAACAACTGGATAGTTAAAGATAGGAAAGTACCAAAGCAAATACTACAGCAGAGCGATCAGATTACTTGGAATGTTGTTCCCCCCCACATTTACATTCTGGTATTATAGCACATTTTTTTCTCCAAAGTAATCACAAAAATGTAAAATAGGTTATTCTTAGGAGAAGCTTCCAACAGAGAGCCAAAAAATCCCCCCAAAAAGGTGTTTGAATTACTTTTTTGGTATGGAGTGAGCACAGCCAGCCATGAGGGAGCATCTCTTTTCTCAAACTGCTCTGAGTGGAAAAGGACAAAATCCTTGTCTAGGAAAAGAGTGGAGCAAAAGTTTCATATCTGTCTTGCAGTGCAAGAAGGGGAAGCATTTGGGCAAGCATATGGCATGTGTTTCAGCTTGTGAGCGAGGAAAAAAAATAATCATGATGTTCCGTGCAGTTCAGACCAAATAGAAAACTTATTCTGACTATTCTCATTTGTCAGAAGCTTTTCAAAACTAAGCAGATCCCTCCATAGCTCCAATGTCAAAGGAGGAAGGAACCAGTGGGTATTGAGTTTACATTTTGGGTTCTCTTTTAACTGTTCCCACTTTTAATTTTAATATGCTTGTCAACAAAATGAGAAACTGCTTTAACTCAAGGGAAAAAAAAGAAAAAAAAGGAAAGAAAGAAGAAATTAGCACATTAAATGATACATGGGTCTGGTGCTATGTTGCACAGTTCAGTGAACCCCTGCACAGATCAGCAAGATGGCTGGAAATGTCTCTTTCCGTCTGTTTTCCATCTCGGAAGGCTGTGTACTCAGCAGAGTGTGAAGAGTGCCTCTCTCCCCTCCGACCGCTCCTGCTCCCCCCCAAAAGCCCCTGCAGCAGAGAGCAGGAACTGGAGCAAATGCTTTTGTGAATTAAGAGATCTTGTGAGCGTAAATTTGGTCAGGCTGCTCCTTTCTGCAGGCCAGCCCCGGCTGCTGCCCCAGGATGTGAACTGTCAGTTCGCATAGCTGGTGATGAGTTGCAGAACCATCAGTAAAGGTGAAGACGGCAGAAGCAAGAAAGATTCAAGACTGGTGGAAATCATTTCACAAGGAAAATTTCAGCCATCAGTGGGAGGAAGCTTTGAAAAATGCTGCCATTTCCGAGTCAGAACGAAGGAAAAATTAAATTACTGCCGGTGAGGCGAGCCAAAGTCGCATCTTACCCTAGGGAGAGGTTTGATAATGGTAAACATTTGACAGCTGGCCTGAAGTTGTTATCTTGTTCTAACAGTTGTTATAGTCTGAGTGAACATTTCTGATAAGAGAACAGAAAGAAAAACACTAACCCATTTTTAATTTCTTGCTTTCTGTGTTTTAAGTTGCAGTGCCCAGAGCCAAACAGGTTTAAAGCCGTTTGCCACCATCACTGTGATTAAAGCTCTGGTTTTTACACCAGGCTCTGGACCACGGCTGGGCAGGAATGGCACCGGGTGGGCACAGCAACACCTCAGCAGTCATTTAAAATAACCCTTCCAAGAGCCCTTAAATATCCTTCTCAGTTACAAGACTCAACCCTAAATTAGAGTGAAATGGAAAAAAAATTAATCAGTTTAAGTATTTAACTTCCAGATCTACCACAAAATCTTGTTTCGGGATTGCTTTACTTCTAGCTGTTGATGTACAACCACAGAACTTGAATTCCTTTATTATTCTTTATTAAAGAATAATTATTGGGACACGTTAGAAAGGCAGCAACCTCGGTTCCACCTGAGAGGAGCAATAATGAATGAACCCCCGTTCTGTTTAAGCAGAGAAAGGTATGCTATCTTCACAGGAAATTTAATTATACATAGGATTTTTTGTGCTCACTTGTCACTGACAAAGCCTGTATTGAGGAGGGAAACACGGCTCTGCTCCGTCCTGCCATCAGCAGCTCCTCCTTTAGGAAAACACAGCCTGGATATGGAAAGTCCATTACATGTATGTCAAAATCCAACTACCATTCTGGCAGAGCAGCATGGCTTGCTTTGAGTTATTCTTTTTAGTTTTTTAAATCACAAATGCATTTCTAAGCTCTTTGACGCAGCTTAACCTCACACAACACGGGCACGGAATGTTCACCCCCCATTAGAAATAATTCAGATGAATTTGTACCCTGACTATCAAACTCTGTTTAACAACTCCCTGACACGACTGTGGGTAAATCTTCCTCCCAGGGAGCAGCTCAGCCCTGCCTGCCCAAGGTGCCTCCTCGCTGCAGGGACAGGCACTGTTCCCATGTGGCACAGGGGAAGCTGCCGGATCCCTTTTCCCTGATGGTCATGATCCCAACCCCAGGCACACGATAACGCTCCAATTAGGCAGGCAGCATGTAAAGCTTGTTCCTTAGATACATAAATTAACTCCCAAACTCCTTCTGTATCTCCTGCATTAACAGGTAGAAAGTGTTTCATTACTTTTGCGAATGACTCTGCCCCGTCTTAAAGCACGAGGGTATAAATTGATATTAAAGTATGGTATTTTGAGAATGTTTCAAAGTAAGGTCAAACTCGTATTAAAAACCTACTAGTGTAGGCTAAAATAACAGTCTGGCTGAGCAGCCTTCGGTGCATCTGGGTTCAATTACCCACTACATCCTTGCTATGTTTTCTACCAGCAAGAACAACGCAAGCAAGGCTCGGAGTTCACGAATAATGTCAAAGTTAGGTTACTCAGAAGAGGAACGAGATAAATCATCCAAATATCACAGTCGTATTGGCAGACAATTTTTCCCCCCTTCATCACTGAAAGCAGCACAATATTGCATAACAACAAATAGAGGACAAAAGTCCTCACCTCGGGAGGGAGAGTGAACCCAGCTGGAATGCTGCTCTCTTACACACACTCGAGCAGGGAATGAAAAGCACACGCTGAAACGATGGCTCGAAAAAGAGAGGCAAAGCCCAACCTAATGCGCAAAGCAAACAAACACGATTTACCACACTGTCACCCTGACTGAGCTGCTTTTTTTTGGTGTTTGACCCTGCAACAATGAGCCTGGATTAACATTCATTATTTGCATTCAACGAGCTGTCGTGTGGAGCAGGAACTGCTCCAGCACCAGCCTGAGAAACAAGAGAGGCTGAGACACTTGTGGAAGTGTTGGCTCCCTCCTTTCCAATTCACTCGATGGAGCCCAAACCTTTGGCCAAATACAAGTGTCCTGTGTCTTGCTTTTGTGTTGTCCAGCTGATTAATGAGGATTTAAGAGCTGGGAGGGGAGCAGATTTACTGGGGGCTCCACTCAGCAGCACCCCGGGTAGGAGGATGCCAGACTGGGAGCAACCATCCTAAGGATGCCATCGAATCTGGCTGCCACATCCAACACAAATGGCCTAAGACAGACTCCAAAGTCACCAGCCCTCCCAGGGGACAGCTGCCACATCCCTGCTCCACACCTCAACCTTCCTGACTAGTCCCAAACTGGGAGGCTCTACGTAGATCCTGGATAAAATCACAACAGTGTCTCTGTCTGCAAAGACAGACACCCCTCCAGGGAACGTGAAAATTGTCATTCGCTTCCATCAAGGCCCATAAAAAAGCAATTGTCAGTAAAGTTGCTCAAAATTATGTATGTTCTGGGATCACTGCACGAAGTATTTTTAAAGCACCATGTTTAATTCTGAGCAGCTCTGTATGAAACTTGGTAAAAGGCAGCAGTAAATCAGCACCAGCAAAACCCTGCTTGTGGTGTATGAGGAATTCATCCATTCTGGAATCCTCTCTGCATCAAAGTAATAATGCAGTTGCAAAATGATCAAGCAGGTTAAATTTAGAGGAAAACGTGTCTTTCACCCAGCCAGTGTTTGACAGAACCCTTCCAAAGCACAACATAACAAGATTTTACATCATGCAATATCCCATACCCCATCATATATACATATTTATTATAAATTCATGTGACTGTAATGTACCTAATTATATAAGGTCATTTCTTATAGAAAAGCACAAGTATAAAAGTTTGATGCGAGAACAGTCTGGCTGTTTATTAATTTACTCCTGCAGATGAGAAACCCTGCACTGCTACAGGGCTGTATGAACACACTCCCCATCCCAGAAGAGCAACCTGCCCAACTTACAGAACATGACCCAGCCACCAGAAGGCCAGGCTGGGGGGACTGCAGGGCTCAGGCCAGTCCCACACCCACTCAGGAGCCACAGCTCCCTCTCCAGCACCCCCTGTTTCCCTGGAGGCTCAGGGCTATAAATACACAGTCATTAGGCATCTTTTGAAGTGACCCCTCCAAGCCATTTGCCATCTCAGGAATGGTTTCACTTCTGGAGCAGAGCAGAGACTGGTCCTGGCTGAAGAAGAGTAGGAATGCAGCCCTCAGATGGGCCAAGCTCAGAGCTACACGGAGGGAGAATTGTGAGGGAAAAGCCATCCTTGGACAGGTCATCACCAGTGCCTGGGAATGGTAAATTTTGTCAATGGATCTACTTTGCTGACTCTTCTCCCCCAAAGCTTAATGTCACCATGAATCCCAAATACACTATAAAAAATGAGGGAGAGATTAAGAACTTACTCCTCACAACCCATATTGCTATTGGCCAAGGCAAGGCCCTAAAATATCATCTGATGCTGAAGGAACCGAGCCAGCAGCTGCTCAAACCCTTGCCAGCTCATTGCAAAGGCTGCAGGATTTACACAGCTCCTTCTGCCAGCTTGTGGTGGAGATCTATCAGCATTCAGAGAAGTAATTCAGACTTTGCTGAGCACAAATTATCCAAATGGCTCCTATTTACCAAGCAGGGAGGTGTAGTTTAGCTACTAAATAATAAATAATTTATTTTCTGCCCAGGCCAGGCTGGACAGGGCTTGGAGCAGTGGGAGGTGTCCCTGCCCATGGCAGGGGGTGGCACTGGATGGGCTTTAAGGTCCCTTCCAACCCAACCCATTGTAGGATTTGTTTTGGCTCCTTTGTCTTTTCAAGTAAAGGCTTCGAGGCCTTTTTGGAGCCCTGGAAACCACCACGAGCAAGTCAGACTTTTCAGCAGCAAACATGGAGCATCAGAACCATGTTTGGTGCATGAACATAAACCTGCTTACAAGGTCCAGCTGACTGGTGCCTGCTTTTATGGCTTGATCTTGCTTTACTCAAGTCAAGTTCAAAACTCCCAGCTAAAATCACCCCTCACATAAGACAAGGTAATTAAACACCGAGCCACACGACACACAAAACCCAAAGCAATCCCTGTTTCCTGCTGGAGGTACTGGGAAGAACCTGACACCATTAACTGTGCAGAGGGAAGAGATGAAGTCTTCTCTCACAGGACAGGTTTAAAGCCTGCAGTAAACCTGTTTAAGGCTGAATTTACTTCCAGCATTTCAACCCTTCCCTTGCATGCTGGGACTGGGAGGTCTGGCAGAAGGGGGGCTGTGTTTGTGTCTTATGAAGAACAAAGGGAAGCAACTTCAATACAACCTTGAAACAGACCTGCAGGCAGAATTGTCTTTTGTAAAAATGATATTCCTCTGACGACGATGTGTAAGTATCTGCTCTTATCTAATAAAAAGATCCTTTTGAAGTAAGTGGTTCACTTGGCCTGTGCCAATGCTCGTGTTACTGACGCAGAAGAAAGGCCTCCTGAATGCAGCATCCAAAAGCTTTGTCTGATCTGCATTGCTTTGAACCATAAAAGCAGCAAGAGTGAAAACAGAAGGGAAAGCCAAGTGCTTAATACTGGACAGCGACTTGCTTTCAATCTCTTCTGCTCCCTAATTAACTCCAGTGACTGCCCTGTGCCCCAGCAGTGGGTGGTGGGTGCCTGTCCTGCATCCATCACCATCCACAAATCAAGGTGTGCTGGGGCTCAGAGAACAGAGAGAAGTGATGCTTTGGCTCCCATTTTTGTTTCTTGCTTTGCAGCCAGGGAAGTTTTAAGTTAGATATATAGACAAAAAATTTCATGGGAAGGGCTGTAAGACATCACCCAGGGAAGTGGTGGAATCACCACCCACGGAAGTGTTCAAAAAATGTGTGGATGTGGCACTTGAGGACACAGTTTAGTGGTGAACGTGGTGCTGCTGCTGGGTTGGACTTGATCATCTTAAAGGTCTCTTCCAACCTTAATAATCCTGTGATTCTAAGATTTGTGAAAGGAGACGTACTATTTTGCCTAACAGTATATACAATATCACATAATTATGTATAGTTATCACATTGCCTACCACTGAATTTCACCAAAAGGAATGCAGACCAAGCCACCCTTGCTGTGGCTTACCCTCCTGAAGAGCTCCTGCAGATGGAGCACACACAGAACATCCCGTTGCTGAACGCAGCTCCACTCTGGAATTGGCAAATTATTTTTAAACACTTTGCATGTGATTATGCCTAATGAATAAACAAACACACATCTATGAGGGGAGATGTTACGGTTCAAAAAAGCAATACAACATCTCTAGCTACCCTTTCTTAAACCCTCATCTGCCTGTGCATAAATCAAGGCCTTCTCTTGCCTGGGTAGCCCCTCACTGAGACGTGCCCATGGTGCTAATTCAGAGCAGAAAACACTCTTATTCCAGGCCACTGCAGTGAAGTGACATTTACCTAATGCAGCTATAAATTTCCTGATAATTAGTGGGCAGCTGATGGTGATGCAAGCTGACTAGTGCAGCAATGCCAGCCTCAAACTAGCTCTCCAACACCCACAAGTTAATCAGATTTAAACCTAAACATTCCCAAAATTCGGACTGGTGCAGTGGCTCAGAGACAAGGGCTGGTGCCACTGAGCTCCCGCCAGTTGCTGTGGTCTCCTCATGGTCCAGACACTGTTACTGATGAGATGGAGCTCCCCTGTACACTCCATTTCTCACATCAAAAAGCTCACATGACTTTTCACTTACAAACACGTAATCAGCATTTCCTGAATCCTGTGTAACTGTGGGGTAAGTGTAGGTTAGTTCACATGGAACTACACCGCAAATGGTACTTTCAAAAAATAACTTTCAGAAGCCACTTCTAAAATTTCATGAGCCTTTGAGACTCCTGAGCTGGTTCTGAAAGCTTCTGATGTCATCTGCGTTTTCAAAGTAGGTGACCAATTAAAAAAACTTGAAAGTTAAACAAACTGGCACCAAATCACATACAACCTTTCACCCACCACAACGTGCAGAGTCCCCAGTGCTGCTTCATTCCATGGCTACTACTCAAAACAATTCAGTTTGACAAAATTATGTTAAGGAACCTGAATTTTTGTTTTCTTTTTCAAACATAAACCTGGGCAATGATTACAATTCTAATGCTTTGGAAGTATTAGAATCAGAATCAGTGTAAGACTGATTAAATAGTAGCCTTAGAGGTACAGTGGGTTTATTTAATGCTGCAAGAACTACTATGGAAGTTGTAAGTAGCTTCTCAGACAGAGAGAAAACACAGACCCATCCTTTAAAATACTTTCTCAAAACAGTCTTTGACCTTTTGGGTGCATCATGAACGAGGCCAGTCAATCAGAGAAAACCCTGCTCCCTGCTTTTCTCTGGGATGAACTGGTCCTTTATCAGACTATTTTAGGAAGAAAAAACCTTTTGGCATGATAGGTCAGAATGTTGTTCTAAAGCAAAGCATGAGCTAAAATTTCATGAGAAACTTAATTAACATTTGGAAAACACCCTGGAACTCTCACTGAATGCAAAGGGCCATCCAGAAATTCCCACCGAGCAGGAAGTGTCCAGCTCTCCACTTCACTCCCAGGGGAAGGGAACAGCTGCAAGGATGGCACAGGAACGGTGCCCACATTCACCAGCATTCCCATCTCTGGGCTGTGCACCAGGTTTACCCAGCTGAAATGCAGGATCACAGCACAGCTTTCCAGCTGCACTTTATTTTTGGCTTTGCCTATTGCTTTGGATAACTAAGCTCAGGGAGAAGGGATGAACAGTTCACGCTGTGTGTGGAGTATCCTGGGACTGTGCTGGGAACTATCCTCTTTAACACCATGGAAGGAGTGAGGGAGCAAACTCTCGTCACCTTTACAGCCAAGCCCAAACTGGGAGCAGCTCTGGAAATGCTCCAGGGCAGGGCAGCCCCCCGGGGGGACCTGGAGGACCAGGCTGACAGGAACCTGGGGAAACTCAACGAGGACAAGTGCCAAGAAGAGCCTCACACAGCAACAGCAGCTCATGGTCTCGGTGTGTCACGGCTCTTTAACAGCCACCCCTCCCTGCACAGACCTGCTCCTGCATCCAGGGCATCCTCACGTGAGCACAAATCTGACAAGAAAGTAACTGCAGAGATTAGCATGGATTTTAACAGGCCCATCTAATCCCTGCACGCAGGGAATGCAAAGACCAAGAAAGGCAGGGCATGTTTTTCCACGTACTCTGCTTTTAGTTCATGCACCAATTATAGCTCAGGCTGGGCTTTCAAAATGGAAAAATCACACGGAAATAAAAAAACCTACGATAGGGTGAAATCATGCCATTTATTTGTGTTTTGAATTCTAGTTAATAGAAGTGTCAGACCATCCAGAACCTACCAATGTGCTTTGGAGATCTGTCTCTAGTTACACATCCAGCACTAGATAGGAACTTTCTGACCTCTCTGTGATTTAAAACCTGGTTATAAGCATTACTTTTTGTCATCCTTTTTCCTTATTAAAAAGGGCAGTGTGGAAAAAAGATGATTAAAGATATCAAACAAACACCAAACCTCCTGTGAATGGACTGTTGGAAAATAAAGTACGGTTTAATGACGTGAGAAATTAGATGAAACTGTCAAGTTTAAAGAATCTTAAAATGGTTAACAGGTCACAACATAAAAACTTCTTTATGTATAGAGTGAATATAAAGGGAACATGGTAAGTATCTGCCAAGGGTTAATTGCAACCCTGCATGAAAAGCAGTTAACAAGTGAGAGTTAGAACACCCAGGAGGAAAAGAAAAATTTTTCCAGTGCCATGAGAAATAAACAACAAGGGGGAAATATTTCCTTTGGCCACTGTTACCTCCTCTCCAAAAGCTCAGAGGAGCAGTGGGAATGCCAAGGCCTGGTTTGCTCTTGACTCCCTCCGAAACATTTGTCTTCATTACCACTCTTTTTAATCAGGGCTCCTTCATGAGTGTTTCTGCTCAGCCCCCAAGGGGCAACTCTCAGCTGCGATAAATCAGCATCCACACCGCAAGTCACTAATCAGCACTCTCAGGGAAAGAATAACAGAGAAGTGCAGACCACTAAAGGCTTGGAGAAACCTGAAGGCTCAGTGGCCTCAAGGAAGAACGGCCTACATCAAAATAATAACTCAGTGAACCATCTCTACCTTCTAGGCTTAGCAGGACTTGCACTCGGAGATATTATTTAAAAGCCTCCTGCACACAAATCGTTCTCACTGTATAAAGGGACTTTATTGATAAAGAGGGAACACGCTCTCACCCTTGAGCTTGGTTCCACTAATTCAGTGTATTGCACTTGTCCTCCTGCTAGAAAGCACTCAGGGAAACAAACTTGGTAATGGATACCTAGTGCTGCTGTCCTACAATTTGGGAAATCAGTATACAGTGAAACTGGAAGAGGAGGAAAGGGAAATGGATAGAACACATTCCCAAGACACCTCCTATATTAGTGCAATGGAAGAAGTATGGCCATTTCTTTTGCTCTCAAAGGTTATTTATAAACACAACTAAATAGATGTCATCTTAAAAGGAAAATACCTGCACAGGTTGTCTGTGCTCACGCCCTCTCCCTGCGTGGGATCCCTTTAAAACCACTGCGCCACCTCCCAACTGCAGAAACAATTCCTATTTCAACAGTTGTTATTATTCCTTAAAAGTGTCCAAATTCCCAAGTCTGCGTCAGTTCTTGCCAAACACATCACAGAAAAAAGCTGAATGCACACCCAGGCCGTCCTGCCTCTCCCCAGGCAGCCAGAGCCAGTACCACTGTGAAATAACCCTCCGGAGCGCTGGCACCCAAATCAGCCAACTAAGCATCCTCCCATCCAACAGCTGTTACACAAAAATCCCAGAGCAAGCTTTTCCAAAACCACAACTGCAGCCAGCCACAGCTTTTTCCCTGGGAAGACTCATCTCTGTGGTACCTGGAAACCTGGCCCATGGAGATAAAGCAATTATGGCCATGCATGGAAAGATCCCAGGAAAAGAAGGATCTTCCACCGTTGCTGCTTCCAGAGCTCGGGAAGGCCCAGGAATCACATCCCCCCAGCATCTGATTCCAGCACTGAAAGGCAGCAGTACTGTAGGAAAAGCTACTGGCCTAAACCAACAAACCAGAGCTATTTACTGTTGTCTGCTTTCTTTTCCTTGAAGTTTTGGAGTATGTAGAATGTAGACTGGATTCAGTTAGAGCTGGGAGGTGAAGGAAGGCACGTGAAAATGCTTCTAGGTGGCCCACATTTTGAGGTCTTGCATGTGCTTGGCTGGTATCTCTCTGGTGGGATGTACAGCCATAGTCAAGGGAGCTCCTGAGTCTCATACAACAGTAGTTTTAACACAGCTTTGCATTCTGGGTTTAACTCTGACTTAGTTTAAGAAAGGATGAAGGCCCTGTGCCTCAGCAGCAGAAAACTTCACCCCTTTTCAAGTGTCCCACTAGCAGAGGATCTCTGTCAGGGTATTAAGAGGCTCCCTCAGGACATGGAGTGGCAGGACCCTGTGCCTGACCTCTGCCAAACTATTCTCAAAGCACTGCTGGGATGGAGCAGCTTCTGACTGAAGGTTTCATCCTGAAGAGAGGAAGCAAAAAGGGACACCCTTTGCTCTGAACTCACTGTGAACTTCTGGAGAGCTCGAGGCTCACACTCAGGTTTATTACAATTAAAGGGGTCACCATGAGCAGCATAAAAATATTTACTATGTAATCAAAATATGATTAAATACTCTGCTAATTATGCTCACTAATTAATACTCATTTGACTTTAGAAGTTATCTAAGCAGCTAATTTCAGGTCAGTAAAAGGAGCACAGAGGATTCAGTTAAGGGGGACCCTGTGCTCTAAAGTCCAGTCTTTGGAGTGCTATAAATAGGTGGTTTAGGGGAGTTACAGACGGGTCATCCTCGAGGAGCTGCGAAACCAGAGCGTGGAATGCAACAAAAATATTCCCTCCCTCGACCGCGCTCCGTTACTTCAAAGAATTCAATATACTGCAGTGTTCCTTTCTCAAAGATGAAAATTGTCATTTAAGTTGTCTGGTCCCACTCCCCTTAAATGATCCTTTAATTTCCTTTCTTATCCCGAAGCCCTCAGGTGGCTCGCGCTGCGCTCCGTGCCCTCGGTGGCACGGCAAGTTCACAGCTCCTCTGCTGAGCTCCTGATCCTCTCCCCAAGCAGCCCTTTCCTGTCTCTGTGCCTTGCGTGATGTCCCGAGCGCCGCGCAGAGCTCGGGGCTGGCCCCTTCCCCCTCCACCCCGGGCCTGACAGCCGGAACTGACTTAGGAAGTGCTCTAATGGTTACCAAATTTTTGGGAACTGCCGGAGCTTTTCGAAGCTGAACACATGTTGAGCACAGGCAGCACCCACCGTCACCACTTGACCTCACGGCAGCCTTCGACTTGCTGGCTTTTCTTTTGCCTTTTCATTTTTCCCTCCCCCCCAGTCCCAACCTTGAAAAAACAAGAAAACTTTTACCAGATAACACATGATGTAAATGCAAAATTATGTTGTGAAATGACTGCAAACATGCTGTTTTCCAGATGTTTGACGAGACAGTAAAGAAACAGCACAAAGAAGGGTCAACAGTTTCCGTCAGAGCCTCTGCTGGGTTCCACGTGAAAAAAAGAAACCCCAAACCCCAACATTCAGATCTCATAAATTCAAGGGGCTCTGCACGGCTGACAAGCTATTTAGACTTCAGAAATAAAACGTGAGGCTCCTCTGTCATCTGCCAGACTTCACTCCATCCAGAGGTGGTTTAAAAGCCGTTTGACTGTTAACATTCTATGAATTTCCTAAACCCATTATTGCCTCAAATGCACGAGACTGCCTGGGAATCGCTGCTCCTGGGAAAAGCTATCTGAGGTAAGCAGGGCTGCATCCTCTGTTGGCTTATAAACACAAACCTTCCTGCACAAACCCCAAACTTTGCAGGAGAAAACGATCAAAAAGAGCTGGAAGAAGAGATGAAAGAAAACAGCAGCTGTCAGGCACTTCCCCTCATCCCACCATGCCAAGAATGCCCGACAAGGAATCTCAGCCTTTGTTTTTGGGCACCTAATCCCCAGCTGAAGGCAGAAGGACACACAGCTCACCCCGCAGGGCCCCGGGGAGCTGTGGAGCACTGGACATCTCTGCATGAAGCCATCAGCACTGACAGGGCTGGAATTCCATTTCTTTCCAGCTCTGCTTCCTCTCGCAGGACACAAACCTGTCCTTTTGGACCTGACCATCAGGAGCAGTGATCATAAGCCTGTTTTTGCTGTGCTTCTCTTCTGTCACCTTTTCCACTCGAGCGATTTTTATGGAGTGCTCAGCTCGCGATGGGCTGGGTGATACTTTTTATAGAAACACAACTAATTAATCCTAATTTCAGCATGTTTCTACACAGGAAAACACCACTTTACAGACAGCTCTGCCAAGTGAGAAGCTCTGGCTCCAGCCCTGCTCGTTGGTCAGTGTGGGACCCACTCCATGGAGGGTCACTTGAGATGCCTTTCAAAGAGGTGGCTCCATCCCTGCCGTGTTCACAGGGTCACCTCAGCTGAGGGGGGCAAGGTCAGGCTGCTGCTCTGAATCCAAACTCCCACCCCACAGCTGGAACATTCTGCGTGCAGGGAAAGACACCCTGTGTGGCTGTTCTGCACCAGGACACTGACGGTGTGATTACAGTGAATTATGGGATGTCTTCATGTGAAAACATTGGAACTCCAGACAGAGCATCTGTGGATCTCCCTGAAACTCCTGGTTCTGCTGTAGCTGCACTGATCAATTCCCCTGCAGACAAACCCCAAGCCCACAATGAATTAATTCACTGTATTCAGCAGCAATAGCCAGTAGTTGGCAGCACGGTCCCTCTACCTCAGCCACATGCCTTGGGGAAATCTCCTCTGGCTGGCACAAAACTGCATCTAATGGTATGTTAGGAACATTTTTGTTCTTCTCTGCAGTAACCAGCATAAAAAGTTCATGTGCCCTGCCTGCCTCACTGTCAAAGCAGGATATTCCTCTTCCAGGAGAGTCTGACACAAGATGAGCTGGATTTCCCTGTGTTACTAACTCAATAAAATCCCCAGCTTATCTTTTTCCGTGTTATTACAGCATTAAAATATTGCATGAATTGAAATATATACTTATTTTTATTTACAGTGAAGGAAATCATTCATTTGGTTGTGAAAGAGTTAATAAGGAAGAAAATCACACACAGTGCGTGTTAAAGGTTAGAGGAATAATCAGTCATTTGAAAAACACTACATAAACATTTTTCCGGATGCAATTTTCAGTCCAAGGATACATTTCCCAGTAGAAATCAGCAGCTAAAAAGGAAATCATTTAGTCTCCATAAGTGCCAAATTGTATCCTGATTTTTCCTGGTCTGGCTCGACTTTCAAAACTAGCGGTTCAACTTCTGCAATCTTTCACCCAATGACTATATAAACACATCCTTATAAGACAGACATAATCCTTGGGTGGGCCAATTTATGTTGGATTATGAAAATACTTAAAGTACAGAATCGTATAATGACTGTTGTCCTTTGGTTTGCACTAAAAGGGAAAAAAGCCCCGCTCACACAGCCAGTCTTTGCTCGCTCCAAGGGCTCCCCACGACAGTCGTCTCTGGCAACTGTGTCAACATCTTCTGAAAGCAATTAGGTACCACTACATTTATTATTTAGTTATCACAAGCTCTATTTTAATGACACCTAATGTGACACGGATCTATTTTGGGCTTTCACATGCAGGGGAGAGAAAACAATCCCTGGCAAATTGTCTGCATGTCAACGTGGTGAGTTCCCGCACGGTGCGAGCGAGGGGAGGGGATGGAGCTGTTACCCACCCCAGCCAGAAAAACAGTTCTCACTCTCAAAAATACTTTGGCTACTCTCTGCTTGGTTAAAGGTTATATAAATAGTATCTTTAAGAAGGATGAAACAATCTCCATACAAAGCAAACATATTCCTGTGTAATTTATTGCTGCCCGACGCACACATACACATACCCATGTATAGATGTTCGCTTCCAAAAAATTGTCTGTTCCTGCCCATTTCTACTTTCAGCAATGGGACTGAGGAACAATGGAAACTTTTCTTCTTTGTGGAAAGGTAAATTCTGTTTTTTCACTTGCCTTCTGAAACTCTAGAGTTTTTACAGGCAACTACAAAAGTCAGCGTGTTAAAGCCAACAGTATCCGATCTTCAACACTCACCATGTGGTAGAACAGACCTTTCCTTTCCCTCCAATGTATAAAGTTATGTGAAAGAAGACATTTTTCTAGTCTACAGAGAATAAAGGATAAATTATAGCGATAAGATCTGGAAAAGTTTGGTTGGAAGTTAAGAGATTTTCACATCTGTGTCTACACATCCATGTCTTGGGAATAATGTATCTCGAGTACCAGTCACATAAAAATGCATGAAACTGCTCCTCTCTAAGGCAGCAAAATCACTCATTGTACTCATGTCCACACTTTGACTGGTAGCTTACAGCCCAGATCTGAGTAGCAAACTGTTTTATCCTAATTTCAAATACTATTTAACATATGTATGCATTAAAAAAACATTTAATTACTAACATACAGCCAACTTCATTCACTGTGACATTATTCCCGCCTTGAGCTCGAGTGAGTTCATTTATTGGTGCTGTTCAAACACAAACTGAGTGATACTGCACTGAACCTGCACATAACAGCACCACAAGCCTGATTTATAGCCCTGGAGTCAATGACCCTCTTTGCCTCTGTTTCTCAGGGCTTTGGGATTCACCTCCACTCCTTCTCCAGGCAGATCCTCACATTGTGTTACCAACAATAGTCCAGTGTCATGTCAACAACAGCTGAGAAATTACTCCTCATTTCTTTAAATCAGCGTGTAATGGTGCAGCCTTTCATGAGCCTCGTGCAGAACGCTTGCATACATCATGAACAGGAGCACAAGGAATTGTGCTGCTTGAAATGCTTCTTTTCCAGCTTTTCCATGCCAGCTTGAGATGAGAGAATGACTGAAAATAAAGTAAGATGTGCAGCCTAACCCTGTGTGGATGTTGCCTCCCTGCCAAATACAGCTACTCAGGCAACAGAAATACAACACACACCTTTCCACAGCTTTACTCCCATGAAATAAAAAGAAATAGAATTAAATTACTGAAGCCATCAGGACTGCAATGCTTTAGTCCAATGCATGAACAATTTTAAAGGCAGATCCCATTATGAACCCCTAACTCAGTGAAATCATTATTAAAAAACACCTCTGCGGTCACATAAAACATCAAGGACTAACCACAGAAAACACAGAGTGAAGTGCCCACTTTATCCTACTTTTTAACAAGACAAAACATTCCAACAGGTTCAACAGGGCACACCAAGGAAGCCCCAGTCCCTCTTTGAACCACAAAAGGAAAGATTTTGTTCAAAATCAAGAATTTCTGGCCGACATATTTCACGTTCCTTTTGGATTTAAAACACCCTGCTCTGAAAGCCACCATTATTTACAAGTGAAGAAAGAAAAGGGAATTTGCCCCATTTCTCCCCACTCCTCACTCTGCTATTGTCCCCTGTATCTATTTCCAGGAAGCCATATTCATTAGGGTTAATCTGCCTACTAAATGAATAAACAAAGGATTTCTCTGTCACCGAGGGGCCAGGTGAGCCGATATCATCTTCTAACACACAAAATCAGCCACACAAATACCATGCAGGAAATTACCTGCTGCAATCCCACACCTGGGATCGTTTGGCAAGTGCCTTAGAAATGTTGAGTAGATGACTGAAATCAAACTAATTATATTTTTTTTTTTTTAAATGCAGATCTTCTATCAGGAGAAAAAAAAAAGGCCTTTCTAAAAATGTGATGCAAAAAGGTCTCAAATGTCTTGGTTTACTACACTTACTAATAGTGCAGAAAGCTTCCTCCTATGACAATGTGATAGGATTTGTATAATTAAAGTATCCTGCTTACTCACTAATGACAGTCACCTCTGGCTGTCTCCAGCAGTGCCCACACTGCAAAAACATCAAGGTTTACAAATTGTTGGGTAAGAATCTCATGAAAGCTACCAAAAAAAAAAAAAAAGGATCTAACAGATTACATAAATACAGCCCCTAATAGGATAATATCCCCCTGCACAGGCAACTCCTCACACAGACCCAGCTGAAGTGCTGTGGGTTCTCACAGTTTTGGTACATACAGAGCTTCAGTCTGGGGAGTTGGCCCATCAAGGATGAGGTTCTTGTGGAGAAGCAAATCATAGAATCACAGACTGGCTTGGGGGTGAAGGGACCTTAAAGATCATCCCATTCCACTCCTCCCACTAGCCCAGGTTGCTCCAAGCCCCATCCAACCTGGCCTTGGACACTTCCAGGGACAGGGCAGCCACAGCTTCTCTGGGTAAATAC
>JAWWEE010000048.1:2431395-2457404 GCA_035221455.1 Xenops minutus | reverse complement strand
GTAAGAATCTCATTAAAGCTACCAAAAAAAAAAAAGGATCTAACAGATGACATAAATACAGCCCCTAATAGGATAATATCCCCCTGCACAGGCAACTCCTCACACAGATCCAGCTGAAGTGCTGTGGGTTCTCACAGTTTTGGTACATACAGAGCTTCAGTCTGGGGAGTTGGCCCATCAAAGATGAGGTTCTTGTGGAGAAGCAAATCATAGAATCACAGACTGGCTTGGGGGTAAAGGGACCTTAAAGATCATCCCATTCCACTCCTCCCACTAGCCCAGGTTGCTCCAAGCCCCATCCAATCTGGCCTTGGACACTTCCAGGGACAGGGCAGCCACAGCTTCTCTGGGTAAATACTGAGAGGTATTGAGTATGAAGAGAAGCTGGAGGAATCTACCACAAAACCCCAAAGATGAGATAGGACCCAGCATTCCTTAGCTGCCAGAGTATGAACTGTGCACATTATGGCAGAAAAGGAGTCAACATGGGGATTAAGAACTGCAGCAAACGCTGTGACAAAGGAGGAGAAAGTGGCCAGCAGGTCCCAGCTGGGACTCATAGACACCTGGGGCAACTGAGGATCAGGGAAGCAGAAATGGGAGAGGCCAGGGGATTCAAGACAAGGGGGCACACCTGGGCAGAAACAGGTAGGCACAACCCCCAAAGTTCACTGCTGGGCAGTGGGGAGGGACAAAGGGCAGGATTTGGAGCTGGCTGGGATGAGTGCTGCTCCCAAAGCCACACAGCCAAGGGCTCCCTTCCCTCCCGCAAACACGGGCTCTGTTTGATGTTCCTTATACAGCAAGCAAGAGGAGATAAATTAAAATTGAGAACCTAGAGAGGCCTTTGATCCTATTGCCTGGAAATATGTATGAGAATATTTTCTCCAGACGTACTTTGGCTATATATGGAAACCAAATGCTGACTAATCATGTAAACCTTATGGTGCCTAAGCACAGCTGTAATCTGCAGCAGAGCACTGTCACGACGGCAAAGGGAAATGTGGGAAACCAAGAAGGTCGCTGAACAAGAGGAGAAAATGGTGATCAAAGGCACTGGAGGCCTGATCAGACAAGAGGGAGAGTTTCTAGCTGCTTAGCTTTTAAGATACAAGTGAAATATTTATGACTTATTCTTGTATTACTGAACTTTAACAGTCCAAGTAATGATTATCTGTTTTCCATGTTTGGAGAAAAATGATTCTCTGAGAGACCTGCTGACTCAGGCCAGCAGCAACAGGATACAAAAGCCTGAATTTTGGGTTATTGGTTTATGGATAGCAGTGATAGAGCCATTTCGAACTGTTTCTCAGGACAAGGCCTTGTGTTGCAGGCACACTCAGGGATGGGACGTGGACAGAAGCCTCTACATGGCATCATTGCTCGTGGTGGTGGCCAGGGGCCAGCACAGCTCGGGAGCTGCCTGGGAATAGGGGGTTTCATTTCGCTGGGTACTTCTTATCCTCTGAAGGACACCACGATAATCTGCAGAAATGGAACCAATTTCCCTTTGAAAGGACAAAACATATGGAGTTTCTACATTCTTAAAAGGATTTCAATTTATGGGAATGGGGTTATATCAGTCTGCAAACATCAAGATGGAACCTCGTGGAACTTTATTTTCTAAGCTTGCATTCCTGGCTGGTAAGACATTGTGTTGGTGCTTTTCTGTTAACAAAGATTGTGGAAATACACAAATCCCTTCCACTGATGCCCAAATATCAGGAGAGAACATACCATACCAAAAAAATCTACTTAAAAATGGGAGTGACATTTCTAAGCAAACTGACCTCAAGATAAACCTCTACTTTCTCTTTAAATCACTTTTTCTGATCAAATCATATTCCTTTAGGATTCATTAGTCAACATGAGAGATCACAGCATTTAGGGAAATGCTTCTACTGCCTTTATGAAAACCCAGTGGTCTTTCCCACGGTGTGGTTTGGAAGGCCACATTAACTGGATGGAGCCAACAAGAATAATGGAGAGAGACTATTTATTTACAAGGGCCTGGAGTGACAGGACAAGGGGGACTGGACTCAGACTGACACAGAGTAGATTTTATATTAAGAGGAAGTTCTTCCCTGGGAGGGTGGGCAGGCATAGACTGCCCAGAGAAGCTGTGGCTGCCCCAGCCCTGGAATGTCCAAGGTCAGGTTGGAGGGGGCTTGGAGCAACCTGGGCTGGTGGAAGGTGTGGGTGGATCTTTAAGGTCCCTTCCAGCTCAAGCCATTTCTGGACACTATGATCTTGGTTACAGGGATCATCCAAGGAACCACTGGCACGGGATCACCTTACACTCACTTCCCACTGACATATCAAAGATACCACCTAAGCACCAAACAACTAATTGTTGTTAATTGTGAAATTTGAGAGCAAGGCAACCTGGAACTCAGAGCATCCCAGTCAGCCTTTATCACTGGAATTCACCAGTCATTTCCTGCACCCGCAGCACAAGCAAGGGGAGAAATACAAACTGGAAGGGCAGCATCAGTTCTTGCTTTTCACTATAAGTGCTCATCAGCATGGCATAGCTAATTAATGCTTTCAATAGGTGTTAAAATTCCTGCGCTCTAACGCGGCAAATGCATTATGAGCAGGCAAAGGCAAGTGGCTACAGTTTCGAAGCACAAAGGTGAGATAATGGCCTTCCACATCACTGAACTGTCAACCTCATTTAGCACAAAGCTTGGCATCTGGAGACTTCAAATCATACAGCCGTTTAAAAATATATAGAATGTTAAATTAAATGACAAACACGGGACATGTCACCTTTTAGAGGCAGAAATGTAAAACCAAAGCATATGTTCTCCAACTGTATTTGCTTCAGGATCAGCAATATTTTTGTAACCTCATTAAGTTCTTGACTCGGTTTTAAACATGGAAGGATGGATATACAAATAAGTAACAGGTCCTCCACGTGATATCCTCAATTATAAGTCAATCTGTACTAGAAAAATAAATTAAGAACTTTGGATTTAACTCTCAGAGAGTCTGGAAGGTGACCACAACAAGGAGAATTTCTGCAAGCTCTCAGGAATAAAGTCACTCTGTATTTAGAACTCTGAATGTAACAGACACGTGTGAATATCTACATTTACCAACAGCCAGGGATGAGGGGAAGATAGCAAACCCCTCTGCCCAGCATCATTTGGGTGGCTCTGCACGGTGCTGCTGCTCTTTTGCCACTCTGGAGAGCGCCCTGTGCCCCTGACCTGGCACCCCTGGCACTGCCGTGCCCTGCCGCGGCATCCCAGGCTGCGGCGCACACGTTAGCACTTCACGGCATGCACAATCTGCCACTGAAGGGTTATTAAAAGGCCATAACTAGGCCAATAAAGCTGAATTTTATTTGTTCCCACAGAGCAAAAGGGGAGCACTGCCTGGCTGTGACACTGAATGAAACATTACACCCACAACCCAAAGTGGGTTTCTGCTCCCGCTGGAAGGGTGGATCAGTTAAAGGTGGCCAGTTTAACACAGAGAAGGGTAGTGCTGAAGAATGGTCATGTCAGGGGATTACACCAGGCAGAGCTGGTGCCCCTCCAGCCTTCCCTCCTCATCCCCATCAAAACCAGTTTCAGAGCATGAGGAATACTGGACACCACCTTATCATCACCAATTAGGTCTCACTGTGCCCTGACCCAGAGCACCTTTAAGCTCTGCATCTTCCCCAGGATCTGCTTCCATGAGGATGGATTTGCAGGCATTGCAGGACCAGCACAAACCAACTGCAAGATAACAATTTCTTTTTTTTTTTTTGCCAGCCAGATTCCCAAAGTTTCAGTCACGTGTTTCACTGGAGAGAAAGGAAAAGGCAAGAGCCAAACTTTGAAATAAGATCACGAAATAGTGAAGCACTGCTTGCAGTTCAGCTTACTGGGCATCAAAGTTTAAACTTTGCTTTCAACCTCGGTTTTCCAAACACGCTGTCACTCACCATAATATGGGTTAAAAATAAGAGAAAGCCAAGATGAAATGTAAATGATTTAAATGCATGCATATGTTCTTTTGTAAAATGCATAATGCAGCTGCAAGGTTTTTCCTCATATTTTGGACACAAATCAAGGGGGAAATGGTTCGCTTATGATACAGTGAATTTTTCATTGAATGTCAGTGGTAAAATGTAGTTCCCTGTAAGTGTTTCACTGTATACTGTGTGCTGTTTTGGTTTTATTTCTGGTTTTTTAAAGCTTAAATAGGAACACCAAAAGCACAAGGCTAACATCAGAGTGTTTCTTTTCTTTTCCAAATTCTTTCATGGCAACTTTCTGATTCTTAAAAACAAAACCTCACCAACAACACAAAAACTTTGCAGATGTTCATTGGCCATAAACTACATCTGACACTCAATCACAACTAAGTTTCGAGGACCTTATGTTGACCTTGAGAATATATTTTAAGTGATGGACTGACAGTAGAGCACACAGTGGTTTGCTCAGCTTTCCTGCTGTAAATAAGAGAGGTGAAGGTCTGAAGAGGATGGGAATGCAGTGGATGGGAATTGCAAGGAGCTGGCAAGATTCTTACCAACAGTGGCTTCTCCTACTTTTTCATATCAAGGCAAAATTAGGACCTGCACTATTTCTCTGGAGAAGTCCTTTCCTGGAGGGTTATAGTCAGGACTATTCGCAGTGTCCTAAAAGAGGCTACAAATCCCAGTTCCTGCACTACATTTCTCCCACCACCAGCACCGTAACTCAGAGCAGAGGAAACACAACAAAAGAAAGGGCATGACAGAGGTACCCACACTAACCCTGCCACCCAAGCAGGGATCCCGAGCGAGCTGCAGCCCCTGTGCCAAAGCCTTGCAAAATGCCACGAGCTCTCCAGCAGTGCAGGTGGGTTGCACAGAGCCAGGGCCAGCTGTGCCGGGGACAAGCGGCCGCTCCTGCGAGCAGATGTGAGCTCCAGGGAGAGCAGCTGTGCCGGAGCCCCCGTGGGCTGTTCCACACTGCACACCCTGCACACGAGGCACAAATGGTTGCCCGCTGTTGCTGCAGGGAAAGAGCAGGGAAGAAAGACTTGGCAAGCCCGGGATTTCGGAAGAGGAGGGCCTGCACCCCACTTGACCTGGGGACGTGGGATTTTTGATAGGACTATTACAATCACAGAGCTTATAAAATATATTTGGAAAGGCTTTTGTGTTGGTTTTGGGATAGGATACGAAGGCCCCAGGAATCCACTCTGAGGCCTTAAATCTGTGGCCAAACTCCAGCAAAAACCATATGTTAGTCATATCACCACCTTCTTCTTTTCCCTGTTCCTGCTCCATTTACAGGCTCGTGCCCTGCCTGGCAGCCTCGGGGGCTCCCAGGCCACCTTTCCCTGGAGCCATCCCCTGCTAATGGTGGTGATGACCCCAAGCCTCTTTTCTATCCCCCAAGCCTCTTTTCTATCATTTACTGACTATGACCTGTCTGTTTCCACCTTCACCATGGTGGCAGCAGCACCACGTTTGTGCACATGGAATAATTGGCTTTACGTGCTCCACACTCAGACACTTCACGTTGCATTTGGAAAGAGGTGAGCCCGGGTGGGATGTCCCAGAGGTGGTCAGAGGAAGAGCCCCTCAGCTGGAGGCACTGCCAGGACCTGCCTGCACATGAGAGCAGGCTGAGCAGGAGGATGGTGACAAACAGGGGCTCCTTTCACCCCACGTTCCCCTTCCCAGCTCATCCCACATTCCGGCTGCTCTCCGCAGCAAACACTTGCTGGCACCAGCTTTGGCTTTTTGGAGCTCTCCACCCCGAGCTGGAGTTGCAACCAGCACCCAATTTAGCTTGGGTTGTAATAAAAAGTGAAAGTTAAAAGCAATGCAAGCAGCAGATAAAGCACTATTAAAAACTGGCTGGGATGATGCCAGGGATGGAGTCCAAGGCAGGGGAGGAGCCACAAGTGCAAGCCAATGGGTATTCCACAGATTGGATAATTAAGGAAAACAAAATATTTTCCATCTGTTTCTTTACCCCTTACATCACTGAGGCAATAAAACATATACACAAGTAAGTACCAACAGGCTATATTTCAACCTAGATATAAGTATTTACTTCCAGCAGAGAACATCCTCGTTTCAGCAAGAAGCTGGGGTGAGGAGGCTGTGATTTTAACACCCTCAAAGCATTAAACTCCACCTTAAAATAGATTAGTCAGGCATTTGATCTATGACATCAACAGCTCAGATTTATGTGTTATATACCTAAAGCCACACTTGTGCTCACTCATTCTTATTATGCTCTAATGGACAATTACTAAAACCTGCCCATTCTGGATTACCAATGATGAAAATAGGTACAAATACTGATAGTAGAGTAAAAACTCCCATGTGTGAGAACTGATAATCTCCTTTAAAGCTACTGCAGCAAAGATCCAAACAGAGTTTGCGTAGAGTCTTTCCACCACAAGCAATGGATTGGACCAGACAAACTCAAAAATCAGGTATTAAACCTGTGGTGACTTATTAAACAACAAGTTTTTTTGCGTCTGGAAATATTAAGTGTCAAACAATACTGACTCTAAAACTCACTTCCAGATGCATGTTCAAATACTCTCCTTTTAACCTGCACATCTAATACTGTTTGCAGACTGTTTCAAGCAGTCCAGATTAATAGATGAGCTTAGAATCTATTACAGGCTTATAAAAATATAAAGATTTGCAAAACGATTCCTTTAAGCACTGTAGGAAAAGAGCAGAAATGTCAATGAACAAATACCACACGGTGTGTTATTTCTGTGCAATCTCTAAAAACACAAGTACAGACACTGAGGTTTCTGGATCTCTTGTAAGTTTAACAGTAGCTGGGAGCTTTTAGATCTCCAGCTATAATAAATATTGTATCCTACAGGAGCCCACCGGGAATCTCAGCTCATGTGTTGTTCCACAGAAGATTGTGGTGTCAGATATGATTAGAATCAACACTTTCCACTTATTCAGGGCTTTAAAGCTACCTACACACAACATTAACAGCTGCTAATGAAAGATAACTAAGGGGTGCACAAGACAACATCATATTCAGAATGAGCTTTAACTAGTGATGGGCAAAACACCTGGGATATTAAGGTTTTTTGCCCTAAATAAACCCAAGGCATGGCTATGCTTGGCCCATGCTGTAGCCCACCCAGTTTTCCAGCTGCCAAACCCTTCTGTGACCCGAAGGTGGCTGCCCCAAGTGAAGTCAGCTCCTAACACTCGAGCAGGGAGACACTAATGGAGCGCTGTACACGCGCCGAGCGGCTTGTGTGACACGAGAACAACTGTCTGGCAGCAGCAGCACTGGGCCAGTGACCATTACCATGGCCCCTGGAGGCCTCCCTGCAACTTATCTCCAGATAAGGGGAAGGAAAAACCCCTCACCTTGTATTGGGTTGTGATGCTGGTTAGGTCACAGCGTGGCTTTCATGGAGAACATGGAAACTGCTGGGTCAAAAATCACACCGGCAAGATGGAGAAGGTGATCAGCCTTGGGGGATTAAGCACCTTGAGGAACTTAAATTGCTTGGAGAAAAATGCCACCTAACACAGCATGTCTAGAAATTGTTGATTTTTGGTTTCCACTCGCATCAGTGAAACTCACTTGCACATAGCACCATTTCTTTAAAAATACACACTTGGGTTGAAACACAACCAGCTTTGAAGGGATGAGCTGCCTCAGTTACCATGAGCCTCCTCAGCTGCACCAGAGGCAAACTGCATGAGGAGTAACAGCCTACTCTGTCCCCCCCATCACGACACTGTGCTCTGCAGAGTGAGCTCCCGTCTCCAGAGCTCACTAACCCACCCACAACCACCACAGGGAGGAAAATTAAATCAGTATATAATGATTCTGCTGCCTTTCAGTCACTGCTCCCATGCTTGTCCTCTCCACTGTACTTCTCCTGCCTAGAGAAAACACCCACCAGTGTTTCAAGACATTAATGCTACTCCATGTCTCCCTGCAGCTGAGTCTTTTCCCAATCCAGGCAATGATCCAGCAGCAAGTGCCCAGTCAGTAGTGTCAGGTCATTTTAATTTCTCCTCACATCTCCCCAGTCTATAGGGCATTGCTGTTTCTAGATGTAATCATATACACTGCATTGGCATCTTGGAGCCTGTTGAAGTCACTTCTGTCTTAAGGCTCTCTTCAAAAATCATCAGATAACATTTTCTCAAATTAGATGAAATAAATCAAGTTGAAAACATTCTAAGTACCAGAATTTTGCATTATGCAGCTCATGCACACACACACTTAGCAAGGCAGATGAGCAGGATGGAGAGAGCAGGAGCACAAGTGAGCGTGTGCTGCTGCACTGAGGAAACAAAGACACCTCATGTATCCCACCTGCTATCACTATTCAAGAAATAATGCACAAGGTTATGCAAATAAGGAACATAATAAGCATTTTAAATAGACCTATTAACAGAAGTGGCACAGAAGTTATTCCAGGAAAAGAACCATAGCTTAAACTCATTTAAATTTAAGCTGAAGGGATGCAGAAATCCAAACCAAGCAGTGCTGGGTATGTTTTTGTGTTACCAAACAGGTGATGCCCTCTAAGAGCACCTTGCTCTATGCCCATTATTAAAATCTCTCCGTTGCTGTGAAGAACAGACCAAGGGCCAAATCTCTTCCTTGGCTTCAAAGCTCAGCATTATACTGAGCACAATCTCTGTGTGCCACAACAACCCACCTTTATCCCATGCAGGTAATTACAGGTTCAGGTCAAGGACTCCAGCCCCTATTGATTACATCTCTCTGCAACAAGGACCCTCCAGGCCTGGCTGGCTCCACTCGAGCACAGCAGCTCAAGCATCCGTGACGCCGGGCCCTCCCAGAGCCTGGAATGGGAACCCAGCCCCTGCCAGTTATTGCCTGTGGCAGGAAGGACAGCCTGGGAATTCGTAATGTTGGTGACTTCATCTGCCAGCTGCATTCACACATCTTTACTACCTGAATAACTGAGCTGTGCTGCTCCGAGGCAGCACTTTGTGGTGTACAGCGCCTAGGAATGAATATTTGATTGTGCAGACAACAGGGAAGAGCTCAGATGGCTGAAGGTGTGACAGCACAAGTGTTTGTTACATTCCAAGTGAGAGCATTGCCGGACAGTAAAAATCTGTCCAGTGCTCCTTATCTCCCAGGTGTGGGGAGGAACAATAAAAGGGCCTTCACAGGCAGCAGGAGAGAGGGAGGGGAGGCCAAGCCCTCCCCCACAAAACCCAAGTCAATCCTTCTGTTCATTAAAGCCTCTGCAGGCACAGTTATCTGTCCATGGCCAGCCAGTCGCACACAAAAGAAAGGGAAGTACTAAATTACAAGCTGATTTTAAGTGGGCATTGATTGAAGCAACCAGAAGAGAGCTCAGTGTTGTCAGAGTTTCATACAGCAGCAATAAACAACCTTCATTAAAAAATGATGTGCATCCCTAAGAAGCAGCACTCGCAGGTTTCAGATGAGAACATTAAGGTGACCCCCACGCCACACACAATCAAAGAGGAAAAAAGTCCTCAGGATCTTTCTCTTCTACAAATTTAATGTTATTCATTAAATAATACCATTAATTAAAACCCTTCCCACTCTACCTCCTGCATTAAGCAAGGAGACAGAGATAGAAGATTCTATCCTATGATCTCCCCCAAGCAGGAAAAGGCTGATGCAAAAAAGAGATCAGACAACTTCTTTGTCAATGTTCTCCTACTCCACTAATGATGCAACCAAATAATTATTTGGATGATGGGTAAGTGGCCAAACCCTCTTTGTGTGAGGGAATAAAGAGGACTTTTCAGAGACAGGCAGATGCAGCCACTTCCCTGAGCTGAGCAGGGCTGAGTCACTGACACACCTGAGCCCACACATGTGCTGCAGTTTAAGGGAAACACTTGCCCACACACTCAGTGCAGCTGTGTGAGCAAATTCACTGGGATCAGAACCACTGCAAACCCTTCCCCTAGAGGTTTGCCAGCTCTAAATATTCAGAGTTGTCTGTACAGGTATCATAACCTCTCTACACCCTGAATTTCTGCTTTATTTATTATTCATCAAGTTCTATCAGGTTTGACTTTTCAGGTACGGAATAAGTATGATGTGCATCATTCCTCCACAGGTTTGCTGCACACAGGGAGCAGCTCACACCTGCACAGCACTGGCTCTCCTGCTGCACTGCCACTGAAGGACCCTGCTTTATACAGGTATCAACTCAGGGATGTCCCTTTAACACTCCCAACTGCCAATCTGGAACAGCAGCTGGAATTCCAGAGCATTTAATCCTTTGGGGTGTATTCCCTCTATGATGTATATGAGTGAAATGTGTGCACTGAGGGACAAATGTCCAGTAGCTTTAGGTGACTGCAGCTTTGCAAACTTTTCTTAAAGATTTGATTTAAAAAAATAAACCAGAGAAGAATATCCCAGGAGAATTTTAAGTTGAGATAACCACCCATATTGAAAGATGCTTTTTTTCTAATTTATCCAAATAATTCTTATAGAAAGAACCATCCAAGCTGAAAATAGCACTGCAAAATTTCCTTATTGGTAATAGCATTAGTTTTGTATTTCTTAAGGGAAGATTTTTGAAAATAATCTGATTGTCGTTAGCACCCCCCCAGTTTTACAGACTTGAAAACCACAGTCAAAAAGCACACAAATTTCTTATTAAATGCAACAACAGAATTGTCACCAACGGGGGAGAAGGAAGGAAGCTATCAAGGATGGCAGGAGGATAATGGGAGATGATAAACATGTACTTGAAATCTTTTGATAGGAAGAAGAAGTGATGAGTCAGATAAGCAGAGGCGCCACATGGGTTGTATCTCCAAGCAACAGGCAATCAAACCCCCAGATAAGCATCTTCATAAAGTGCAACAGGCTCCAATGCACAGGTCAGAGCTGAAGAATCACTTCCTGGGTCAGCTCAGGCAGGAAGAATTTATGACCTACTTAAAAATCCTTCAAACCTAAAACTGCATTTTCCATAAGGCACATCAGCCATTTAGGGCATGCCTCGGTAACAGCAGGAAATGGGAATACTTGCAGCAGTGGGCTGGGACACCAAAATGCAATGTTGTACATGAGCAGGATCTAAAATAAAACCTTCACGTCCGCAGCTGAGCTCCAGGTCATTTTCTGCACATCTCAGAGGTGGGAAGAGAAGAAAATAAGCATAAAATACTGCTCTTTGCTGTACAAGAACACCTCGAAATCTCTAAAAACAGTGTATGCTTTTTCCTTGTGTCTTCTCTACTCTGTAGCAGAATTCACAGCCCTACACCATCACACATAATCTAAAATCTGGACCAGTAATTTCTGCATGGGAAAGGACAGAGATCAGGCAATAGAAAAACTGATACTAGATGGTGAAGTCCCTGACTCGAAAATCAATTCAAATCCAACCTGTCTGGCAGGGAAGTAAATAAAATCCTGCCATCAGCAAGTCCCTGACAAAACCCACCTATTGTTTGTAAGAACTTTATGAGGTGTTATAACAAACCTGTACAGTAAATGTATCTTCAGCGTCCTGACAGTGTATACAATGGACTTTGGCACCTTTAATATGGACACACGTGTTAAAGGCATTACCAGGGGACTTTCATCACATTCACATGGGCCAGTTCATGTTAAAGCCCATCCACACTTGAGGAAAAGCTGTTTAGCAGGGAAGAGTTACAAGTCCTACGTGTTCATTGCTCCAATTGTAGATGGAATATAACATGGGTTTAGAATGAGTTACGGTTACAGGATGGTCATACTGCAGGATTCTTACACACCCCTGTTACAGGTAAAGGCACCGCTCCTACACAAGAAATTCCCCACCCTGATAATCCTGAGCTCTCCTCCTGCATCAGCTGACAGTGAGGAACAGCTCTGCCATTAATCACTCTGAATCTCCAGTGTCACACAGACACACAGAATCAGTCCTGTCACTCAAACCTGTAAACTTTCAGGGCTAACAGGTATAGATGAACCAGTCCAAACAAAATCATAATGGATGCGTCGAAGTTCTCTTCTGTGTCACACAATCATTTTCAAAATTACTATGTCTTGTAGTAAAACAAAGAGAATTCCCTTTAAATAACCAGCATCAGATGCTTGTCTAAGCTCAACGTGAATTAATTTAACGACTTTTAAATATCTGAAAATGGAATTTATAATGACAATTCTCAATATCCAAAGTAAATGTGGTTATTATTGAACTCAGTTATAAACACACATAAGAAATATCCTGTAATACCCAAATAAATTCATTTGGCAAACAATGCAGTGTCTTGGACTCAGCATTTATATCAATAGCAAACAGAGTCTGAAACAGGAGCTTTTATTTTAACTCCCTTTAAACCAACCTCCAGAACCCGTTTGTGTGTGTTGCAGTCTCTCCTTACAGTTTAACCTCAATCCAATCAGCAGTCTCCAGGGATTTTCAAATCGCTAAAGATTAAAATCCTCTCTGACTTGACTGTTTGACTAATGCTGTGTGTTTAATAATTCGACTTGTGAGAGATTTTATTTGACAAAGTCCTGCTGTGTGGACCCTCAGACACTGTACAGCTGCACTGCAATATAAAGCTCTGCTGCCCTTGTTTCTTTACACAGGCTACACCATTGAGGGGAAAGAGAGTTTTATAGTGCATATATTACTCTGTTGATATTAACATAACCACTGTGGTATTACATTTACACACTCTTTCAGAGCAGAGTGGTGAAAATGTGCCTATTACACAAACATCAGATAAACTCTCCTGTTGTCCTGACTGTTCACAGAAATCAATTACATTTAAGATTACATTTCAATGAAAGCTCTTATTTATAAATGAGATGGAACTGTAATATTCTATGCTTTAGGCATTCATTAATAAAAGCATTTCAGTGTTAGTATTTGTAAATGTTCTGCTTTTTAGCTTAGGCAGACTGTAGCATTCTAGAGCTCATGTTAAACTTTCTGTAAACAGTGTGTTCAGATCTCACCACGATGCTGTGACTTCCCATCTGAGTGGTAAGAGGCGAGAAAAAGGCCTCATGTTGGTGGCATTTAGTGAGTATTTGTACAACAGCACTTACCCTGCTGCGCAGCCGAAGATGCCCACCCCTGCACGCCCGTGGCACTGGTTAGCAAACATCCCCAGACATCCCCCCACCCCATGATGAACACCAGGGTGTCCCAGCAAGCAGGGTGAAGGTGTCCCTACCTGAGGTGGCATCGATGACGGTGGAGCCGCCCCTGCGGTCGGCGGCGGGCCGCGGTGAGCCTGGCATGCTGACGGGCTCCGAGCGCACCGGCTGGATCCTGCGGGGCACACCACGGTCACCCGGGCACAGCCACGCCCTGCCCACCCCAACCAGCCCCAAACACCCAGCAAGTGTGTGCTCTGAACGGGCCCAGAGCTCTGCAGAGCTCCGAGCTGAGCCAGGGTGGGCAGAATCCATCCAGGGCTGGGGTGGGACTCGCACAAATAGAGTATTCCCAAAGTGGGGCTCCCATGGGAGCTCTTGGGGCCTCAAAGGAAAAGCTCACCCTGCCCAAACTGCTTAAAAAGCCTCCATCGCCCTCCTCAACAGCACCATTTTCTTTGTCAGCTTAGGGGAAAAAACTCATTTATAGTCGTGCATTCCTTCTGTAACATGGATCCATATCCATACTTTTTATTTCTGCTTTCTTCATACATACAGTAAAAAATTAATATATTCGACAGCTATATCCTTACTCGTGGCAGTAATTACACACAAGGAGAAATCACACATTTCAAACCCATGAACTTCCTGTCCAAGGACAATCTGCCCAGTTTTAATGGTATTAGTCATATTATCCATCTCTCTGATTTTTACTCCTAAGAGTTTCAGAGTCCCAAACAATCCAAGTCCCTACCACAGAACTTTGGACTTCAAATCACATGCAGAGTGAGAAGCATGGAAACTTGTTAAATCTGGAGTTACTGGGCAGGACAGAGACACAGAAAGCTCTTCTGCAAATCACCAGTAAACAGAAACCCCCAGTTACCTTCGCTCCCCTTCCTTCCCTTCCCCAGGCCCAACCCCTGTCCCCAGTCCCAAACCAGCCAATGTCCAAAACCAGATGAATTAAATACATGGAAGAGAATTATAGGGAAGGAATTAAAAGAGGGGAGTTAAAAAAACCCCAACAAAACAACAGGGAGGAGGAAAACATTCCAGAAGTTCACTTACTGTTCCAACACACTGACCGCTGACAGTCAGTGTCTAAATCCATGGAAAAAGCTCCCAGTCATGTCTGAGACAATGAATTTATTAGAGGATGCTGAGCAAGGCCACCAGGCCTCCTCCTGCCTTTCCCTGTCATGTGCCCAAGCAGGGGCAGCAGAAGGAATCTGAGCTGCTTGGCCTGGATGAATTTTTATTGTTGGTGAGTCACACGCTCTCCTAAGACTTTCATCTGGACAAGCTTGGTGAAAACTATGACACATCCTGCACAGATGGCCCCGTTTAAGCAGGAGGCAAGTTATTCACACAACAAATGTGAAACAGCTTGGAAATTGGTTTTGTTTTTACCTGAGACTGTTGAGATCAAGATCATCAGTGTCAAAGTCCAGGAGAGGCTGGGGGGTGTCGCTGGGGCCGTGCGACTGCAGCACCGAGGAGCTGGAGGAGATGACGGTGGTTTGGCCTGAGGGGTGGATTGTTTTGAACTGGAACTGTGGGCCCATCCACAGGCGTCGATGAGGCCCCGTGTGAGTCACGATTTCCACCTGTGGGAAGGCAATATGGGGAATGATTAACACAAAGCTGCAACTTCATGTAATAGCGGTTCCCTCAGCATGCTGAACCCCTGGAGCCCTGCTGCGCTCAAGAGGAAGGGGTGTTCTGAGGCATCCAGCTGGAGGAATGTTTAACAAGGGAAAATTTGGAATATCTCTGCCAGAGAAGGGATGTTTTAACCAAAGCCAAGAGCTTCTGGCAGAGCCTTGAAAGTCCATGAACCACCAGCCTGAGGACACTGAACCCCAGTTCTTAAACTGTTCTGAAGACCAACGCTCCATCCTGGCCATCACCTCACTTGATCCTGTTCATTCCTCCCCTTGCAAAGATGAAAAATGTGCTCTAACTTGAACATTAAGAAGCTGCCCTTCTGGTGCCACCACCAGGGGAACACATTTCTGCCTAAATCTGCATGGAGCAGAGAAACCCCCATCCTGAGCAGGGCAAGGGATGCTCTTTCAGAAGTCTCATTCCAGCTGCTTTCTGGGAAGTTCACACCTTTAACAGGATACAGTGTGAGCTACATTTCAGAGCAGAGCTCATGACTGCTGCTGGCACGTGTGAGGAGGTGGCTGGCAGGGAGCATCTTGCTGGGAAGCAGGAGGTTTGTAATGGAGAGCGATGGGAATTGCCCTGGGACGAGCCCGGGCCACGCTCGTCACCGTGTGCATGTAACACAAACAGGGGGGAGCAACACACAGGGCTCAGAAGGGCAGCCACACACAAATATATCCATTTAGCCACAATTCTGACAATTAAACCAGAGGGAGGGCATTTGTGGGCAATGAACAAGCACCCAGTATTAGATAATAGGTGAATTTGAGATATTTTCTGTGTGTGTATGTGTTGGTACACACAGAGAGTCACACAGCTCCAAGGCTGCTTCCAAACAGCACAGAGAATTCCTGTGGTGTGTCTGATGATAATTCCAAATATTCAGGTTTTCCTCTAGGTGCTTGCTCCCTGTGAGAGTCTGGGTATGAACACTGGAAAAAATAAGTGAGTTCAGTAAATGAAGCATCCAAAATATTTTAAAAATGTCTTTTTACACCGATAACTGTAAACCCGATGAGTAGCAATTCTGGCAAACTCTTAAATAAGGCAACTTCCTATCAACCAACCATGAAAAGTTAAGATGGCAACATTGCTGGGAATGTAGATGGTTCAGGAAAAATGGGCCTTGTCAATAAAAGGGCAAACAAAGCATAGAGCTTCTGTCATAGAACAGAGTCATTAAGGCTGGAAAGATCATACAGTGCAACATTAAAAATCAAAAAAGGGTTTTGAAGATGAGGAAACGGAACTATAAAATAAAATATTAAGCTCTGGTGAACTCATAGATTTGAGATGAAAAAAACAGACTATTAAATTCTGCTAAACCAACGATGAGCTTCACAGCAGAAACATGATTCAGTGATGAAATCCATGGAAATAGATTGTGTACACACATGACACAGCTGTACACTAGCAGTGACTCTCAGGCTTTCAGGAGCAATTTTAAACCCTGGATGCTGTGGGCTCTCTGCTAATGTAAGACAACAACCACACTATTGTAGCACTGCCTCCATCTCTGCATTTCTCTGAGCCTCGCTCAGCTTGGCTGCAGCCCTTTCTGAGGCAAGTAGCTTTTATGTAGCAGTGTAAATTAGGCCACAGATAAAGTAATCTGTATATTTTAAGCTTGAAACCATCAGTGTCACAGAGCCGAGAGGTAAACAGATGCCTTGGCAATTTTACTGAGGCTATGGCCAGATGTTCCTATTCACTCTCCTGTTGTGTGCAGGACAAACATATTGTAGCTACTTCCCACTGACAGCACACATTACCCACTGTTCTAATTGAAAAGTTGAAGTGAAGGGCGGTGTTTTTTCACTGCATGCTGTTACTGTTGATAACAACACTTTAATTCTGAAAAACACACTTGCACTTCAGGCTTAATGTGAAGTGGCTTGCTTCAGGAACGGCGGCGTCTTCGTGCTCCAAGGGCTATCACTGCTCCTTCCCTTGGCAAAAATTAAACAGTCCAGAAGCAGCCTTGGAATTATCTGTCTTCTGTGACATCAACTGGGCTTTTCTTTTTTTCTTTAAATATATTTACTCTCCTAGAGGGATGGGTGTGATGAAGTTCAAGCAGTCTTGGGTTCTGGTGATGCCTTGTATCTTCCAAGAATTAGCAATAAACACCCATAAGGGAGATTTACCTTAATCCCCTTTTCCTGAGGTTTCCCACTGTACCACAAAGTCACCAGAAGAGTAAAATAAGCAACTCTCTCCACAGAATACTGGAGAGGTGCAGAACTACAGGTGAAGTCCCCAAGAGCTCAGTGATAGAATTCCTGCTGACTACCCTGATGGAGGACTTTCACCATCTTCATGCTCTGGGAAGTTAGACACAGCAAAACCAAATGAGATCTCAATGTGCAGTCACAGCTGAAACCTCAGGCCAGGAAAGTGGATTCCCATGGCAGGATTCCCCAACGAATGTGCCCCTGGACAGGCCCGTGTGGAAGCCTAACCTCTCATTTTAGGAAAAAGCTGTGTATGATTTATTCGCCAGTGGGAAAAGCAAATCTCACCCATGAATATTTCATATTTATGCCATACACTCCAGCAACACATTTAATGCATCACTCCCATAACAACATTGTTCTTAAACCAAAGGAAACCCACCTAATTTGTCAGGATGAATTCCATGGATCAGGTACCTTGTAATTGCTTTAGCAAATCCAGAGCATTTGTAAAGGTTATTTATTTATTTAGCACTAACCTTTTATTTCTAACAGGGACTAATTCTCAGTGTATTATTCATGACCTACATTCTTAAACTGAACTTCTGTTTTGAGCCAAATGGTCAAGTATTTACTGAGTGCTTAAAGAGAAGCTTCACTGACTGAGACAAAGCAAGAATGGATAAAAATACAAAGATGTGACCTCACATAAAAATACTCCACCAAGCATGATGGTTTTAAAGCAATACAGTGCTTATATCTAGCCATAACTTAGAGGAATTATCAGTAGGAAATGCAGTAGCTGATAACCAGACCAGGAAGGAAGTAAACCAGCTAATCTACCCCTTTTATGGTAAAAGGCAGTGAGTATAGGCCAGGTCACCACCCAAAAGGCACTGTCACTTTGCCAAGCCAACCTCCTTTATCCATGTCTGGCAGGAGAAAGAGGAAGAGAGGTAACTTGCTGCTGCCACCTGAAATTTCCCACTTCATCCTGAGCTTCCCAAGGATGTGATTGTGTCAGTAACGAAGGGGCTTTCTCTGGTTTACCCCCCAAGGGTACCTGGGACAGCCACTCCTCATCCTCCTGCCCGCTGTGGTCGGATGCCAAGCTGTCGTAGGATTCGTGTCGTGTGATGGGCCCAGGGCTCCCCGGTGGGACCACTGCAAAAACAGACAAAAACATGGAAAATCAGATTCACTGGTAAAGGAACAACACAGGAATGCTTTCAGTAAGTTATTGGCACAGCAATGTATGTATTTTCCTAACTCTGTGACAACAGGCTTTCTAGAAGCACAGAAAGAGCTCAAATATTGACATCAAAAGGGATAAAAAATTCCTGTTGACTTGGATGCATCCATAAGGCCACTAGGATAACCCATTGCCTCTCCTCCTTTTACCCTTCAGTTCTTAAAATATTTCAGTATTTTGATATTCACGTGACTTTAAAATCACACCAAGTTTTGAACACTAATTTTTAAAAACTGTTTTATTGTGGGGTTGACCTTTGTGAGTGGAACAGATGATCTTCAAGGCCCCACCCCAAACCATGCCATGATCTGCCACGCTCCCTGCAATCCCTACAGTCAGTAGGAGCACACACACACACCCACACCTTGACAGCCTCTATTTCAGCAGTGACCCTTCATCAGATCTCAGACCAGAAACTGCCCTCATCTGCTTCTTTACACCTGTGACAGACCTAATTCAGTAACTCAGGGCTGTGTCCATACCCAACTCCTTCCCGGAAAACACACACCCCCCCTTCCTGGATCACAAACACCTGAGGATTCCCAGGAAAAGGCATGAAACCACAAGGCCCACACTTCTTCCTTAAAGCCCTCTGTCTGAAACCCAAGCAACAACCCCCTATTCTGACACACCCTGCTGCTGCCCTGATGTTCCCCACATCTGGCTCCCCACCCGAAATCCCCCTGCCTGTTTCAGAGGGCACAGCTGATCAACTGCAGGCCTTCCTGTTCCTGAGCTCCCTAACAGACTCTTCGTGGCTCCAGCAGATGGTTTTGCTTTCAAACCAACGGGAACTTTATGGACTGTTCTGAAGTTTTTCTGTTCTTTCCATCCCAGGGGCAACCACTAGAGCTGTCAAGATTAGGGAAGCTGCAAAAACACAGCTCAGGGAGCAGCATCCCCCCTGCTTGCTCACCCTATCCCTCCCTTGTGGAACACTACATTTTACTGGAGATTCAAGAGGGCTTTACAGTGAGGAAGAAATCACAGAAAACAAAGTGCAAGCCTCCTCCTGAGGAATCACAGCTTTGCACAGGTCCTGTGTTCCCATGCAGCTTCTGAGCGTGGCATTAAAGCTTTCCCCCAGAAGTGAGGACATGCTGAATTCCACGGAAAAGCTCTGCCCGAGGGTTCACCAGCAGGGCAACACTGATAAAGCCCCCGCTGGGGTCAGCCCTCAGTCCTTTATTTGGCTATTTAATAAACCAGCATTTCTGCCCCTCACCTAGCACAAAAGCAGCATTTAGAGAGGCTGCTCTGGAGAGCAGGATCCGTAAGGCTGATCCCAGTCTCTGCTGGGAGATGGGAATTTGTAAGACAAGTGATCCCTGCTGGAGATTTGCCATCCCTGTGCTGCTTATTACACATATACATATGGTCATTTTTTTTCAAGTTTTAAAAATGCCCTTGAAGTTACAGGAACAAACACAGCCTGAAAATGCAACCCCCCTTTCCCCCTCATTTCTGGGTCACACACACCTCGCGTCGGTATCAAGTTCCAAGGCGAGATTAATTTAAGCCCAGAGGGACATTTCCAGGAATTCGAGCTCAAAAGTAATCTTTTATCTTCCAGCTTAATTCTTTGAAAATCTGAATTCACACTGGAAATTCCGGCAGCCTCTCACCCACCAGTGAGGCTTTTCTTCTGCTGTAACACACAATTGTTTCTCAATTTCCCAAGAATTCCACCATCATGCAGCATACAAAGTAATTAGATTTCAGTTCTTCCAAAGCAGTGTTTTTTCTGGCACTCCTGTAATTTCTCTTTCATTGGGAAAAGACACAAATGGAGCACACACAGAGCTGGAGCAAGCAAGCCCTTGCTGCACAGAGATATTTTACTGGCAACTGCAGGTGGTTCGTACCTTCCTCAAATAATCAGTTCAATGCTTTGCCTCTGAGCTTTGCCAATTTTTAACCTTTTCTGTTCTCACACCAACACCTGGAACAATCATGTATCAAATATCAGAATGCAACTGAGTTTGATTAATTGAGAAATACACAAACATGAACAGAAAAAGTACAAAGAAAATGAGTGTTTATTAAAAATCTAAGGTGAGAATTAGAATATGTTATTTCTGTCTATGCAGTATGACAGGACACGAGTTCCTGAAGTCTGCTTATAAAGGCAAATAAAGCCAAAAATAAGCATTCACGGGCAATTGTGAAAAACTGGCCCGGTACCTGCAGCAAAAATCAAAGTTTTGCCATAAATCTTTGGCAAGGGGCAAAACACAACTGTGGGCTGCACAAAAGAACAGCAGCACCTTTAAACTCTGTCCTCCTTCAAGTGAAAAGTGGTGTGCACCTAAAGCTGGAATATTTTCCTGCCCTGCTCTGCTGAGCCACTCCACATTTAGCCAAATTAAACCAATCTCAGTGTAAACTGTTGTTCCTCATCTCCTTTCCTGACTGGAACACTCACCTAACTCTCCACCCTCAAAATCCAAGGTGCAGGTGCTCACCCACAACCTAAGGCAGCTTTTTAAAGTTTACAGACTCCCTTCTATGCACTTACAGGACTGATCTTAGCACTGTATTGCAGCAAGGACCTGAAAAAAACCCCACTTTCGTAACAAAGTTATTTCTGTGATAATTGTCAGTGCCAGGAAAACTGCACAGAAGGGACTGTGGGGACACAGATTTCAACACAAGCCAAAGCAAAGGCTGAAATACAGCAGAGCTGATATTTCTCTGGAATTCTCTGGATCTGATTCACACAGTTCCATGATTAAGTATGAAAAAACCCCCAAACCATTGTTTCAAAACATCTCTGCGATATTTAGTGACAAGTAAAGAAAACAAACAATTTGTATTAATCTCCAGTAATTTGCACAGACATTTCTGACACGTGAGCAAGACCCAGACAAATACACACGTTTGAGGAATATTGGAATTAACATGCAGTGGGTTTGTTCATAGATGGGCCAATTACACAATAAATACCTAGAGCTGAGACAAATCTTCATTCAAAGATTCTAAATTGTCATCTTTCAGCAGCACAGAAGTGTTGGAACAAAGAAGCACTGCAGCTCAATTGTAGTGCATGCACTTATGGTTTTAATTTGGGAACAATAAATCATTAGTTTGACTTAGTTTTCTGTACTTCTCAAACCAAAAGGTTTTAATTTTCTCATTTATATAAATAAGCTTTGCACAATTCAATTTAATTGAGAGTTATATATGAAATTCCCAATGTGCTCTTCTCTAAGGGCTGGATGTTTGTCCAAATTAGGAGCAAACAAAGGCATTTGAGGACTATAAAGCCTATTTGTTTGGTGCACATGCCTGCAGACACCCCGAGAGCTTGCCTTTATTCCAGTTAAACACACACTTCTAATTTGAAGTAAGTTTCCAAAATCCACTAGAAACAGGGCAATATACTCTTAGCTAATCCACTCAGCTCTAGTGGTGGCCCTGGTACTCAGGATAAAAATGACATCTCCTTGGTTTTGTACAAATCCCACCCAAACATCGAATTTTGATGCTTTTTCTGTGGTTCCTCAGCTACATCCAAACAACCACAGGTGGTTTGGAGACCTGAGGGGATCACATGCCTGTCAACCCTTAGTGAGTTGATGCTCTGTGCCTGCTCCACCTCTGCTTGAGTCGGACAATAAAGATCAGATTTTCATCTCCAATGCTCCCAGCCATGTTTACAATAAACTGCTTGTAGTCTGCTCAGATGCTCTCTGTATTTTAACTTGTGGCTGTATGTTATTGAACCAAGTTCTGGTTTTAATGCAGCTTTCAGCTTGTAAACTTCTGCAGGAGCATGGCAGGCAAATTAAAATATCTTCTTAAAATTAAAATACCCAAAACTTCTCCCCACTCACTTCTTTTTCTGTAAGGACTTTCTGAGAGTCTTAAATACATAAATATCATAAAATTAAGTACAAAAAGCCCTCTAAAGTAGTTTAGCCAGGCTAAGAGTTATTTCACACCTCCAGCTGACTAGGGCTTTATTCATTCATTATTTATGTATTGCACAGTTTATTGGTGCTTTATGGACCATCCACTCTCTGTATCAGCATTTTACTAAAGGAATAGGTAGGTCTGCAACAGGTTATGAATTCTTCTTATATCTTCCCAGCTTTGACCATGCTTTACTTCCTCCTTACTTCCACTGGTCTGACAGTCAACACCCTGCCTTTTTTACCCCACAAAGGTGCTGATTAGGTATGTTAGCCTCACCATTACTCGTGGTTGTACTGCAAGACTGGTACATACTCCCTGTGCTTAATTCCAGCTTCCATCTCTAAAGTTCCCTTGGGAAACCACTCAAGCACAATAAACATTTAAGCTGGGCAGAGCTAGATCCCAGTCCAGAGCACCTTAAGGCCCTTCACCAGCTCAGCCTGTGAGCACACAATGGGTTCTGCACCAAAGCAGAACACATATACTCTCTCCCGAGTTAAAGAATAATTCCACTCGCACGAACCCATGGTGAAATCCATCCGATGGCCATCTTTAAAGAATTATGGAAGAGGTAACTATTTCTATAATTCACTGACTTCAAAAGTATGTTTGACATTATTGTCGGGAAAATTATGTTAACCATGGATTACTGTTACAATCAAAGTATGTAGTGAGAAGTCAAGAGGCTTAGTAGTAAATTTTCAAAGCGGTGCGTGGGGATTTACCCGTTTGACTCTCATTAACGTCAATGGGAGTCGCGCGGCGAAATCCCTGTACACTGCTTTGAAAACTGACCCCTGCGTGTCCACGGACCCCGCTCTAAGGAGTTCCAGATGACCCCGGAGGAACAGTAAAGAACTATTTCAGCATGTGCCCTCGTTCATTATTGTTGTTTGTACACATCTGAAAGTGTTTCCGTGCCCGAGCGCAGCGCTGTTTCCAGCGGTGAGTTTATAAAACACGGATTAAGGCGGGTGAGCGGCAGGGAGGCCGGGGCAGCCACGCACGTGCCCAGGAGTGTCTCTGCATCACCCACTCCACACATCCCCCAGCACCCAGAGCCCCTCACAGAGCTCATTTCTATCCACCTGAGCTCACAGATGCCACTGATGGCTCAAGAATGGATTGGGATCGAGCTCACTGCTCACCCGAGGATGCAGCTCGGTCAGGACCCGACACCTGCCCTGCTCCTCTTTGCCCCAACCACTCCCTGCTCAGGCAAAGCAAATGGGCTGCCCTTTAACACTCAGCCTGCTTCCAGCACAGAGCACAGAGTGCAGGTGACAGTGTTAGGGAACATTTTTACCCTTAAAAAATAGCATGAACTCCAATTTCATTAGAAACACCTTTTCTGGAAATTAGTCTGGAACCTCTTACACTTCCAAATTCAAGGAGCAAACCTGAAATTTCCCTTTTTCACTGTTTGTGACTATTGCCAGAAAACCCTAAATACATGCAACAATTCTGTAAGAGAAACACATACTTGGAATCAGTTTCCTTGGGAATTCTGTAACTGTACTCATAAAAAATATATATAAATTTCTAGCATATATCTCTAAGATCTGCAACAGGTTTAAATGCAGTAAAAAAAAATCCAAATTTTAAATTGCCAAAATTCTTCTAAAACGTATTTTACCTGTACCACTTATGTGTTCATATTGACACCTATATTTTCACATAATATGCTGAGAGAATACCTGAGCCAAGATAAATTATCTGAAATTCATTTTTACTGCACAGAAAAGTCCTCCTCCAAACATCAAGGAATTACAATTTTTTTCCACGGGAATATGGATTTTTACAAGACACCTGCACAACTCCTTTGGAACTACTGATGGAGAGACCCAGGAAGCTCTTTTAAGAGTACGTTGTAGTCTTTTACTACATGGCAACACCAAAGAAGAATTTCATGACAAAGCAGAGGTATTGAAAGGCTCTCTGTGTCTGTGGCACCTCAGCAGGGCTCAGACAGGGGTTTGGGGTGCTCTGAGCTGCCCCTTCCCAGGGTCTCTGCTGGGCTTTCCTGGTTCTGCACTTCAGGGCACAACTGGCCAGTTGAACATAATTTATTGCTGAAGGCTCACATTCACAGTTATTTAATACACTCCCCACTCCTGCTCTCCATACTGCTTTCCACAATATTCACTAGCTCTATGCATGTAATGTTTATTTCCATCAATGGAATGTATGAAAGGAATATAAATAGGTCATAAAGAATCACAGTGCTGCTTGGAGAAGTCTTGCTCAGGGTGCACAGCTTTCCTTAGAGGGAGCAGGAAGTGCAAACATGATGTCAGAGTTCCAGAGATTATCTGTATAAATGGTGTTATCATTTAGCCCAAACAAACAGCAGGGAAAGGCTCACCCCCTTCCTTTGAAGACAATGAATAGTGACCAAATTGGACTTCTAATGAAAGCCACTTTCAGTAAAACACAAGATACGTGCAGCAGTTGGTCCAGAAATGAAAATCTGCTGTAACAGCCAAAAGTCAAAGGCAGCTATAAATACAGGCCTTAATCTTTTCAAGAATCCCTTAACGAAGTCTATAAAACTGATTATATCTTCAGGCCTAACTCAAGAGCAAGTTCTTACTCAGAAATAAGTAACAGCCCTGCAAGTATAACTTGGAGACCAGTACAGGGGCAAAGGAGAATGCAAAGGACTGCTTTGAATCCCAACATCTTGGAATACAAATGACATTGCATTTAGAATAAACAATTAATGAGACAGCAGCAGCCTCAGCTACAGGTCCATTTTTCTGAGGGGGAAACAATTTCCAGCAGTGGTCAGGGCGGGATGCAGAAACACTGCATCATTCCTTTTAACACAACAGAAATGCTCTTTGATTATTTAAAAGCCAATTGCAAAGATCTGTCTTCCAAACCTCCTATTGCAGGTTTAATAGCAAAGAGGTGCAAGTACACTTACCAGCAACACTGGAGTAAAGTACAGACTTTTGTTTTAACAAAATCTATATTTATACGATTACATTTCCTATGGTTGAGGGCAGCTGTAATTAATGGATTTCCCTCCTTCCCCTAATGCAGTCATTTGTCAATTTAAACACAGAATGCCCAATCAATTTTGATGTATTTAGTAAGCAATTTGTCAGAGTACTGCATACCAGTTAATATATTCATTCTTGTCACTGGCCCACTTCTGACAACTGCAGGTTGTGTCCATAAAATTGGTCCTGATGAGCCAAAACTCTTGCCTGGAATGTGAAGGTGCCTTTTCCAGAGCCAGAGAAGAGACATCAGATCTCAGTTTATTCAGTACCCTTTTGGGGCAGTTTTTGGTCTAATTTCCTGGGGTTTATGGGATAAACTCTTACGGAACCGACAGCGAGTCTGGAATCTGCTCTGTGGGAAGGCGAGGAGCTCTCAGGGCTGGGTATTTTCACTCTGGCCAATTGCAAAAAGCCTCAAACAGTTCAGAGCAGGATCCTGGCACTTCGTGCAGGGCAGCAGGTTGTGCAATTTAACATGCAAGTTCACTTCAAGCCCTGCACTCAGAGAAGGGTGCAAATCTCCGGGTGCCCAGCTCCTCAGCTCTGGCCCAGCCCTGGCTCAGGAGCTCAGGTAGGCACACACTGAGGCAGGTTTTCTGCAGCAGATGTCTCACATGACCTCCAAGCAATGGAACAGCTGTGCTGATCCACTTACAAATACCCTTGGGATAAAGGTCTTGGACACTTGTTGTACAAAACCTTTCTTCAAACAATGGTTCCTTGTTCCTCCCTTCGTAGCTGCGAATACAACTCTGAGATTCTTTGAAGACATTAAAAGCTGAGCTGCGTGTCAACAACTAAACGTGGGGGGTTTTTAGAATATTCTCTGCTTAGCACAAGAAGTCACTGGCCTGGTTCATACTTTTCAGAGAGTAAGGAAGGTTTTGGCCCTGTGTTTTGG
>JAWWEE010000048.1:2395178-2431385 GCA_035221455.1 Xenops minutus | reverse complement strand
CCTCTCCTTTATGGAAACGTGCCCGTGCAGCCTCGGAGCTGCCCGCCAGACGTCTCATTGTTCTGCCCGGCTGCTGACAGAGGTACTCTGTGCTAAAAAGCACACTGAGGACTTTTCAATGACCCAGGGGCCAAAGGTCACTTATTATAAATGGATAATGAGACCTAATGCAATGTTCTGAGTGTGGACAAAGAAAGGGTCTATCCATACCCCCTTGTGACTTGGTCATTCAGGCTTTTATTTCCCCTGCACACTTAATGGAGCCAAACAATTGGCAGAAATGCTATACAGAAAGGGAGAGGAACGGCTGCGTTCCACCTCGAGACAGATACAAATGGTGACCCTGAGCCGGCGCCACGACTCCTCTCAGCACTGCCCTGGCAGACAGAGCACCAGCCCCCTGCCTGGGCCACTGGCTGGCAAGCAAAGGCCCTGGGAGCAGGGGAAGCCCAGGCTGAGCCCCTGGGCAGAGCTGCAGGTGAGCAGGGCCACAGAGCAGCTATTTCACAGCGGGCTGGGGCTCTTCTCTGTGAAAGCTGCTTTGACTGCTTTTTTAGGAGCTTCACCGATAGCATCATGTCCTCTAGAAAGGTTTCTGTCTTTGGTGTTTATTATTCTTAAAGAATTCCTGTTATGTGAATTAAAACCTGAATTAAAAGTCACACAATTCAAGTAATACAAGTTCATTATTTCGTTGGAATTTGGCTACCCCTCATTCCTCTCCCTTCAAAAAAGTTTTCAGTCCAAAACCATTTGAAATGTGTAGTATTTGAGCTGTTCATGGAATACACCGAGTGAGCCACATCCGTTCCTGATTTCAGATGTGGGATAAATGTGATGCGTGTACGTGATACACACAGAAAGGCTTTTGTTCAGGCTGTGTCTTTGCAATACACTGCTTTTAATTCCAACTGAAACTAAAAAGCAGGCAAAGCACTTACACAAGATGTCCAGAATTCTCCAGAGAGCACACAGTGCTCTTGGGCCCATATGCAGTAACTGCGTGCTACATACAATAATTGCTACATTTCTGTGTTTCACACTATGCAGGGGACATAGCTGAAACAATATAGATGATAAAGACATCTAAAACTAGAGCAGGGAATTTGGAAAGGGTGAAGAGGGGGAAGAAACCTGCCCCAGGCAGGTGAACTGCAGGAACTCACAAACATAAGTTGTATTTGTGAATTAAAACTGGTTTTGGAGACTGGTTGAAGAACACTCAGCAGCACCAGATGCAGAAGTAATGCATAACAATATAAATACCAAAATGAGCTATCAGCAGCACAAGCAGCTTGGGTGGCAGCAGTGAAACTACAGTAAGAAATTAGACTTATGCTCTACAGTTAATAGCATGCCTTGATACAAATTACATTTCTCGACCTGATTGTACTCAGTGCTTCAAAATATTCATGTGAAAATTTCAGTATAGGCTTGCTCCCCTAATTTTTGACAGGCTCACTTGAAAACAGGGATCTGCATTTGTATCCTAAAACATCACACAACCAAAACACAGCCTTGCAATGACCTTGGAGCTCACAGCAGAACTGTCATAAGTAGAAGTGAAATAAGGCAGGAATTGAGCACAAGATTCTAGCCAAAATGCCAATCTAATGGTGTTGTGCACTATTACTTATTTTTTCATATTCTTTTCTACATTTTGAGGTTCACTCCTATTTTCTATGCAGCACAGAAGGAAGAATCTAACCCTGCAGGTTTCCCTAGCACTCTGGGCTCGTGCAGCAGATGGACAGGTAGAAGCAACAGATCCAGCCTGTCCCCAATGTCCCTTCTCCCAGTGACACCCAGCCTGCCTGCCAGCCCTGCATTTGAAATGGCCCTGGCACAGCACGTGCACTCACAGCTGGGCACAGGCTCTGGTTTCCCCACGAGTCCCCTGACAGATGCCAAGAGTTGTTCCCTTGTGAAACTTGGGCTGTTACATCACTTTGATCCTGGATGAAACACAGACTTGCTGCTCACTGTTAACAGTCTTCTCTTTTGTAAATTGTCAAATAAAAGCTGAAATACTTACTTATCTGTAAAACCAATACAAAATGCAAGGGTTTGTGCATATATATATACACTTATATACACATTTATCTCTAGACACAGATACACAAATGTTTCTGAATATGCCATGCCATGCATACTGGCTCCCTGGGAATGATGTGGCTGGGCAGGTGGGCAGCCATCCCTGGAAGCAATGCCAAGGCTCCTAAGGGAAGCAGCTGCCTGAGACTCTGGCTGGAAGGGGCCCAGCAACCAGGAGTTGCAGGGGACAGGGGTAACACAGATGCACTCACTTGTCACTGAGGATGGAATTCACGAGAGGAAACGGCTGGGAGCACGAGAAGGAAGGAGGTGAGGGAACCCTGAGGACTTCAGGGATCAAGTGGGTCCCACTCTGAAGGCCAGCCAAGCACTCATATCCTGGCTCTGTGACAGCCTCATGTAAAAAACTCCCCAAAATCACAGTCACTGCTCTACCATTGCTAACACAGTTACACACAGCTTTGTGCTGGGGCTGAACACACACTGAAACAAACACAGGCTGAAACCCCAGCTCAGAAAGTCACACTGTGCTGGAAACGTGCACATCAGACAAGACAAGAAGTTGTCAGCTACTCACAGCCAGCCAGAAGATACTGGTAGTACTGCACAGCATCTGCAGCCAGGAGCAGAGGATGGTTTGCATTAAATGGTGGTTGAAGCTCATTCCACTGAGGAGTTCTGAGGTAAAACACAAGACTATTAATATTTAAGCTAATACAGAGAATGTAAATCAGTGTTTCTGTCATCACATGCAATTATCTATACAAGCTCACAAAATGTTTGTAATTATTTAAATTAGCTTGTTCAAACACTGCAAGACACCACAGGCAGTGGAGCAGCAGGGCCAAACTGTGCACATTGTGAGGCAAAGACAATTCCTGTTTGTTGACTGCAGCACGGATTGCACAAAAAAACGCAAGAAGGAGGTTTAGATTAAGTTGGCAAACATGTTTAGGAGCATTGCATGTCATGCTGACGTTATATAAACACACCACAGAAACTGGGGAACGTCTTTGTTCTGTTAACTAGCACTGCTCCCATCCTCTAAAGCCATTGAGCACTTACAAACTGTGAAAATAAAGCTGTGTAAAGTTATGGGCTATTGATCCAATTAGAATTTTCAATTCCATTACAACCTACTCATTTCAACAATAATGCTCCAGAAGTCTGTGTTGTAATTTTAATTAGGGTGGGCCATTCCTAAATAGCTTGGTAAATCAAGTATTGATCAATCCAGCCCAGCCATAAGCAGCACTAAGGAATATAGGAGCCAAGAAAAATCGATAGAAAAATATTTTAAAACGTCAGAGGCACTGACAACACTTTCTCATCAATTTTTGTTTAGTTTCTTTCACATGTCAGGAATAATTTCTTCAGCTGTCTGAAGCAGTGCCACCTTCAGCTGCTCCCAGGGTAACTTGCCTAACTCTTTGCAGTGCTTCAGTGGGGAACCCTCTCTCATGTCTCACAACAGAGTACTGGACTTCAACACTGTTAAAATAATTGTTTTGAGTCCATATATAAGAAGCAAATCACAATCTGATCATTTAAAATCACCAATTAATAAGGATCTCTGGTGATTTGTAAATAAGTTCATGTAGCTCCATGTCTATAGAAGTATTTAAATGGCTAGTTCCCATTCAGGCACATAAACACTAACAGAACTACATGAAAAAGGCTTGAATTTCCCATCAAAATTCCCCTTCTCTACTGGGAAATTTCAAGAGTCTTTAAGATAAACTTTAAAATAAAACTCCAAGTGATGCAGGTCATTCAAAAAGCAGTGTCATAACCACTTTCTGGACAACAAGGAGGCAAAGTGAAAGGAATGAGGTACCTAACCAAAGTCCAGCTGGCCCTTGGGCACGTCAGCATCTCCAGAGGGGTGTCATCACTGATCTTGGGCGCGGTGCTGAGGGGCCGAGGCTCCAGCACGTGCTCCACCAGGCTCCCGTAGCAGCTGATGATGTACAAGGACTCCACCACAAACTGCTTGGATTGATCTGTGTGCCAGAAAGAAAACCTTATTGCAGCAGCACAGCAGGAACTGAAGACTCTGGAATCTTTGAAGTCTTTTTCTTGCAGTCAGAAATGTGAGTTAAAAGAAGAGAAAGGGCTGGAGAGACAAAAGGAAAATTGTACAAGCCCCACAATTTTCCTCTTGTTTCAAAAAAATACAAATCTCTCATAAAAGGTGGGACAGAGTTTCTCACCAAGGTGTGTTCAGGCCATTGCACAGCCCCAGACATGTGCCTGGACATTTGCTTTAGCAAAGGTGTCTCACCTTCACCTCACAGGTTTGTCAGTGCTATCAAAGTTTGTTTTCTGTCTCTGCATCATAATAAAACATCAGTGATTTATTTCACTAATTAACATCTCTTGTAAATTGTCCTGTTTACCAAATCCCCCCAGCCATGTACCCAAAAGTTTCCACCATCACTGAGTGTAAGGAGTAAAATCTACACCCATTTCTCATAAAATGAGAGAATAAAGAATTCAAGTTCAAATAAAAGATACCAACCTTTTTCTCGCTTCAGGCCCGAATTGTTTGCAAACCACGACCTTGATGCTCCAAAGACTGCAGCGACACAAAACTCTCCTCCCACAGACTTGCTGGGTGAAATCTGGGGAGCTGGTTTGGATTTGCTTTAAAGAAAGAACAAAATAGAATTATACAAGTTAAAAATTCAGATGTCCCTTGCTTTACAGTGATTCTAATCTATTGCTTCAGAAATGGTGAATATGCAGTTCCCATAAGACTGAGCAGCATTTAGAGATGCTCAGGGTTTCCCAGGAAGAGGTCTCAAACTCCCCTGGATCACTGAACTCATTAACTAGAACAACAGCACTGGCTCCTCATGGAGAACTGGACTGGTTTAAAGACCCAATATTGAATATTTGCATTTGACAGAAACAACTTCCTAAGTGTATACAAACACTTGGAATGCTAAATCCTTTGGGAAGGAAAATACAGATTCAGGTGGTTGGTATTTTCCAAAGCAAGTCAGGAACGACCTGCTGAGCCTGACCTGCTGCTCAGTTCTAACTCAGCCCGGCACTGAAAGCAGGGGACGTGTGGGACATGGGCAGGAGGGTGGCAGGGACAGCATGCAGAGGGTCCAAGGGAAGGGAAACGATGCACACACTCATGGGCTATGGCTCAGAATCAACCAGGAATTCTGTCAGGGAAAAGCACATGAAGAGACATTCCCCCTGAAACCAGCACGTGCATGGGCAGACACAGGGGTTATAATTCTCTTTCACTGAAACACCATGGAGTGGGTGCTGGGGGCACACAACACCCTGCTTTGCAGAAACACAGAACTGTCTGCAGGGCATGGCCCATTTCCTAATTGGATAAATGAGGATTCCACCCCTTCCTAAAAAGAAAAGCTGTTTGAGAAGTCCACACAGGATTTCTCCTTCTCCACCTTCCCTTCTTTCCCATCTCTTTAATTATTGCATATTTCTCTATCTCTATTTCACTGCTCCCTTCTCTGCTACCTCTCCCTCCTTCCCTTTTTTCTTCTACTAATTTATTACCACTTATTTCCTCTACTAATTATTGTTCCATGCTATGTCATCCTGTGATTGCACCATCACATTAACCTGGTTGGTTTTGAGAAAAAAACTTCCATTTTTAAGGAGTGATCTTCTGAAAATTACTTCGAGAGGGGTGTGTGCATATACGTGTGTGCAGACAAATTACTGCAAATGTTGCAAGGCAATTAAGCAGCAGAAAAATACTTTGAAAGAGCAGAAAATAATTGAAACATTGTATAACTATAATGAAAGTTAATTTATACTAAAAAAATCACACATGCTAATAATAAAGGACACACATAGCAAGCCTACAGTCACACGTTTCAGTTAGAAATTAAAACAAAAAAGCTCTTTCTAAAGGAATTCCATCCCACTGATCAGAGCCCATGGAAATATTCAGACAAACTTCATGCACTTGGATCAGACCTGGAGCTCTTGTACGTGTGGGAGAAGCTGGAATGTCCCAAAAGAGCAATTGCAATTTATAGTCAGTAACTCTGATATTGAACCACCACAAAGCACTTAATGTGCAGCTGTTAAACCTGCAGCTGCAATGGCTGGGTCAGAGACCTGGGCTCCAAAAATTCCTGACTGTAGGGGTATCACCTTGCTTGGAGGGGCACAGCATTATCTATATGGGGATATTTAAATTGATGCTGTGCTAACTAGGAAGTGTTTACTAGCTGTTCATAAAAAATAACAGTGCATTTCTTTCCTTTGAAATCATCACCTGTCACAGAAACTGTATTTTTAAGCAAACTGTATATTGAGAACTATTTTAGCTCCTGTGTTCCAAGCATTTACACACTAAAATTCCTTCAGAAATGAAAATATAAATGTATCCAATAATTAGTCTTGTTACTGATGGCAAATCAATAAATGATCTCTTTTAATAAAGAATATTGTTCAGAAGGACAGTGCCACCCTTCAATCAGCACAAAGCACACCTCAAGCCCAGGTCTGACCCAGCCACATTCACTTGGTCTGAGCAACTCTTGACAAGAGAATCTTTCCACTCTGCCCTAATATTCTTAATATCCTGCATTTTTACTCAACGCAATCTGATGCACTTATTAAATTACTATTTAAATTATTAAAATAACTTTCAGATGTTAATAAAATAATTGGAAGTGGGGAAAAAAAACCTGGAGGTAAATGCTATTCTCAGCTACAACTGGAATAAACTTCTACAGAGACATAATTGACTTCAGTTCCTCCAAGCTTTGAAGCAGAAGTGAACCTGGGCCTCCAAAGCACACATTTTTGTTGGGTTCTCCACTCTCTGAGGCCCAAGACCTGTGTTCAACCAAACACAGCTACAAACACCCTCAGAGGAAACCGTCTATGCTGGGTTCTATTTACATCTTGTCTTTAAGAGGAACATCTTTCAAGGCAAGCACTTAAGTGTTGGTTTCAGTGCCAAAACAGTTTCCCCTGGAGGATGATGTTTTGTAGACAGAAAGAGCAGACCTTGTAAAACACGATTACCCATGTGGTTAAACTCAGTCCTGCTGGAAAACAAAAGCAAACAAACAAACAAAAAACCCCAGTGCATCTATTGGTTTGGATAGGGCTCTGAAAATACTGCTGACATGTCAACAAGTCTATTCTGAAACCTCTGGTAACTGAGGAATTGTTCATTTTACCACCATTTTACTTCATCCCTGAGTTTTCATCGAAACATTCCAACTCCAGTTCCATTCCTTCAGCAAACCTCCAAAGCCCAGTTATTTGCAGTAACAGTAATGCCATTAGCAAAATATATTTTCGTGTCATTGTGATATTTTAACAACTTGGAAACTATAAATCCTCATTATTCTGCAGATGCAAACACCCTCTCAGCTTTATAAATGATAACAAAACAATAAAGTTGAAGGTAGGTGGTGAATGACTTGTTTCTGCTCTGAACTCCTGCTCTTTCCTTGCTCTTGGCTTGTCAGCACTTCATAAATTATCCCAAGAGCTGAAATTAAGGCCCATTTGGCCTCACTTTTAAAACCAGTTAATTTAAAAGAATCTTCACAAAACAGGATCTTTCAAAAGATTGTGCCCCAGCTCTCCTGAAAAGGGGTGCAGGAAGAAGTTCAGGTTGTTGGGAATCAACACTGAAACCATGACAGTGAAGCAAATGGGACCCAAACATTCACCTTTAGAGCTTCAATCTTCATTTCTTTCAAACATTAGAAACAACAGCAGATTTATCTATATATATTTAAGACATAAGGAGGCTGCAAAAGCAATTTATTTTTCCTCTCTGGTTCTACTCAACTGTGCAACTACACCTGGAATTCAATGAGACAGAGCAGCAGCTTGATCCCAATTGTATCTCTGCAGAAAACTGTACTACAAATACAATAGTAATAACCCCCCCCTTTAATTCTTGTCCTTTCAGGTTTTGTCCTGCTCTAAATTTGTCTCCACTGCAGACCATGTCACATCACTCCAGTTACCAGCAGCTGACAGGCACCTTCCCCTGCTGGAGTCACCAACAAAGTCTCCTACAGAAGTCAAGTTCCTCCCAAACCCCAGCTAATACCACAGCATTTGGGGAAATCTGTGTTGTTATTAACTTCTCCAACATAACTTTGGGGGATTATTCCCATTTTAAAAGCAGAAGTAGGCATGTCCAATGAAAAACAGCCATGAGAATTTTCTACTGAAATGGCACAAAAAGAGACTGGAGGAAACTAAAGAAGAAAATTAAGACATCACTTTGTCAGAGCTTAAAAAGCAATGAAGAGACTCAGCCCAGCATGGAAGTTCTTTCCTGCTGCCAACACAAGAAGAACAGATTAAGACATGCTGGAACTATTCAGTGCCACCACTTGTTGACTTTGCAATGCATCAAACTCTGCCATAATCTCTGGAAATGAACTGTGTTAGCTCTTTATAAAATACTGAATAGTTACAATATTTTAACTAGTTTACATTATTACTATTAATGGGAATTAATTTTCTTAAAATATTTTGAAAACCAGAAGGCTGTGCAGTTCACAATGGGGTTCCTCAAAAAGCTTTATGTCTCATAGGGCTCTTAAATGGACCTTTAAGTTCATAGTCAAACAAGTGACATGACTTTTAAACAATAGATAAATTGCATATATGTGATCTGAAGGAACTGCCTTATAAATTCAAACATTATTAATCAAATGGTAAGAGGTTGCAAAGACTGAGAATCACTTTAATTTTATATTTCCAACAAATAGGCTTCAAATATATGAGAGTCATAAAAAAAAAAAAAAAGGCATTTATCCACAATTCCACAGTAAACCCACCAAAACATCTGTGACTGCTGAAGGGAAAAGCTTTATCTCAACTACAAAAGCAGCAACAAAAGTATCAGGAGAAAAACACTGCACGAAATTTGCAATTACACATAAAATCACCCCCCAAAAATCTGCCCCCAAGTACATAAATTTTAATTCATTTATCATAGTGCCTGAAACAAGAAAACAAAGCCATGTTTCCAGTTGTCACATCACGAATAAAGCAAGGAAAAGCACGGAAAGAAATGGTGGGCTCCTTTATTCACCAGGCACTTCGCTGTCAAATCCCCATTCATTTTGTTTACAGAATTTTAGGTCTCATTAAGACCTTAATGGAAACAACATGATTTCTTCCCCCACCCAAAGTGTGTTTTTTATCCTAATTTCTCTGTAGACTAGGAAGGACCATATTTCTGAGCTAGCACTGGCATTAAACAAACCACAAAAGAGTCTTGTGAAAGACAGGCAACAATTTTTGAGCCTATTTCATACATTCCCCTCTTTAATCTCGGCCTTTTAATCTTGCCTCAATCTAAACTCATTTCTGCTTGACAACAATCTGTGCAGGGGGTGACTGCCACAGCCTTTGCTAAGACAATCCACTTCCAAAACTCTTCCTCCAGAGCCTCTGCTGTTCTTGGAGCAGCACCAGGAACAATTCTGAGGTGCACCAGGAACTGCAGTTTAGAATTGGGTTTTAGGGAGATACTTCAGCAAGGAGACATAAGGGGTGATACACGTGGAACCAGGAGCCAACTACAAATGCTGAGAGAAACAGCTCCTAAGGGTCTTCAGCTGAATTCAAAACAACCAGAAAACCCAAAATCCTAAAGCCTAAAACCCTTCAAGCTGAAAGTTTTTAAAGTTTCTACGATGTTCCTACTCCTTCCATTGCTGCTGCCCAAAACTTGGAGCCCCAAGCCCCATCCCATTACACTGAGCTCCAAGACCAAAAACTTGTCAAAACTTGCTTTTCCTCCTGTCTGCACTCCTATAATATCCTGTAATCTCTCATATTCTTTCCAACATCCCGATTCTAAAGGAACTGTTTCCCATGGCAGAGGATCCTGGAGGTCCCTTCCAACCCAAATCATTCTGTGGGGGTTTTTTCTCAAGAGAAATGAGCTTTTTTTCTTTCTCAGTGCCCACTTTCCTTGCTGCACCTCTCTCACTGCAGTACTTTACTGCCTACTCACTGCTAATCTGCCTTATTTTCCAGAGGTCATCATCGATGTTTTCTGTCTGTAAGCAACTTAGTGCTACAATAATAAAGGAAGCAATATAGAATAAAAAAAAAAAAGAGGCTTATTTGGAAAGGACATTGCAGTAATTTCTGCCCACTTAGAAATAATTTTTTTTTCAACTTCTCCACTACTTAAAAATTAAATGCGCCCTCACAAGTAAAAAAGAAATCAAAAGGTGAATGCATTTCTTTGCAATGCTTGATGGTGAACACACATCCATAGTTTGAAAGCGAATTATGGGCGTGGAAACCTATGGATCAGCCATGCAGGGAAACCATTGAACACAAACTAATCCAAAATGAAAAAGTCTAAGCACAGAGTTATTTTCAGCAAGGACAGCAAATGCATTATAGGCATGCTGGGTTGGAACTGGGAACTCACCAGGGAGCTTTTATGGAAAAACATCCTGCTCCAAACAGGTAAGGTCTTCACGGAAGGGGGAAAAATGCACAGAAATTAGATGAACCCTCGATTCCCACCAAGTCCACTGTACATCATGCTATCAAGATTAATGCCCAAAGTACCCAGAGTAGTTTGCAGAATCATTCCTGGGCCCTGCAGAGCTGTGGCCCTGCCCTGGGAGCAGCAGAGCCCCTGGCTAACACCCCAGGGATGTCAGAGCTGCAGGGATGCATCAGTGCAAGCCAGGCTTGGTGTCACAGCTCAGCTCAGGCTCAGCTTAGGGCCCCTCCCTCAAACCTGCTCCCCACTCTGAGGCAGCATCAAAGCCCAAAGTGACAGAAAAACTCCCATCAAACTAATAAATGTGTGGGTGTTTTCCATGAACCACCAAAGGTTCCGAGCAGGGCAGTTTTACAGATTTACCGAGAGGAGGCAAGTCCTGAGTGGAAACAAGGACAGGCACAGCCTTTTAGGGGAAATCACTCAGTCCTTTTGCCAGGACAGAATCACACAATTAAACTGGAGCTTTTCAGCAACTGCAGGACCCAGCAGATCTTCCAGCAGATCTTCCTCCCCACGGAAAAGCTTGCAGGGATGCAGGAAGGAGAACCCTAACTTAGCCCAAGTGTCTCTCTCTGCTGTTCAAACCACCACACCTAGAGCTGAGTGCTTTTGGCCACCCAACAATTTATCTGCACCAGGGTTTGAGTTTAGTTTTTGTGCAAGTATTTTGCACAAAAAAGTGGGTAGTTTTTGAAGTGGTATCGCCCCCATTAATGTGAGGGCATTTTAATGGGTATCTCCCTTTAAAGAGCCATTGCCATACTGACATTTGCATAAAATCTGAAGAGGAGGAGCAGGAGGCAAATTTGGAGCTACTCACATGCTCAAGGCTCCTCTGGTTCTCATCTGGGATGTAACATCATCCATAAAACGGCTGAATAATTGACTTTTGGGAATGCCAAGGGCTCGTTTTTCTTGTTGTGCTCTGACTCAGCGATAAATTCTGCCCAGTTGAAACAGGTGGAATATTTTCAGGCACTGAACTACCAGAAAAGGTGCAGCACAGAAAGAAGGATGTCTAAGGCACTCAGCCATAGGCCTACACAATTAAAAGGAGACCAGCCTGATAAAAAAGGAGTCAGTGAACTAAATTTGACACGAGCACAAAATCAATGAATGAAGGCATCCTCTCAAGGAAACATTCAGGTGAAGGTACAGACCTAAAATGTACATTCTTCAACATGCAAAGATGTAAAAATCCAATAAAGAATAGAATATTGCAGAAAAAAACCACTAATTTTAATTAGTATTATAGGCAAAAGGCATAATAAAGATCCTTTGAGCTCTGTGCAAGGGACTGGCCTTTAGGCTTTTGCATTTAATAAACATTTAGTTAACATTTTGGGGGACAGAGCTCATTTGGTAGAACCAACCACCCTTCTAGACCTAATAGATCATTTCTGAACAGTGAGAAAACCCAATTAAATTGTTTGAACTATCTGATCTATAAAGTCAACACTCAGTCCAAGCCAAAGGCCGTTCTAATGGCTCAACAAAAGATGAGTCCAGCACTATTGCACTGCTTAAATATTCAATTGAAAGCTAAATCTCCTGCAAAGCCACAGTCAACCCAATTTAAAACACAGAATGTATCTTGTGTAAATCTGAAGAGTCATTGGAGAGTGGTGGGATCTGCCTGGGAGCTCAGAATTACATTTCTAAATTATGATCATGGACATTTTGGCAACTATTTTTATTTCTTCTCTGCCTCAGTGGCTCTGTCTGCAAACATCAGACAAATGACACTTAGCTGAGCCCATTAGGACATTTCAGAAGACAACACAGGCTTTTTCTTTTTCCACAACATACTACACTGAGCTGATTAGACTTGCAAATGACCAAATTCTCTTTATTTTAATTACAAATTGGCCCAGGTGGACACATGCTTCAACTGAAGGTTTTGTTTGGTTGGTTTGGGATAGAAAATGGATAGAAAAATCTTGTATCATGAAGAAAATGTAATTGCTCTTCCAAAGACTACAGCAGAGTCTTAGTAAAAAGCTTTAAGTGTGAGAAAAACAACTTGGCCTTTCCTTTCTGCTCACAAGACTTAATTTCTTTAAAGAGGACCATTTTTTCCCTCCCTATGATATTTATATAAGCAATTGTTTTCCACTATTTCCTTCACATAATATGGATGGAATGCTAATTGAGAGCGAGGGAGAATCCACAAATTACAGGATAACCCAACCTTGAAGAGACAGCACCAGATGGCAGCGCTCGGTGACAGGCAGAGAGCAGTGCCAAGGCAAGAGCTCACCGAGGCTCCCCTTTCTCATGGCTAGGGAGAAATTCCAAAGGGAAATCAGGGAAGGAACGTGATTTAGGAGTCAAAATTCCCACAGAATTTTCATAATGCCTTATCCGATTCTGAGTTTTAGCAAATTGGAAACTGAAACACTTTGATTTTGTGTTGCAAAGTTTGATAAAAGGTACTTAAGCTTTTAATAAGCTGTGCAATAGCCTTTTGTTGTAACCCTCACCGTGACATGTTGCCATGCTGAGAACCCTTTCACAAACAGCAACATCTGAGCAAAATGTAGTGTAAATAACTATTTCCTATCAATCACAAACCATTACAGCAATTGCTTTGTTACCAAAACGTATTATAAAAGCTAAAGGTGACATAAAACACAGCTGAGAAATGTGCCAGAAAGAGAATGTTTGGCTTCAGTAAACTGTGCTGAATTCTTTAGCTTTGCTTTTAACTTTTTGGACTTTCTCAGCTACTTTTTCCTAGTTAATTTTATCATGACACAGTGACTTTGCACTCCTTGTTTCTGTTTGCTTCAGTAGCAGAGCCTGGGATAAATGCAGCTCTCTGGCACAAAATAAATCCAACAGGTATCAGCAGTTTTCTGTGCATAGAATAATAACACGATAAAATTGCACCAGACACTTTACCTCTTTCCCCCTTTCCTTACTGGGGGTGGAAGGAGGGCTGAGTTCAGACGGAGTGGATGGAGTTTCATGTTTAAAAACACAGTCTAAATCTCCTGGCTGGAAAAAGCCAGGTTTACCCCTTTGCTGTAAGGCTCCCTGGATGTGTCTGTTCTGCCAAGACCCAGCTAGTGCAGGCTCCATCCTGCTGCTCACCCCAGCAAGGAGGAACTGGAGAGTGAAGCATGATCCAAACATAATGACCGTGTCCCTCGAGGAACTCCAAACAAATGCTGCTGTCAGAGGAGCCAACTTGGACAAGAGTTGTTCTTTGGGGGCAATTACTGTATCTTTTCTTTGCCTCCTTCCTATTACAGCTCATCCCGGTCCCCTATGTTCTTACCAAGTGGAAACAAACTACAACTCATCCCCCAAACACAAGGAACACTCATAAAGCTACTGCAAGGCACAAAGCTGGCTTCTAGAATGTTCTGATTCACTGCCTTTTATAGACAGCATGGATCAGACGGCTCTTCCCCTCTCAAATCTATAAGCTCTTTGTAAAGGAGCAATGAATTAACCCATTCACCAGCCCTGACAAGGAACTCAGCATTATTATTAAAATTTTGAGGGGGGAAACTGAGGCACGGATATATAAAGACTTATTAAATCCAGCTCTTGTGCTGTCTTGCATCCTCCTAATCTTTAAAACATCAGATGCTTCCTTACTCATTAGTGTTGGAGCCCCTTTGGGAAAGCCTCTCTGCTCCTCAGGATGTGCTGACAGCACAAACTGCAGGAAAGCCAGTCAATGGGATGACAAAACGTAGGGACAAACATTAAGTGCTTGATGGAGGTGCAGAAATCACAAGGAGAGACTTGAAAAAGCACGGAGAGAAGCAGGGGAGAAGCAAAGCAAAGCCATGGCAGGATGGGAGGGGATGCTCTGAGACACTTCATGCTGAGAATGGGGGGTTTATTCACAATAGTGACTGATCAGAACATGCTCCAAAATCCACATGTTTGCACAGAACAAAAAAAGCATCTGTGATGAACAGCCCAGTCAGGACACAATTCCAGACTGTCTTTCATTCCCACAGGGCTACAGGGAACACTTTTAAAAAATTTACTGCCATTCCACCTGTCAAGCAACATGACATGCTCTGCAGCTCTGCTCCAGACACATGATATTAAGAGCACTGATCAGTCCTTTCAGTACCTGGAAAATATCTTGCTGTCTTGGATACCAACAGAACAAAACCCAACCTGACTTTTCAGTTAGAAACCCTCCAAGACTCCACTGAGATGCTGAGTATTAAAGAAGCTTTTTGTATGTTAAAAACGAGCAAAACGGACAAACGCAGACCTTCAATTATACAGCATTTTAGTCTTTTTGCTCTCAGAGATGCGCTGCAGCAGATTAAATTTTTAATTTTTCGGGCTAACAGCACGAGAGGAGTGTAAAACCCCCGTGACTCTGAGCTCCCCTGCCCTTCTGCTGGCTGCACACTGGCAAGGTTAAGCAGCTGCTCCCAAGGAAGAGCCTTGTTTCCTCGCAGCGCTGCTCAGAGGTGCTGCCCATGTAGGTGTAAATACATCTGTCTTTTGCCATTTGCAGTAATACATGCCTCCTCCACTCCTCCCAGCGAGGCAGATGGTCCCTGTCCTGTCGAAAAATTACACTGCACAGCCCCACAGTGCGATGTGTTTCCAGAAATACGAGGGCAGATGTTAAATATGTTAAACACACGCTTTGCCCCCTGGAGGTTTAAGTTAAGGCTGCTGTCTCAATTTGGTCATTTTAGGCATGCCAGGCTTCTTGGATGCGAGGCATTCCTCTTAAATCCCTGCTTTAGAAATGCAGCTTTTCATGTTAATTTGGTGTATTTTCATCAAATATTTTGGATGCAGAACAAATGAAGGAAGCTCTCGGCTTAGTGTTACACGGTTACACAGGCTGTGCTGAAAATTATGATCCTCATTCATGAAAACTCTATTTACACAGCAGGGTATTTCCCATGACTGTTGTTTTTCCCCCTTGCATAAGCCTCCCTGAGCATTTTAAATTTAATTAGCTTTTAAAATCACACAGAACGGGGCAGAGACAGTTTATGAATAGTATAATTTATGGGAAAACTCTGAATATGAACACTCAGAATATGTTTAAGATATTCAAGAGTAAAACATTCAATAAAATAAGGCAGACTTACTACATTTGCAACAGTTTTAGAAAGGTTTGCTGGTATCACCAAGCACTCAGGAAACAGCCTTTGTAATGAATTCTGCATGAATGACTATTGTAAGCCAAGTGGTTTTTCCCAAATCCTCCTCCTCCTCCCCCGCAGTGTTCCTATCACCTACCTGCCTCAGTAGGTGCCTCAGGTGAATTTTTAATTTCTTTCTCTGCCTTGTCTCACCTGGTTCTGAGTGTCCATTCCACTCCCAGGAGTCCAAATTCACATTTCTGTCCTTTACTGACCACTTTCTTCCAGTGAGGTTTTTGCTCTTTCCCCTCTTTGAGGAGCTGGGACTCCTGCTCACCTCCCTGCACACCAACCTCCCCCATCCCACCTCCCTTCCTGCCTCACCCACACCTGTTTCTGCTTTCCAAATTCACCTCAGCAGCAGCACAATCTTTTCCCCTCACCTGTGTTTAAACTGCAATCAGGAAAAAAAAAAAAGGCAAAACTAAGCAGCTGAAATGAGTGTCTGAAATGACCCTCAGACTGTCTCTTCACTGTTTCCTAAGTTCCATTTACAAATATCTGTGAAGTTCAGGAGTTTATCTGCAGGCAGGCTCTGTGCTTAGGGCAACTGTGTGTTCACAGCTCATGATCTGGCTCAATGAGCCCAATGAAATTCCTGTTTCCAGCAGTAAGAGGAGGACTGGATTGCTGGACAGACACGTATGCAGGTACACTGAAGCAAGGGAGGCAATGACTGCACTTCCCAAAAAGCAGGAAAATATTAGGAAGCTGTAGGACTCCCCAGCTCTTTTGTCCAGCCACATGCCATGCTCATTTATTTTCCTTAAAAATATAAAAGCCCTCTAAATTTATGGATTAATCAGACTTTTAATTAGAAAATATTCAGGGATTTGAGATTTGAACAACCAAAAACGGAGAGGAAAAAAATATAACCATCACCCAGGAGCTTTATATGTTAACTGAAATAAAACAAGATTTGAAGTTCAGCAAAAGTCTCAACTGTTGAACAGAATCAATTAACTTGAAATTGTTACAGTTTATGAAGCTCTTATAATCTTCTTAGTAATTATCAGTATTTAGAGGAGCTTTCCCCAACAAATACTCTGAAGTGCTTTATCATGGCCCAGTGAGAAGTACCAAAGTGCAGCTGGCCCTGGAAGTCCACACGTGAATCACACAGTACAGAACAGGCACTTCAGAGGAAAAACAAGGTCAAGGAAACAGCAGCATTAGGTTTTGCCTTTCTGCTCAGCCTGGCTTACTGTCTTTCCAGTCCTCCTGGTCAAAAATCAATTCTGCTTGAAAAGGTTGGAATTCAAGATAAACAAACTTTAGCAAAAAAGCAAAACCGTATTTTATTCTGATTGAACACAGCTCTGCTTATGTTTCATTCCAGTTCCTGGTGTGAAAATTTCTCCTGACCCATCCAAATGAATATTCCTGATTTTATTTCATTTACTGTTCTGATGCTGGTTTTCTTGTCTCCTCTTCCCCCACCCCCTTCTGCTGCCATTAAACTACATACACTGAAATTAAGGTAAGGAATAAAAGTATTTATCACTAGCAACACAAATTATTTCCATACGAATTAAGCAGGTTAAGGAAGGTTTGTGCCACTTACCCTGTGCGTTTGGTGATGGTCCCCAAGGTCATTGGCTGTTTGATTTGAGCAAGAGGCAACACCACAGTCAGACTTGGAAGAGGCAGCAGTCGAGGGTTCCCAGGATTGTTGTTTGTGAAGTTGTTGTAGGTGTCTTGGCTGTTCAATTTACCTTGATGGGACAGAGACGTAACAAAACACGTTATTGGAATTTTTTCTTCATTTAGCATTTCTACATTGGCCTGAAATAAGATATAAAAAGACCAACAAAAAAAGAGAGAAAAAAAAAGAAATAATGACCTCCTGTTGTAATAAAGAAATTCTAAAAAATTCATCTTCCTTTCAGATACAAAACAAATGACAATGGAAGTAGCAAATACTAATTTTATATATGGAAATAAGAAAGGATTCCCTTCCATGGAAGTGAAACTATTCCTGCTGCTGCTGCTTGCCTGACAGTTTTGTTCACCAAAAAGTATTTGAGTTCAATTTGAAGCACAAGCTCAGGATTCCAATTCTCTTTTTTTTTTTTTTTTTTTTAAATAAAGGAATATCTGGAAGGGAATTATTTTCCTAAAGTACCACATACAGTGTTGGTAATTGGAAGTCCTGAAAAGGTCGCTTTTGTAGTCTCGATGGATAAAGGCACAGAGAATAATCATCTGCAGAACTGAGGCTGGAGGAAAATACCAAGTAACTACAGCAAAATAAAGCCATGCCAAACGACATGTGAAAATCAAGACGGTATCGAAAAAGTCATAAACCTCACATTCATTCAAAAAGAAGAAAATGAACCATAGGTAGGGAAAAAAAAGAAAGGGAAAACACAAGCAGAAAAGCCCCAAGAAGCCTAAATTTAGCTGGTTTCAAAGAGGTCTGTGCTGGATGGACGCCCAGTGTGGCTACGCTTTCTTACTCGCTGCATCACTCTGTAGTCACAACCTTTCATTCTTCAGCTGGAAAAGGAAACGAGCTCCAAATTTCATGGACAGTAAAGAAAGAAATGTGAAGAAACCGAAGAAAGAAGTTAAACAAAAAAAGGGGCCAGTCTGTTTATAACAGAATCAAAAGTACTTTAAATAGACAAGCAACCATGAATTAAAAGGTTTAGATCATTAACTTGTTTTGCTGTGTTCCTGTAATGCTGTGAAACGCTGGCTTTGTTCTTAATCAAAAGGGAGCCATATTGGGAATTAGGTTCCTAAACAACCGATGCATTCTACATAGATATTATACAAATCCCAGGCCAAATCCATACAATCTGCCTCAAGAGCAGCCACCTTTTTTCAAGGAAGAAAAACAGCACAGCAAAGGGTTTCTCACAGGAAGCTGCCTGAAAAGCTTTAATGGTACTTCAGATGGATTGAAAATAGGAAAAGGAAGGCGGAAAAATCTTAATGAATGTCTCATCATCCTAAAGACACTCAAGGCTTCCTTTACCCTTCTTTTAATGCTATATAACTGTAAGCTCCGGGGTTCTATTTGGGTTTTTCTGCAAAGTCCCCAGCCCTCTGCATGTCAGACAAGCACAATAACAGAAATGATGACATTACCAAGTGTATTTTGTGTGAGTATCTGGCCCGAGCATCGGTCAATACGCTTTAAGAGAAATAGCAAGGCTTTAATGAAGAACAAGCCTATTGAAGTCCCAGAGAGCAGATTTCATTAATAGCAATTTTCCTGCACCAACTTGGAATAAAAAGAAACGGGAAAGGGAAAAAAAAAAAACAACGAACCAACTCAGTTTTAAATTAAGCCTGAGATGCAATTAATTTTTTTAAGATTAGCTTAATAATACATGCTTGGTTCTTGCAGAAAGGCGTACGAATAGTTTTGTGCATTATTGTCTAATTAGTTACTGTTCATGCAATCAAGGCCTCTCTGAAAGTGTCTCCTTCTCCCATAGTCCCCTTGATCCACATTTGCACAGCAAACATCACCAGCATCTACCGAGGGGGTTCCAAATGTCTGTAATTTGTTTTCTTTTACTTGCTTGGAATATAATGATTAACTCTGAACTCCCGAACCAAAGGCTGTGTTGGAACAGCCCCCTCTCCCCTCTCAAGGCACATTTAATGACTCAGTGCCCTCCACTCCCAACTTCGTGTGGTTTTCCATATGCAAAACCTTCGGCTGATTCAATGGAATATTTGCATGCAAAGAAAGGAGGCATTTACAGACATCCTTCCAACACAGGGATGAGCTGCTTTACTTCCATGCAAGCTGAGGAATCCCAAGGCAGTTAGGGATACTCAGCAAACTGCAGGATTAACTCATTCCTTCAGAGTCTTTTATTAATTACAGTAACAATATCCTACAATTCTCAGACTCACACATAAGACACAGAATAAACATAAAAAATTAATAAACTATAAGGAGAGAATGAAAATGTATAAAAGGGATGCCGAACGGGACCAAAATCTAAGATGACTCCTCTTGGAAAAAAAAATCAAAAAAAAACATTTAGGAGGGCAGGCACTTAATTTGTAGATATGTATTTGGAAGTACAGCTTAATCTAATGTATATAAACCTCAATAAAAAATTAACTAAAGCAGGGCTCAGAATGCACAGCCCAGACATGACAAAAAAATTCAGCTCTGACAAATGAAAAAGCTGTAACAACCAAACATATGCCACAATAACCCTTGCCTGCCAGCCTGTATTTTCTGCAGCAACATTCAGTTGCTTAACTGCAAAAAATGTAATTACAAGCGATACAAGTCAAAAATTAAAAGTTGGAATGCTGCAGGAAGGAGAGAAATTATTTCTGACAGTAAAGTTGTTCTTGAAAATCTGACTACAGTAAAATTAAGATGGTGTGGACGATTAAGGTTAAAGAAAACCCCCTAATTTTCTGGTGTGTTGTTGTACTCATCCAGAAATTCGAAAAATTCCCCTTCCATTCCTCCAGCCTTTCCAAGTAGGAAACTCCTGCAGTAAACAGGAGTTGTGTGTGTAATACAGGGCTGCTGTATCAGGCCAAAAGAGCACAAAGAATGCACTCAAGCATCAACATTATTTCTGCAGCTCAAGCAGTCGTTGATTCACTGTCAAAGGACAGGCAACAAATAAGCCAAAGTTTAAGTCTGCTAGAAATATCCAATAATTTTCCTCCAGAATGCTGAACTGCAGTTACCTCAGGACACGTGGACAGTGTGTCCAGCTGTACATGGTAACGTGGCTGTGCACTGACAGCTGCACACAGATCACATCCCATCCACTTTCTATGGCAATTTAGGGAAATGGAGAGAAAATTCATTGTCACCAGCACAATCCCAGGGTCAAACATGTCCTCTCAAGGATCACTCTGAACCTTTCCAGTGGAGCATCCCGAGTGAGGAGGCTCTTTCCCTTGGTAATCACCCAGAGTGGAGCTCTACAGTCCTCAGGACCCCGTGCAAGGCAAGTCCCTTGGGTCAAGTATTTGTCCTCCCATGGGCTGCCAGGGAAGAGATTTTCAGAGCAGAGTTCACGAGCTGTGCACGGAATACAGCAAGGCCAGTTTAGGCTAAGGTTTATTTTCCCGTGTGCCTGCACTCCCTGTCCAGTGTGGGCCACAGCTCAGGACTTGCATTATTTCCATTCAAATATTACAGATTCAGAGTCTGAATTCCTGGTCGCAGCTAAACCCATGTCAAAAAACTCCTGCAGTTAATCCTCATTCAGCCTTTTAGACTTCCATTGGAGAGAAATAAAAGAAAAAACTCTTATGTCTCCATTTAAGCTGCTGGTGAATCTCTGATTGATTTTAGTAAGGGACTTCCAAAAGCCATGGATTCCGTGCTCTGGAGCCTGACAGAAGTTTATTTACAAGTGCAGCTTCACATTGGGTGAACATTGCTTACTGAGACCTGGGAAACCAGGCTGTTCTGCCCTCGTACCTGCTGGCTGAGAGCCTGCAAAACCACCGGCATCTCATCGCCCCCAAACCTGAGCCACGCTTTTCCAGACATTCCATCCCTCTGATAACCAAAGGCAAAATGGATTAAGCTGGGGATGGAAGTGAAGAAAGCAAACAACAACGTGCCTTGCTGTCAGGGGGAGTGAGAGGGGCCAGGCCATACTCCCAAAGGAACCATCACTAACAGACTCGCTTCCACCGAGGAGAAAAGGGAGGCCTCGAAGTGCCGGACAAAAGAAATCCCAGCAGACAAAGGGAAAACAAATTAAAAGCACCATTATAAAACACAGATGCTATAAGGAAAATAAACTTCAGAAGATTTAGTGGGTTTTGACAAAGCTGGACATCTGTGGAAAAGCCATCAGGAGCAGCTCCCAGGTATGGCTGGACAGGCATCTCCTCCCTGCTCAGCAGTGAACCCTCTGGGGAGAGTCACCCTCAGCCTCCACACACCGTCACCACTGCACTGCTCACTGATCAACAGCTACGATTTTATTTATGGTTGTTTTATTTATCATAATTGTTAAACCTCTTCAGGCCTGAATATGAGATTCAAACATTGGATCAAATCGCTTCTAAGTTTTCAAACTGTATTTTTGGATAAGGAAGGAAAACTATTCCAAGTGGAAAATGTTCAAGACTTGCAAGCTTCTAATGGTGTTCAAAAAGCAATCAATCAACTGAAAGCAGTTAATACAGTAACTTGCCCTCTTCTGATCAACTGAGAGCCTTGATGAATTCAGGCCACATTTCAGATTGGTCAGTGTTTGAACAGAGGGCACTGCTGTCAGAGACCATCTCTGAGGAGAGAGGATGAAAACCACCCGCAGTTCTGCCACTGTAATGACAGAAGTCCACACCCAAATGCAGCACGGCAGAGATTCCCCCAGCTCCAAGGAGCACGCTGTGCACCAGCACCACGAGGGCAGAGTTATGCAAAGACACTTCCCGGGATCCTGAAAGAGCTGTGCTGATGCAGCCCTGCTCATGGCTCTCCTGTCACTGTGCCCTGCTCTTTAGTCCTTGCACAGCTCCACATTACTGCAAGCAAATCACTTCTTGTCTGATTTAAACCAAATTTGAATGTACCAGTTCCACAGATCCCACCCGTGCATGGAAAGGGAACTCATTATCTCACAGCCAAGCCTAAAACCAAAACTACGCCATCATACAATACAAACACAAGACTATCACCAAACTGAAATGAAATCCCTTCACTCATTACATTTCAGCACATATAAGACATCTCTCCCTATGCCAGTGCTGCAGGATTTTCTCTGGTGTCAAGAAATTCCACCCTGTCAGTAAGTAAAGCAAAGAGGACTTGGCCCAGACAATGTTTCCTGTAGGAAAGCAAAGATCAGAAGGATTTTAGTTTCTCTATACACTTTACATGAAAAACTAAAGTGGTATGAAGCACCTCTCAGCCTTATAATAAAATGCTTAGATGTTGATTTTTTCCATTTTTCTTCCATTACTCCAATACAAAAAGCTTAGTAATGCAGTGTCATTAAAATTCAAACCCCACTTGATTAGCTTTTATATCTTACAGTATTTAACAGACTCCATTTCAAAGGGTACCACGTAGTCTACTGACATTAACACTACATGTAAACATCTATAATTTGGGAAATAAAATGCAGTAACTCCAGGCTATGCAATCATGTGGAGGCCAAGCTGCAGGAAAATGAAGCGTGTTTGGCCATTATTTCTGTTTAGTGTAACACTGAGGATTCCTCAGCTAAACATTCCCTAATCATATAAAGCAAGGGAAATAAAATCCTTTCGAACTGGCAGGCAAAAAAATGGCAGGAAAAACAGAAGTGTCATGGACATGGTGGTTTATTTTGCTTTGCTTTTTATTCAATACAAAAGGTTTCCCGGATGAGAATGGAAAGCTTCCCAGCTCCAGTTCCAAGACTTTCACCCTCGCTTCTGACCTTTTCTCAGACATGTTCCAGTATAATCTGTAATCTACTACAGTCGGAAGAGGAAACAGCAGCGCCCTGGTGAGAAACGCTGCCTTGTGACCCGAGGAGAGAACCCAGCGGAAGCAATGCTGGCTCACACAAACTCAACAGTGGCCCCAGAAACACACTCAGCATCACCAGCCCTAATTACAGCCAAAGTGGGCTTTTTCTTTCATGTTTTGGTTTATTCAGTCAAACATGTGCTCTCTTTCTTTCTGAAATGTTAGACGTTTTCCTAGAAAAAGTCAGGAAACTAATTATTTTAGTTAACGATCGCCCCTCAATTAAAGTTACATTGCCATTTCCTTGAATTGTGTCCTATCAAATTTAAACTCATTTCACACCCTAACCCTCAATATTTCCAATATAATTAAGCCCATTAAAGGAGAAATATTATGTCTTAGCTGCTGCATGTATACCCACTTCATGTACTACTCAGAGAAACTTTTCCTCCCAGCTAAAGTGGTCCAAGTCCAAAACCCATCTCTGATTCCATTGGAATGGGTGGGAGAAAACAGCGCAGCCGGTTGTTTTTGTAACATTTCAAACCACTTGTTATCAAACCTTTGGAAACACAGCTGCTCTAAATCTCCCGATTGTCCTAAGGAAGCAGAACTTTCTCTCAGTTTGCATCCAGGCAAGGCATGTGATGGTGACAGTCAGAGTGCTCTGCCGAGACGTGCAAGCGCCAGCCCAAGTGTCTCCGGCACTGCTGAGACAGAGCCCTCTGCCCTCTCACCCGAGCTCCTTGAACTCCAGCCCTTCCAACTGCTCATCCACTCAAAATCTGAGCATGGCCTCCTAACAGTCTCTTCCCCCTTCTCAAGTTTTTCTTCTACTATCTTCACTCTCAGAAACTTTGTCCCCCAGTTATAGTGTCCCACTGATACCCAGTAATCTCCTCTTGCCCTGGGCACAGGTCAGGAGAGAGGAGGCACTGCCACAACCCCTTTGCTGCCTGTACCTCTTCCTGGCCAAAGATGGATTATGAAAGAACAGTTCCAACCTCAAGCTCTACCTGGGATTTGAACCTGTCATTTACTTATGCAACCAGTGATGTATGGCTGGCCATTTTTCCTACCTCCATGTGTATTTCTTCCTTCCCTGCATTGAAAAGTAATTACACTGACAGTCCAGAGGAATCAAAAAGGAGAGGAAACCATTCTGTCAGAACAGCAGCAGTGTCCCGGGCCCCATGGCACCAATCACAGCAGCTGTGAGGACATCTACAGTGTCAACTGCCTTGTGCAAAAAATAACTCCTTGAAAATCTGACAAAGATATCTGCTTCTTCCCTTGTTGTTTCCCCTCCTCATTTTGTACAGACACCACTTTGCTGTGCTAATGCTGCTCAAAATGCCACACAACAAAGGTGTCTGGAAGCATTTCCTTAGAAAACAACCCCTCTGCCACACATACAAATCTGGCATAATAATCATCTTTCAGGACTTATTTAACTAAAAATACTGTTGGTGCAAATCTCCAGTCCATTTATGGACAAAACTCGAAATAAACCCAACTAAACTGGTTTGCCAGCTGTTGGCTCCAGGCTTTGTGCAGGCAGTGGCAGCAACGCTTCAGCTGGGTTGTTCCAGATGGTGGTCCCCAGCCCAATGAGCCAAACTGGCCATCCTGCTCTTGGGTCATCTCCAGCAAGCACCAGGCTCAGGCAGGGCCAGCTCCACACCTTGCCATCCTCTTTGAGCCAGACCTCGCACCTTCAACTCTCCACAGATGGAAAGACTCCAAGACTAGTTTCCTGTAACTCCTACGGGTGTAGCTATGAAGTATTTTGCAAGCAAACCCGAAGGAGCAGTGCCACCCTCGCTGCTCTGGGCCAGAGGCTGTGGCTGCAGCTAGCACAGCCCTAACTGGAGTTTGCAAACCCTATGTGAGCTCAGCCTAACAGTGCACTAATGAGGTTATCACACAGGCAGCCCCGGGCACTGCGCAGAGACTCTGCTGCTCCCACTTCTTGCACAAGGGAATTTTGCTAACACTGTCTGCTGGTGAATGATGAAGCGCTTGAGAAAACAAGTATGCACTACTGCTGCCCCTTGTCACGTCTATCCATCATAATTCATATCAGCACAGCTCCCAATTCAAAGCCTTCTTTCAGGGATGGCTCCGAGATGCTTCGGCATTGTGAACTTTGGGAAACTTGGGTGTCTCAGATTTCTCTGCCAAATGATACAGGCAGAAAAACTGATGAGCCTGTCTAGGAAACTGCAAAATGATTGGGCTGGGAGTTTCTGAAGGACATCTCTGCGTGCAGCTGTGTTGGGTGAGAAGGGGAAACTTTAAGGGCAGCTGTGTTGGGTGAGGAGACAGGGAAAGTCTGAGCTTATTAGAATTTAGGATGGATTATAAACTACATATTAATAAATCTGTGATTTTTTTTTATCTCCACCTTTTTACCCAGCCTTGTTTTCTCTCTAGTTGCAACCATTAGCACAAATATTTTAGCGCCTGAATTCAATCCGGGTTGAATACACAGGATTTATCCCAAGTTATGTGGGGAAAAAAAAAAGGGCCTTGAGAACCACTGCATTTGAGAACTTGATAATAATATCCATGGGTAATTATAATAAATGGCTTGTCTGAAACACCCATAGAATAGGAAACTGAAGCAAACCCTAGCAATGTCTCCCTCCTGCACCCTCCACAGCTCTGCTCTTTTACCCATGACCGTTAAGGATGTTTTCTGGCTCCGTGACAGCATCGTGACTCAGGTCATGAGAAGTGTCAAAGATGCATTTCCTTGAGATGGGAAAAAGCAACTGATTTTAACAGCCCACAAAGACTAAGCAAAAAAGAATAAGCCCAATCAGCACATTTAAGGGTAAAGATAAACCTTTTAAAAGATACAAGTATATTTTATTTCCAATCTTAATGCTTACGTTTCTTTCCATAAAGTGTTTACATTTTTCAGACTACCAAAAATGCACAGTTGATTAAATGCCTTGCTTAGGAATAATAAACTGAAAAAAAAGGACAACAAGGGCAGCACCCATTTACTGCATAATCCATTCCCAATCATATAGACAGGGAATCTGCAGGCCTGAGGGAGCAGCCCTGGGTTCCCAGAATACCCAGTGCCAGGGGAAGCAAAAGGTGTTGGGGCTTGAACCCAGCAGGTCCATCAGATAAAGTGACTGTTCCCACCAGCTCCTGTCCCATTCCTTCCCCTCCCTGGTTACTAACACAGGGCTTCACATGCTTTCACCTTCCCTCATGCCAAACCTTCCTTGTCATCCAACACCCTCCATACTTAAACCTCCTCCTTCAGCTGATACGGTCTCTTGAAAAACTCTAGATTCTGCTTTCTCACCTTGTGATCAAACACACCACAGGCTTGTATCAGGTGAGCAAAGCTACTTTTTGTCATTTCACTGATCGCAGCTCCCTTGAGCCACTTACATTCCTTGACCCACCAACAAATGTCTGGGCTGCCTCGTCTCCCCCGTGCTAGACCTCCCTTCTCCTGACCTAATTCCAGCCACTTTTGTGCTCTGGCCACCAGCACCATGCAGAGAACCATTCCTGCATCCCTCCTTCAGAGACTGGCTCTTCTCAGCTGCCTTGTTATTTCCAAGCTCAGTCTCAGGGATGGGTTTTATGCTGATTGCACTAATTTCTCCCTAGAACACTGTTCAGCTGCCCTCTGCACAGACATATAAGGCACACTGAGGAGACAAAGCTAAGCTTGCTCCTTCTCAGGAATCATTATTATTATTTATCAATTTCCAATTGGCAGCTGAAAACCCGATCAAAGTGATCCATCAGCTGCAGGATGTTTTTACTACTCAGAGTGTAGAGAAGGAAATGCACCAGCCTGTCCTTGATATACCTGGTTAACCGGGGAGATTTGTACATGGAAAAACATGGGCTTACTGTAAATTAAGCGGAAGCAATTGAGGGAACAATTGCAATAACCATAAAACCCCAAAATGTCATTTTAGTAAGTCATTTTCAGATAAACACTTAAAATTTCAGTTACTTCTTCCCCTCCCTCAGTACCTGCCTCTGACCTTATCAAAACTGTCTTCAATTTGATGACACACTGCGTATCTCAAGAGCTGCAATTCCCTTCTGATGTCCGTCTCCTTCAGTTTATTTGGAATATTCACACTTTCAAGTATCCAAGTAAACATATATTTACCCCAGCCTCCGACCTGCACTGTTTACCTGCTTTAAAACCCTTTATGTACAGACACGACTTCCCTGGTGACAGAATTTACCAGCCTACTTCTCTACTTATCCAAAGGGAATGGATCTTTTCCTTCCACTTCAGAAACTACCCAAAATACCCCACCCGCTTCTTTCACTCCACTGACCGTCTATCCAATCCAAAAAAAAAAAAAAAAAAAAAAAGGAGGAAAAAAGGAAAAAAGCAGCTAAAAACACAGCTCATTTACAAGCAGCAAGCCGCTGGCCAGGTCCCAAACTGGTGCTCCCGGTTGTTCCCACCTCTTTTCCCGGCCTTACACACGGGCACTGGAAGGAAGGAATTATCATATAAACACAGAAGAGCCTCGAAAAGCCCTTAGAAGGGATGAATTAATTCCGTGCTTCCCAACCACCTCAAAGGGTGAGGAGGAACTTGGAGGTGAGGCTGCGAACCAAAGAGAGCCACCGGGGGCTTCAGGCAGCCGAGGGTTTATATTTGCCACTGAATAAGTATTGATATCATTTATAGGAGCAGCTCGGTGCGTGGATTAGTGGGCAAAGGAGGTTTGAGTCCCCCTGGCCAGAGGGCCATGGCCGGGGGAAGGGCACCCCCTGCAGGCTGCTGAGAGGATGGAGGGCTCCGGGGGAGTCTCCAGCTGGAAACCCATTAAAAAGAATCCCTTTCCCATTGGAAACTGGTGAATAAGGATAGCAGTGACCCACGGGAAGGCTCCACTCTGGGTCCCCTCGCTGTGCTTTATGTGTCAGTGCAGGGTTTGGTTATACTCGTGCATGGCAGAAAAGTGTTGTAAGGAGAAATCCCTGCAGTCAGTCACTAAAACTGAGCTTGGAAATAAGAAGAGAGGCATGTTCAGGGGGAAAAAAATCGGGCTCAAAAACAGAGCTGGAGAAGGAATTGTTCGAAATGATGTTTAAGTAAAAAAATACCCGAGTGTGATGCTGTGGAGAAGCAGGACAATTACACAACTAAAAGGACATTGAAACTACGGGACGAGGCTGCAGTTTGATTTGCTGGTTTTTGCACATTTCTACAAACTTTTATCAAGAGATGCCACCGATTACAAAGAGATAAATTAAACTTAATAGACACTTTCCAAAAAAAACATATTCAGCTTGTGTTCACAGCATTTTGAGTTAAACTCTGCAAAGGAACTGCTTTAAGTTATTATACAGTTAATTTTCTTTGAAACTATTTCTGTCTGCCTCTCTCTAAATAGGTGGTTTCTTAAGTGAGTGTTACTTAAAGGAAACCAATCTGTTTTTCAGGAAGGGCTGATGATGTCAGTCCTTTCAACTCTGCTTTCCCATAAGAATTCTTGTAGTAAAAGGAGTTTCACTCTGGGAAATAGTGAAAAGTAACGTGAAAGTATTTAAAGCATCTCAGGCTGCGTGTTTATCAAACCTCCAGTTTTATGCTTGGATTTCAGTCACGTTGCCACTGTAACAAACGAAGGGAAAGCGAGACGAAACCTTTAGATTTTTAAAATTAGAAAAGATTTTGCAATGAAAAACGTGCCATACTAAAATATTTATGAAGAGATAAATACCAGCCTCAGTGGGCTATATCCAGAACAATATGTTTTTTCATAATTCTAAATTTATCTACTCCATCTCAGCATCAATATTAAATCTGGGAAAAAAGCAGGGTGTATTATAGACAGCTTTTTGGCAAAATCACACCATCCAAACAAATACTTCAATCCCCAACAAAATGCAAGACAAATTCAGAGAGTATCGTATTATTATAAAATGGTTTTAGTAGGTGTGGATGTGCAGGTGGAGGTCCAATGTTTAACTTACTTTATTATTATTATTATTATTGTTTGTTCTGATACTGAAAATTCCAAGCAGAGCTACGAGAATTTATTTCACTTACCGGTGGTGCAAGAAGTACTGATAGGAACACTGTAAATTTTAACATGCAGAATAAAAACAGGACTTATATATAGTTTTCAATCTTCCAAGTAAAGCATTACATTTTTACAGCTAAATGCTCCCTGCTATTCCCATATAGGTGTCCTGAAGAGAACAGGGACATGTTTGCATCACCAAGGACACAGTTCTGCTTTTACTACTCATCCCTTAATCCCCACATCACACCTGTGAGGTGGGTAAGAACCAGAAACCCCATTTTATACATGGAAAAAAGGTCATTTAAGGCCATGTTCTACCCTAATATTCACCCCCACAACCAAGTGATGTTGTAACAGTCTTATAATAGTAAAAGCCCATAAAAGGATCCCAACCTAACTCAGATATTCCTGACAACTCTGGCAATGCAAAGGAATGACAAAAATACCACGTCACTGGATTAACAGACAGAACAGCCCAAACAAAATCTCTGTCGGCTATAAAAGGTGCAAAGGAAATATCTCTTTATCATCCCCTGTTTAACAGTTTACTTCATTCTGCTAAAAAGAACAAAGCCGAACTATGATTCATTTGGAAATGAAATCATCCCCACCCCCAGTAAAGGCTGACATTGTGTGGGTAAACAGTTCCTGGGGTGCTCCAACAAAATGTAAATAGATTGCCTTGCTACTATATACACAGCAAACAGTTTCATTTTGAAACTAGGAGGTGAAAAATATGACAGAGCATGAACTCTGAAAATATTTACAAGAACAAAAGCTAATCACAGGTTGCCATCAATACATTTTTTTGCTAATCAAAAAAAGAAGATAACAAACCTTTGTGCTTTATGCACAGCAGTCCAGTTTTCTGGCACAAGGTTGTAGCAATGATATTGTAATGCAAAAGCAATATTAGCAGAAGGATTAACAGCAGTTTTTTTAACTTAGGGTTTATTTAAAGCTTTCTAGACTGCAAAGGACACAGACACACAAAAAAAATCCTCCAACCACAGTCTTCTCTGAATCAGTCTTCTAATCAACAATTTGTCCCAGTGCATTGGTGCTCTCCAGGTTTTATTTCCATTATAATCAGCTGCATTTAGAGGAGGATTAAGGAAAGTAACAGTTATTCTTCTTGAAGAAAACTACAAAATTAAAGTAATTCCACACATGGGGAACACAGAGATTATTACTGTTGTCACACAGCAGAAAGCTGATAGACAAAGTCAGCGAAATAGAATTTACCAAGGCTCGCAGAGTGAGTTAAAAGTAAAGCAAGGAATGAAATCCAGGACTGCTCTTCTCTGTTCTGAGGACTAGTTTACACTGCTGTCCCCAGACTGCTGTAACTCCTCCAAACAACAATAATTTAACATTATAATATGGTAAGGAGCTGTTAGAGTGTGAGTAAACACATCTTAGCTCCAAATTAAAATAATCATCGGTCTCTGGCTAATCCAGCTGCCACACACAATCCCTCTGCTGAAAGTCGCTGCGAACTTCAGGCGCTCTTTTACAAGTTGATGATAAATGGCTTTTTATAAAAAGCCTATAAGAGGGTTCAATATCCTGCCTGCCTGCAGCCAGGTAAACTGAAAGATTACTGAAATGAAAAAGCAGCAATAAAATTACTGAAAATAAGACAATATTTTCCCAAATGGACTCTTTAAAATGAAACCATTTTATCTTTTTTTTCTAAGATTTTTTTTTTTTAAGACAACTCTGCTAACTCCTCTACACAATCCCCAGAAATTTCTCATGGAAAACTTTCATAAGCAGGTTTGTGAGTTACCAGCACATAGTCTTAGCCCGTGTCCAGCTTCAAGCCCTTCATCATTGAAGTGATGAGCCCAATCTGTGTGAAGTCCTCCAGGAGCCAAAGTCACCCTCCTGCCTTAATTCTCAGTGCCCACGTGCAGCTCTCCAATGGAGCTAATTGTTTAAACAGAACTAATTTTCAAGCAATCATGACTGCAGAGATCTTGAAAGAAATCTGATTTATTATCTTTCAAGACAGACATTTGCCAAGCAAAGACTCAAAACTCTTGAGACACTCCCCTTTCTCTCAGTAACTTGTCCATGCAGGCCTGTCTCCTGCCTAGACAACCTGCCCACCACTGAGCATCCTGGAGCAAGGGAAACTGTTCAATCTTAACTTTTAAAAAGAAGTGTTAAATCTGTTCAAAACTTCAAATGCAGCTCAGAGCACTGTAAAGGCAACAACTTACTGAAGTTTCCCTTGACAGAAAACAGAATTGGCTGGATGAAAGCTACACAAATGGATAGTTCCTTCCTCCCCTCTATGTGATGTCCACAGTTAAAAGGGACTGGATGTGCCACAGCAAACCTTTAGCAGTCCCCAGCCTGTTTCAGGCCTGACATGCTGAGCAGTGAGAGAAAGTAAAACGGCAGATACACAACTGTCTGCAAGGAGGAGGAAACTTCAGAGCACGTTTTGGGTGCCTTCCAGTGGCTCCAGGCAGAAGAGCAGGGCTCCAGAACAGATCTGCACAAACCTTTGTTCAGAAAAGTCCAAAGAAAGGAGAAAACACAGAGGCTTCTTCTGAGACAAGTCTGGTTCCCTTAATAATCACCAAGTCATAAAACAGTTCCTTTGATTCAGAAAGCCCACAAAGGTTCTCTCTATAGCAGAAAGCCCAGCACAGAGTTGGGCTTTCATGAGCACCAACCCTACTCATAATTAGGGAAGAGGGACTGTTCCTGGCCATTTTTAACACTCTCTAGACTAGAAAAGGGTGGGTACTCCTAAAAAACTGCTATTCAAACATTCATTTCCATGGAAGTTGTGACTTACTCTTAATAGAAAGGAGACACAAGGATGCAGCAAATCCCGAATCCAAACAAAGCAGCTTCTAGCACAGGCCTCGTGAGAGAGAAGGGCAGAAAGAATGGCAAAGACAAAAGTGAAGAAGCTGTGACAGTGATGATTTCTGAACTTTTTTTGAGGCTCCCCTTCACATCCTTTGAGCGTGTCCACCACAGGACCAAAATCTTACAAAAAATCTTACAGATTTTTCCCTTTTGCACTTATTTGTCACATTGCACACACACACCCACACACAAAGTGGACAAAAATCTGTGCCATCAGCTTCCCACTACCTTGTTTCCACATTTCTCCTCAAGCAGCATTTATTGTAGATATCCAGATGTGCTTCATGATCACTGAGGCTGATGAGCAATGAGAGTTTTAGGTAACTGCACTTGATACTGACTATATAGAAACTAACATAAATTACTGGCTGTAGATGGAAACCAAACTTGAAACCTAAAGACCCCCAAACTTTCAGTTTAGAGTGGAAATTATTAACACATCTCTGATAGCATCATTTGCTTAAGGTGCAAAACCACAACTGTCTTGCTGAGGTATTTACACCTTGGCTCATTCCAGTAATACCTGCATGCACCACATATTTTCACACAACACCTGCAGCACCTTTTTTTAAGAAATTCACTTCTTCTTGACGATACAAGGGGGGAGGAAAGAAAGGAAAGAAGATTTACCATGGAGTGGGGAGCCAGAGGGGCTGCTGGACAGGCCTGGGACTGGGCTGCAGCGTCCTCCCTGCTTGGATGTGAGCTCCTGCTCGATCTCCTCCAGCCCCGCGCTCTTCTGGAAGCGGCTCATGCGGTTCACCACGCGGGGGGACATGTGTGTCCTCACACAGGGCTGGCCCCCGTACGGGTTGATGGGGAACACGTGGGAAGTGCCCCGGAGCGTGCTGACCACCACCCAGCGACAGTCGTGGCTGAAGGAGATGTCCTGCACCTGGAAAGCAGGAGAGACACGGAATGGAGTCACCAGGGTACACACCTCTAACACAAATCTTAATGGGAAATGGGAGTCAAATCCCTGCAGTTTGGGCAGTAACTTGAGTATTGATATTTTTATCAATGAACTTACTACTCAGCATGTTTTATGTAAGTCATATATATTATTAAATACAAGCTGCAGTGTAATACCCAGTTCCAAATTTTGTGTACTTTCCAAAAGATCCTGAGATTTTCCTTTTCAACAGGCCTGAGCTTATGAAAACAAACCACGCTGCAAAGGGCCACAGAAAGCCACAAGAGCTTGGTAGAATTTTCAAACAGAATTTAGTTCTAAAAAGAGCTGGGAAATCGTTTCAATTACATGTTTTGTATTTGCTTGTTTAATTTTTAGAGATTGCCCAAAAAGGGGCAAAAGGAGAGATGAGAAGATGAGAGATCTCACCACTGGGCCTGGTTTGGACAAATACTGGCACAAGTCTTATTTTAGCTTAAAATGGTCCGTTTTGAAGCAAATATAAAAATACAGTTAAACATTTTCCACTACAGTTACTCCTTGCATAGATCTCAGATATGAAGTCCAGAAGGATTTCATTCTCTTTTAAGTGTGCTTTACACAACGCTTTGATGGAAAGCAAATTCTTGTTTCTGAAGGAATGCTTTAAAAGAGAGATTAAAGTTTGTTTCCAACCCGGTCCTGGCAGACAACTCAAGAAAACAAGTAGTCGAGGTTAAAATGATTTATCATAGAGAAAAAAAGGCCTAAAACAATTCTTCCAAAATTGTTTTTAAAGGTAAAAGCTGACTAAAAAGAACCACGTACGCAAGTGGGATTTACCATTGCAAACAAACATATAGAGGAAGGATTAGTTTTCATTCTATTATTAAACAGCACAAACTAAAGAAAATTCTTTAAGATTTCACTGAAGCCAGTTTTACAATACACTAGGTACTCAAACTGGAGTAAACACTGATAAAATCTTGACAAATATTCCAGAAATGCACTCCGGCTATTCCAGACAAAAGCAGCAAAGTATTCATCAAAGTGCGAGTTTCCAACTGAGCCCTGAAGCCTTGGAGATAAAAAAAAGGGATTTAAGTCTTGTGACAAGATATTTGGCTGACAGACTGTCACGACACAAAATGCTTCATCACCATTACACAGATAAGTGAGAGCCAGCCTTACACCCCTTGTCCCTCGAGTCCCGGTGACAGACCCCAATGATCTGCTGACACCGCTCCCCCCGCTCCCCAAACTGGGACAGTGCTGGCACTTCAGTGATTCGGGTATTACTGACAGAACTCACAGCACTCAGAGCCCCCAGCTTGCTTACAAAGTGTTTCACCTTAATAGCTTGTGCCAAAGGGATTAGAGACCCCACGAGGATTAACAAGGGCCAAAAAAAGAAACCCCGAAGCCGTGGAAAAACGATGGCACCAAGAGTATTTCAGTACTTGGTGTTTAAAGGGGTGAGTTGTAGTGGTCAAAACCAAACACAGGAACTGTATACAAATTGCCACCCTCAGTTACAACAGAACTGTGAGATGACAGAGGAAAAAAATGACTTCCCACTGTCTGCATAACAGAACTGTGTGTTTCTACTCCAATACTGCTTTCAGTTGGCATCCTAAGGGTTATGTTGGTTTAAAAACTATGTACAACAGCCCTGGCATATGACAACCCAAGCCAAGAAACTGGGAAACAATCACTACAGGATGTTTTTTAACTCAGTGTAAACATTACACAGAGAAAAAGTATTGCTGATCTACAGGAGGAAAGCGTGGAACTACGTAACCCAAAACACACTCTGTAAAACAGTGATCACAAACAGAGCAGGGATCGTGGCCATGACTGATTAAAACAGAGGCACAAGGACTTTAATACTCAGGAGTAACAAGAAAAAGAGTGTTGACAGATGAGTGTGAATGAACTAAGATTTACAGGAACAGAGCTATGAAACCCTTCTCAGCAGTGACAGCAATTATTCTGGAAGCTGCTGTTACATATGTGGTAATTCCACCTCCCTCCTCCTGGTGTCAAACACGGCCTCGTTTGTCTTCCCAGCATAAACCACGAGTAGCAGAAATTCCAGGGGGTAATTCAGGGAATATTTCCAATTGCAAGGGCAGAATTAAAGATGCTCATATCAAACCTAGACGAGAAGGAGCCCATCACTTTCCAGCAGCCCTGGAAGAAGGCAGTGGACCAGGCTGAAAGGAGACTGCTCAGAAATTACTTCCAAAATGCCCCTGACAAACCCTATAAATTCTCCCCTCGCCGTGCTGTTCTTCACCACACCATTCCTGTACATTACACAGAGTTCTCCACTGCTCAGAGTATAAACAAACTGCACAGTGGCCCATTAGTGGTTTTCAAGTTTATGCTAAGCGTTGCAATTTATTGCTGTCCTTTAGGTTAATGTACTATTATTTCATGTATTTAGAATATATTTCTGGATTTGTTGTTAATTATGATGTAATGTTTAGATCCCAAAGATCAATCAAGACCCCACAGTGTTTACAGATATATGTTAATACAGTACAAAGTACACCAGATCTCTCACAATGCAGTTTATTCTATAGCTCAAGGTCAAGGTCACATTTAATACTCATGTCTGTAATTCAAAATTTTATCCACCCTCTTCTGTCTGGGCCAGTAAAGGGAATTACAGACCTGAGATTTTGTTTAACTTGGGAACCCTTAAGATACTTTGAGCTGCAATACTAAATCCTTTTGTGGGAACATCAGTGCTCTCTCCCAGTTTTGCATCCATTTCTTCTGAGCAGTTTGGTCCCTTAAGCTTCACACCACATTTCCTGCATACCCAAAAGTCTGGTGAAATCCCTGGATACTTCAAGTCCTCATCAGAAACACCAAAGCCTTCTCTGGCCCAAAGGAATGCACTTAAGGCAACCACAGACTGTTAGAAGGATAATGATGTGCATCCTCCATTTCACCCCTGCCTAAACCAAGGATCCTGTGACTCCCATCCTCAGCTTCCTTCAGCTCTGTCATTTCTCTCACCTTCACCATTTGTTTCACACAACCCCTTCCACCAAAGAATTCGCTTCTAACCTCCATAAATTGTTTCTAGTCTTCCACTCTCTTCAAAGAATTCCAGAATGGATTGAGTTGGAAGGCACCTTAAAGATCATCTATTCCACTCCCTGCCATGGGCAGGGACACCTCCCACTAGCCCAGGTTGCTCCAAGCCCTGTCCAACCTGGCCTTGGACACTTCCA
>JAWWEE010000048.1:2309159-2395078 GCA_035221455.1 Xenops minutus | reverse complement strand
TCCAACCTGGCCTTGGACACTTCCAGGGATGGGGCAGCCACAGCTTCTCTGGGCACCCTGTGCCAGGGCCTGCCCACACTCACAGGGAAGAATTTCTTCCCAAAATCCAATCCACCCCTGCTCTCTGTCAATGTGAAGCTATTTCCCCTTGTCCTGTTCACTCCATGCTCTCCTAAATAGTCTCTCTCCGTGATTCTTGTTGGCTCCTTCAGGTACTGGAAGGCTGTAATAACATCACCTTGGAGCCTTCTCTTCTTCAAGCAGAACAATCCCAACTCTTCTCGCCCTTTCCTCACAGGAGAGGTGCTCCAGCCCTCTGAGCATCTTGGTGGCCTTCTCTGGACTTGCTCCAACAGATCAATGTCCTTCCAGTCTTCTCCCATTCTTCTTCAATTACTCACCTGTACTTCTAACTTCCCACTATCCTATTTTCCTGTGTTTCCACCACTACGATGTAAAATCCTCCAGAAAACTGAATTCAAACAGAGCTGCCACATTTGGAGCCTGCCCTGAGCGAGCCAGCCGGGTAATTCAATACAGGGAGTCCTACCAGGACACGTCATGTGTCAACAGCTCTACTGAAGCTCAGCTTTCAGACTGCACAGATCAAATGGTGATATTACAGAATCACAGAATGGGTCACAGCACCTCCCAGGTAAATCCACTCCTGATGCATGTGCATCATGAAAACAATGCTCCCAACACTGCACCAATGTATTTCAATAATAATGACAAAAAATAAAACACATTTTCATCTTCCTAGTGCTCTTTTTTTTTTCCCCTACCGCCCCTTCTTCACTTCTGGGGAGTTACACCAGGTGCAAACTGTATATTCTGGTGCACTTCACTGCTTTTAATTAAACTTTGATAGTTAATTGAAACAACAGGGAAGAAGGACTAGCATTGCTGCAGTGGGAACTTGACCTGCTCATGCTCACTGTGCCGTGTCACAGAGAAAACACACCGTTATGTGAAGGACAGGCCTTAAGTATTTAATTATGCTGTGCTGGGAGATGGCAGGAAGAAAAAAACAGTACCATTAACAATGAGAAAGAGCAGCAGTGCTGAGGAGCTAGGGGTCAAAAGAAATTAGAAAACCGGCCTGTATGTGAATTTTTTTGGTTGAGAAAATTAAGGAAATGATGTAGCAATGAACACAAATGAAAAAATAATAAAATCACGGACTACACAACAGGATTCATCAGACCGACACAGACCCAACTCTGTCTCCCTGAGTCCTCCAAACTGATTTCAGATTTCAGTTCCTCCCTGGGCACAGGGAGATGCTCACGTGGGGTCCCTCAGCCAGAGCAGAGCTGCCTATTAATAACTGAAACTGCTCCAAGCTCTGGCTCCTCAAGGCACTCAAGCTCCTTCTAATTGCAGCAGCTTCTTCTTGTCTGCTCTCATCAAAGACTCATCAACTTCCCAAAATCAATCTTTATTATTTCAAGTCTGTCCCCAGCTTATTTCCTAGAAATAAGAGTCTCTCTTCCAGAGACTATTTCAGTAACTGCAACTATATGAGTGTGTCAAAAGACAGGAAGAAATTCCTGTTGGCCATGGAGGTTCCCATCAAAGGTTTGTAAGTTGTTCCAGAGTTTCATTGCCTGGACATGGGACACGACATTGTGGAATCACATCCCAAACCCATTCACACATTGCCTAGAAAAGCATAAAATAACACAATATCCGTGGCAGCCCAAGCTGGGATGTTTTTACCATTCCCTGTGTTTACCTGCACCAAGTGAAGTCAGCTGGAGCAGCAGTGCCAGGGAGAGTGACAGCAGTGTGACAGTGCAGGAGATCACAGAGGCCCTGGCCACGGGCCCGCCGATGCTATCGCTGCCTTTATTTGTTCTAGGCTGAGATAACACTGTTTGCAGGGACCTTGTTTCTTCTGCTTACAATTCCACATCAAAGAGAAAGGATCATCAGGTGACAGGCTAACTTTCATCTGCAAGTAAATGAGCTTCCTCAGTTCAGAACATGCTCTGCCTTCATTGAAAACCTTCCCAAATGCTCTTGGGCAAAAATATGAGTGTGGTGAGTGTTGACTCACAATGCTGTAGGACAAGAAAATGTATCCTCAACCAAACCATGCACCACATGCATGAGCACATTTTTCTTCTTTACACCTGAACTGTCCCAGTGTGGATCCGCTGAGAGCTTCAGTCTCTCTGTGGCACAGCTGAATACAACCAGAGTTTGAATGGATGGTGTTACCCAGTGCATCAGACATGCTGCTTTTTGTCCTCTTAAGGGAAAAAATATAAAATCCAAAGTGTCAGTGGCACTCAAGGACTAAAAGATATTAATCTGATGTAACCGAAACAGTGACTTCTGCCTGTGTTTGCAGAACAGTGACTTTGAACATTGTGACCTTGGGACTTGCATCACTCCAGCCAGTGAATTATCCGAGCACTTCACATTCTTCCATGACCATTGTCCTCACAGTTCCCTTCTCAGGCAGAGGTCCCCTTGCCATCTCAGCCCATCTTCATCCCAGTCACAAGAAAAAGCCAGTGGCTTTGTTAGGAACTGAGTGATCTTCACAGTCCCCACTTGATGTTTGATTCAGCACAAAAAGCTTCTTCCTGGATTTGCTGCTCAATATCAGCAAATACAACCTAATTTGCAATAACAGCACTTTAAAACTCAATAACACTCTGTTTGGTCGTTCAAAGCAGGCAGGAGGAGGAAAGGAAGGCCGTGTTAGGGACAGCAGCTGTGAAGAGCCAGGAATAATGCTGCTGCTCATCCTTCATTTGTACCAAGGGGAGGGGAAGCTCAGAAACCTGACCTTAGCAAGGACTGCACCTAAATGTCCCTCAGCATCACAACACCAACACAAGGGGGCTGGCAGGGACAGGCCCCTAAAATGAGGATCAGTGACAGCTGACACGTGGGTGACATGGAGACACTGCTTGATGGCAGTAATTGATCAGAAATCACTGTTATTAAATCACACCACTTGCTTCTTTCCTTTAATGCACACTGAGTGTGCAACTCAATCCACTAAGATGCTCCATTCCTGTCACTTTCTCTTAGGAGACAGGTGAGAAATAGAAGCTGCTGCTCTGCCCTCCAACCACTACAGACAAGGTAAAACAGAGACCAGGAATTCTGCAGGGCTGGTATTGCAAACTGGGTGAAATTGCAGTTCACCAGATATTCATCAATATCTGGAACACCAATAAACTTGGTTCCCAGATTTCCACTCCCAGAGTGAAAATGGCCTGCCATGTATTACGCTGCAGATCCAACTCTTCTTAGAAAAACTGGGCTCACGGTGTATTCCATGTGAAGTCATTTTGTGCAGTAGAGTGATCCCCTGTGGAAACTTCCCTGTGTCCAGAGCTCAGGCACAGCATGCAGAGAACCACCTGGAAGTTCCAGAAACATCACCCATGTACCAGTCCTTTGTCCAGGGACTGAATGGCCTTATATCATCAGCAGTAAGTAATAGCAGGAAACACACTGATGGGTCACACAGCAAGGAGAGACAAATCAACATACCAGCCTGGGAAAGAAGGAGATTTTGGAAATGTGGGGCAAAGCTCTGTCAGCCAGAATGTCATCTCCACAAGCAGATGATTTCAGCATGGGCATTAAAATCCCACATATAACACGGGCATAATGATGATGTTTAAACAATTTATAATGGGTACTAGCTAAACAAATTCTGACACTGATAATCACTCATGTCCATCAACACAAATTAGAACTTTTTATAGCTCCAGTACAGAAGGTGACCTTTAAGACCATTGGCCTTGATTCACAGTTAGCTTCAAACCAGGGGGGAAAAAAAAGGAAAAAGGTCTGGTTGCAAATATATAAATACTGTTCTAACCAGAAAGGAGGTACAGAGTCTCCCAGTGTGGGCCACAGAATATCTGCATTGAACAGTCTCCAAATTCTTGTCTAATGCTACTCATACATGACATTAACTCAACAAAAGAGCAGCACCACATACTACTCTTCTCACCAAACAGCAAAAAATACTTTTATTCCAAAAGAAAAAAGTAAAGCAATCCATCATATTATGTAAATCTTTTAAATGATGTGCATTGAGAATCACAGGTACCAATGCGATATTGTTTAATTATCCAGGGAGTTGTGAAACCCACCAACACGCCTCAGACTGGTTAGAATTTTCTCCATTTTCCACCATTCCAAAAGCTACACTGTTCACATCCCAAATGAAAACTGTGTGGCAAACTAGGAAAAAATTTTACTATGTTGATTCTGAGAATTTTAATGCAACGCTTTCACAGAGATGCTAATACTATACCCCAAACCCCCTGTATCAATAAGGGTTTCTTCTCTAAGACACGTTCTGTTTGGTTTCCAGTGTGTGCCTTGAAAACAAATTTATCAGCTGTAAAAGCCAGAAGAACATCTTTGTTCCTTGTGACTGGAGTCCTGTGCTTTGGTTTTCAATATTGAGTCTTTGTATGAGAGGAGAACAAAAATAACTCTGAAACATTAAACACATTATAGAACATGCTCAAGCAGATGACAGAGCGTGTATACACACAAATCTCAATGCTCTTTGTATTATTTATAAAAATTACTTGTTAGTACTATATATATTATCCCATAGGCACAGTTTTTCCTAATTTCCTCCCACTTTCCAGATGAGTTATTCCTTCTCATAGCAAACCATTGCCTGTAACAGCCATTACACTCTTCCAGAATGGCAGCACCAAAGCTTAACCTAAACTATCAGTAAATTAAATCCACACAGATTGAAACATTATCAACCACTATTACACTCAATAAGGCTTTCATATTCTACTTGTTACAAAGGCAGAAAACTTCAGGGAAATGGCACAACTCATAGGAAAAAAAGGTTTGAAGGAGCAGTAATCAGGGTACCACACTAATCCAAGCTCCCAGTGCCAGGGTCATAATCACAGCGCCCGAGGCTTCTCCCTGTCACACTGCTTTACATCTGCCAGGCTGTCACAAGCCTGTGCTTGCAGTGTGTAATTGCATCAGCAAGTGCAATACTCATTTCTTACCCCGTGGTGACATTTTTATTTCTGTATTTAAAGCAGGTTCCTCAGCAGTTACTCAGTGCTGTAAAGGTGGGGCTCTCCTGATGCCTCTAAGTGCTGCTGTGAAGGACTCGAGCAGAGCCCGCTGCAGGCACAGCAGTGGCAGCAAGAGCAGCTCCCTGTCCCCCCTCCATCACAGAATCAGTTTACTGAGCACTGTTTAAAACCTCATTTCAGACTTGCTCACCCTTGGCTAACACCCTCACTTCATCTTCCATCATTAAGGATGGGATTGTTCAAAGTATCAAAGCTGCAGGTTCCCCCACTTTGCTAGGAGAAGTTAATCAGCCTTTTGATTAAGTCTTCCTTTCAACTCTTTAATTGTCTGTCTGTGGCTTTTACCACCAATGTCAGGCAAAGCCTGACAGTGCTTCACGGGCACGAGACAAATGTTGAACATGTTACACGAGAAAAGGTTAAGTGCAAACACAGCCAGTAATCGGGGCTCTTTGGAGGCACTGCCAGAGCTGAATAAATCTGACAGCACCTCATTGCAAAGGGCAAGAATTTATTCCTGTCCAGGTTAAATGCTCTGCTCTTATCCCTTCTGTGGCTGGAACGTAAGAAAGGCTCTTTGTGTGCTGAAACAAACATTAAAGTGCCAACATACACAGAATGTATAAGGTGTCTGGGGATTATTCTTCAGCAAAGAGTTTAACTTACTTTGGCTTCAGTCTCTCCCCTGTGAAGTGTGTACAAATGATGGACGGCACTTTGTGATGATGACCAAGGATGTGTCAGTATTTGGAAAACATGGAAATCATGGCCTAACGTGTCAGTAGTGACCAGCAACATCCCTGGGTAAAAAAAAAAACAAAAAAACAAAAACAAAAAAAGAAAAACACAAAAGCACAAGAGATTAATCACTGCAAAAGAAGAGGCTTCAAATGTCTATCTAAAAAAGCAAGCGTGGCTTACATTTGGGTTTCTGGAAACAGAAGGAAACAGACACAGAAAATTACTGAATTGAAGGGGATTCACCTCGTAAAAATGAATGAGAACTTCAAGCAAAATCATATTCACAGAGTTACTACTTCAGTATTAATACAGTATTACAACACAAATCTATAAAAAACCAACTGAAAAATCTGAATATTCTCACTAAATTTGAGAACTGTGGGACCAAAATGAAGCATTGAAAAGATGAATGTTACAGCAAAATCCCCAAATGCTCTTCCCTGGGCAAGAGGAGTCTAAGAAAGATTGATGTTTCCACAACACCAATTTTTGGAAGAAGAGACATTATCAAAACCCTGCCAAAACAATCCAAACCAATCATCAAGAAGCATCTTTCTTACATATGAAAGAAACTGTCTGATCTGTTGGTGAAAGGCAGCAAATCAGAGCTGAGAGCTTTCAAGTGAAATACTGAATTAGGTATTAACTTCACTGAAAACAGGTCACTGACAGAGGTACTGAAATGATTCAATTAAAGATCAGCAGAATCACAGTAACTTATATATGTTACTTACTTTTTTTCTCCCACTATGTGTCAGTCCATAAGCCAGTTTTTAAACATTTACAAACATATTTGAAGTCAATTTACCATAAAAGGGCATGTTTTTATAGCAAAAATTAAGCAATTTTGTACATACAAGAAAAGTGCAGCATCATGGTAGAATGTAGAACTACAGCAACAAACTCTAAATTCATTTTTCAGTATAAAAATGTCTATATTACCATGCTTATTAATGAAATGCACTAAGTTACCACTCAAAGTACATTTAATTAATGTCAAATACAAAGTGACTTTAGCAGTTTAATAGAAACATTCTAAATAATTTTCAAGGAACCCGTCTATTAAAGGAATCCAGGAACTCTCACACAGCTCTGTTGTGAAGATTCTCCACATAAAGCCAAACTGAAATCTTTTAGGAAGAGAACTTAATCTCCACGTTTTACATAACACCTATTTAGAGGATAAATCATTATCTTATTGCTGTCCTAAAAAAGCATTTGCTCCCTTGGTTTATTTACATGTGGCTCCTCAGTTCATCATTCCCTGTGCTGCCCTCAGACACAGCCAGGACACATCTGAGAGCTCTCACACATCCCCACTGAAGTCCTACCTAATGACACTTGGAACGTGTTAGAATTAAACTGGAATAAACTCCTCTTGTGTACTGAACAGCAGAAAACCACTCTCTGAGTAAAGATTAAGTTTAATTAACTTTTCTGCTGGGCCACCATTACATCACCAGATCAGCACGCTGAGTGTTCTCCCTGCTTGGCAATGCTGGAATCCCCCTTCCCTCCAGCCCAGACAGAAGAATGTCAGTGGCCATGGCCGTGACCCTGCGGGCCCAGTGTCTGTCCCCCGTGCCACTGGCCATTTGGAGCACACGTGGGGCACAGCCCAGCGCCCACACCTCCAGCAGGACAACCTGGAACCACTGACCCCACACTTCTCATGGAACCAGGAGCCTCTCAAGGCGGGGAGGCCAAAATCAGAGATCCCATTCCATCCAAGAGCAAACTGCCTGCGAGGCTGGCAGGGCTGGGGCAGGAGGGCCACCCACGCTGCACGCAGCCATTCCTCACAGTCACACACACGCAGCATCCCAGGCCTGACCTCAGCAAGATTCCCTCCAGCAGACATACTTTTACTGTTACCGGCTGGGACAGCGAGCCCGGGCCCTGGAAATGAAAGGGAGTTTGTTATGGAGCTGAGAAACCCGGGAGTGCACTTGGGTATTATGTTTGGGCGGGAAGGCATGTGAGCTGAGGTTGGTCTGGATGTTAATGTTGGCTTAACTGGCAATTTCCTTGATTTGTAGTGACTGTGTTGATAGGAAATACAGCTAAAGTTGCCCCGGTGCAAGGCAGCCAAGTCTTTAGTGTGGGATTATGCACACAATTTGCATTAATTCTGTTCTGCAACATCACAAACTCCACTTCCCTTCTCGTGAAGTGTGCGGTCCTCAATAATATATAGCATTTCCAGCGGAGAAAGCTGGAAGCAAACAGGGGTTTGTGTGCTGAATTAGGCTGCCACTGTTACAGGAGCGAGGATATTCCAAAAGGGCTCATTCAACCCATAAGCATTTATTCTCTATTCCCATGTTTTTCTCTCCTCACGTGTTAGATGGCTTTATATAGAAGTGGTGTGTGCTTTGGGTCCTTCTGAGCTCTCCTTTATTCCTGCTGGAAAGGACCTTTGGAGAAGGAGAAGCTGGAGCAGATGAACCCATGAGGCTTCTCTCAACAGTGAGCAGACAGCCTGAGCAAACAGAGATAGCTTTTCCTCCCCCAAAGCTCTACAAGTCTTTTATAAATCCACACACAGGGCTGAGCACACCTAGAGACCCCAGGAGAGGCTCCTCACGGGTATCCCATCCCATGGCACAGTGCAAGGAAGATCTTACAAAACTTTTAAGGAGCCAAAAATCTGTCTGGAACTGGGGACAAAAAGCTGCCAGTGAAAACACCAGAATTCCCCCCCGTGTTGCCCATCACATGCATCGGTGTTTGGTCAGCCAGGATCTCATTTCCAGCGCTGGTGAGAGAGCCTCATGGTGCCACATGGGATAGGATTTCACCTCCCAGCCCTTCCCTGATCCCATAAACCCCTCCTGAACCCCAGCAGGGTACAGCTTGAGCACTCACCTCGGGCACAAACAGCACAAACCCCCAGAGCCCGTGCTGGGACCTGTTTGCTGCATCTATCGAGGGTCTGATCACTTCCAGACCATCCACACAGTCCTGGGTTTCACACTCACAGGCCTTGCCTTCGGGTTTGGGTTTTTTTTCTGTCTTTGCTAAGTTGAAGGAGTCCAGAGGTGAAAGATAATACATTTGTGGGTGGAAAGGAATTGACTTAAAAATAGAAAGATGAGTGGTATCTGATTTGGCAATTTTTGCCTAATCTAAACTCCTGCTGCCTGTCCTGTTTGGAATAAATGAATTTTAGTAGATGAAAGCCGAGGGAAAACAGGCCCTTCGCTTGTATTAGCGACTCTTTTTCAGTAAGTGAAAGAAGGACCTTTCACACCCACATTTGCATTTGAAGTACAAATATATTCTGGCAGAACTTGTATCAACACGGAGGTCCCAAGCACAACACCACAGATGGGAAAGAACGTGTATTTATAAAACAGCATTTTGAAATCTGCTCCTCACCCCTGTTATTCAATAAATCACCACTGCTTTAGAACACTGGACTTGGGTTTCACTGTGGTATTTTCCAGCCCTCGCTGCTTCACGCTGAAGAATCCCAGTTTTCCATTATCCCAGCTCAGTCATTTTGCTTCCCTTCCCATGTCCCTGCAGGAATACCTAATCCCAGCGGAGAAACACCAACTGCAATCCTGGTCCTTACCTCACTTTCACTTTCAAGTGCAGGAAACTTCAACTCAGCTTTCTAAGAGACCTTGTGACAGTTTTCCCAAAAAGTTGTTTGGACGGAAATACGGGTTAAAGCTGTTGTAAGTTCAGTCCAGAATGTTTTTTCTTATGATGTCCTTTATGGATGAATAATCAGAGATGAAAAGTGAATAATTCTTGAGGATTTCCTGCTTATTTTTCAAACTGGCAATAATCCCTGTTTAACAGATAACAGCTGAAATCCATTGGAAGTCTTGCATACACAGGACCCAGTGGAAATTTATGTGTCAAACAGACATTATTTAGAATGTATCTCACTGCAAAAGTTCTGATTTTGCTTATCCACAGCACAAGGGTGCAGCCAGATTAAATTAATGACTCTTTTACTGTGTGGTTGTTTCAAATCCACACAGAGGATTAAAATCCATACTTAAAGGAACAGACAGATATCCTAGATGGAAAAAAATTAGGAAGCTGTAAATCAGGGCAGGTAAAACAAAGCTTTGCCACTTTTCCTGCATTCTGTTTGGGAAACAATAACCTTCTTTCAGGATAGAAACCTTTTAAAAATGCAAGGAATATATGCATAAAAGGAAAAACTAGTACAGATGTAGACTGTGGGCTGAGAGCTATTTATGCAGTATCAGAAGACTAAACCAGACTCTGGCCTGGCCATAAACTAAGCCCACGCCCTAAATGAGGTGCCAAGCCACAAAAAGCATTTGCGTCAACTGGGAATACAAGGAAAAGAAGGGCTTCTAATTATAGGGCCTGGAAGCGGAAGGCCCGAGTGATTAGGAGTTGAGGCGCTGCTGTATGTTTATCTGGGAGCTTCCTCTCGGCCCCGCTTTGATGGATGAGGCTTGGCCTGCGGGCGGGGATCGCAGAGCTGCTGGTACACGGAGTTCTGCGCGGGGCCGAGGAGCCCGGCATGGGATGGAACGGGACGGGATGGGATGGGACAGCACAGAGCTCTCCACAGCTCGGCGTCAGCGGGGCAGCCCTGGTGGCAAATTAGAGAGCACGGCGTGCCCTGGGCTGGGAACCAGCACCGTGGAGCAGCCCCGCCACGTCCTATTTGTCCTATTTATACCACCCCCGAGTTCAGAGCTGCTGACTGCACACACACACGGGGCCCACGCAGCTTCACGGCCACTGGTGACACCAAGGCTGCAGGTTTGGTCCCCATGTGGGCCACCCGCTTGAGAGCTGGGCTGGCTGGTCCTCGTGGGTCCCACCTGTGATGCTGGGAGTTCAAGTCCCTGTTTTCAGAGGGCAGGAGCATCCCCTGCCTCCCAGAGCAATGTCATTCCATCATTACTCACTGAAGGACTCGACACGCTCAAGCTGTGCTGGATTTCTTTCCCAAACACCACAGTGATGCTGGGCCAGCAGGCACACATCTGCATGGAGGACACGTGCATCCATGGATGTGCTTCCTTTGGGAATGCAGCTCTTCCATGTCCACACACAGATCAGCACAGCCATTGCACAAACTCACTGTTTGCACAAGAAGTGATTAAAAATACAATCTTCTCAGACTTTAAATATGAACTCTGATACCATACACCACTGATACTAAGCTTTGAAGGCTTCCAAACTGAAGGATGGAGCACTCAGAAGAACCACAGTGAGTGATTCAGTCCCTCCCCACCTTGCAGGGGTTCCTGCTCCACTGCAGCTCCCTGGCTAAAGCAGCCACAGGCGTGTCTTGGTAAGAAGTGACAAAGTTTATATGGTTTTATGAAGCACCTGACCTGACCCATGAGCAGCAGCTTTATTTACACTCACTCAGCTCCTCTCCCAGGCTCATGCAAGGCAAAATACAGCCAAGCATTAGTGCTGCTTAAGCCCTGGACACTCCAAGTGGAACCTGGGCTCCAGACACAAAATCTGGTCTCAAAGAAACTCAACCAAATAAAGAAATGCTGATTTTAACAAGATTCACCACTAAAGAAACAAAATTATATAAAGATGTTCAACGTGTTTAAAATAAATATTTTTAAAAATCCCAGTGAGTCAAAAAAAATATAATTTTGTAACTAAATAACTCCCTATGAATGCACTCTGGAGATCTCTAGACACTGTAACACCCAGCACAGGGCAATAATTCAAGGTGAAAAGCAAAAGTCAAAATAAATAGAAAAATAAACAATTATTCTGTCATTAAATAATTACAGCTCATTTCCCTCTAGATGAGTGTTTTTCTGCCCACTTGCTCTGATCAATGGGAAAAACTTCTGCAGAGACGTTCCAATTTCAGCCTCTTTAACTATTAACTCAGGGCCACCGTCACGTTTCAATATAGAACACTTAAATAATCAGAGCAATTTCAGGTCTGTTAGAGGTGCACTCAGGCATCCTAAGGGGGACACAGTTTAATCTGTTTTACTGCTGGCCCAACATTAATTTTCTCGTTATTAATGGGTGGAAAGTCTCTTTTGTAGCCAAGGAAGCGTAATTATTTTAAATTTTCAATGTGCTGCACTTCACAGCTCTCAGCTGCCAAGCTGGCAGGAGTAACACTCCTGGAGAGCAGATCATTTATTTACCACATTTAAAAGAAAAAAAACCAAACAGGTATTTATAAACCAGCACCATCTTTTAGCTGTTTGTGAACTGAGAGTCTTACTGGAAAACTTTCTCCTGTTGACATTAAAATTACCATAATGAAACCAACTTGAAATGCAAAAGTGAACTGAATGTGATGTGTCCTTTAAGGGTTCCAGCATTGGATTAAGAACCAGGGATCCCATGGAATATTCTCCTCCTGCACTGAGTTACTGCAAGACCTTGAGAGACAACTCATTCCTTCAGTTTTCTTAACATTCACTTTCAATCCCTCATGTTCCAAGTTCTTTTACAGTGCATTTTCAACACATCCTTCTTTTTAACCTCTTCTAATTCCCTGGACTGCTTTGAATTCTGCTCTTTGCAAACCTCTCTCCCATCTCCTCTCCCTGGCACTGCTGGAATTTCACCACCATTCCTTCAGTCACCTTGAAAAGTCCCCACTTCTTGTTCCCTGAGGATTCATTTCTTCTTCTCCAAGCCTTTTCCTTTGGACTCTTCCTTACCACCTTGCCATTAACTCCATAAGGATCAAGTCTTACATCCTCCATCTCTCCTGCCTCATGGAGAACCTCTTGGACCAAAAACTCACCCATTCTGAACATGCTGGGTGAACTCAAACTTCTCTATGCAATAGATGTATATTATTAATATACTATGTATATTGTAATGCACTTGCCTCATCCCATCCATTTAAAAGCTGGTACTTGCAAATTTAGTGAGGACTTTGCAGCAGCTACAGGAATGTTTTAATTATTGTATTTTCAGTTTGTTTTTAAGGGCTTGTGCTGAAAAATAGGGGGTCTCTCCCTCTAAAAGGGTGAGAAGCCAGGACAGAATCCTGCCACTGGAAAACACATCCAAGCTGCATTTAAGGGTAGAGAAAAGCTTTCATTGAGAAACTCTCCTGTCCCAGGAGAAGACCACCAGGAAGCTTTTGTAACAAAACGTCCTTTTCAGAGGCTCTGAACCTACTTACTTGTCTTAACAAATTGGCAGTTGAAGCACAACCTCCAAAAAAATCAAATAGAGGATAATTCTCATCTTTCCTGGCTACCCACAGCCACCTCCTGGGTTTGTTGTACATATAGTTCTTGGCAATGCAGCCTTCCCTCCCCAGCCCCACCGAGGCACAAGGCACAGACCTTACAAAAACAGGCCTGAAGGATTTCAACACCCTTCAAAGAGACGAGCAAACCTCTCCCCTTAAACCCCACTCCCAAAGCAAACACAAGGAATAGAGGCATTTGCAGGGATGCTCCTGGAAACAAGGAGTAAGAGCAGTGACAGCTCCGAGAGCCACGGCAGGACTCGCTCTCCTCTCCCAGTGTCTCCAGAACAGGCAGCCTTTGGGTAAAACACATTCAGTTGTGGTGTCAAATCCAAGTTAACCTAAAAAGAATATTCATCCTTGCGCTTCATATTTCTATAAATCCTAAAAAAATCCCAATTTTATGACCCTAAACCATTGCAAATAAACAGAGTGCCACCTCCAGCACTGACTGCGAGTACACAAAGAAGTTCCACTTGCCCATCTCAAAAATTCTGTCACACATGAGACACGTTTTGTAGACAGAAGATATCACTGCAGGCAACAGATTTTAGCCTTAAAAAATACTAAAGGTGGAGACAGAAGTAAAAACGAGGGGTTTGGTTACTTCCAGACCTGCTGATAACATTTCCAAAGCGAGATGAGCAGCTGGTCCAGACTGAAAGGCTGAAAGCTCCTGATTCCTGTCCCTTCTACAGCCCAGCATCATTTACAGCCTTCATTTGAGGAGGGAGGTGAAAAGAAATTCCCTAAGTTCTACCCCCGTGTCATCTGTATTAAACCCTTGACCTCCACAACTTTCAAATTCCAAATAACTCACTTTCTACCTTCTTAGAAATACCAGCAAGAAATGCTAAGATATTAAAACTCCATTTGTTCCACATTTAAATAAAAAGCTAAAATTAAAAAAAAAAAATAATCAATACTTTTAGCTCAGTGTTTATAAAATTTAATTAAGCTTGGCATGGCTATAAAATTTTCTGTTTTCCTAGAGGCTGCAGAGGAAACTTACAGTTTATCATGAAATTTGGGTAATAGAACTGGTAAATAAGGTAGAAACCTCTCTGTCTGGAACTGATTTCTGCAGCACTGATCTGATTTCCTTCCTTACAGACCCTGCTTTTACTGTGTTATCTATGGCTGTAGAGAACTTGCCCAAGTGTAGACAACAATGAACTTAGCAACTCATATTCAGCCCTAGCACAAATAAAACATTCATAATTTGCCTTTAAATGTGGTGAAGTAAAGACAATTGACTGAAATAAAGCTGCAGCCCAATAGACTTTAAAATGACTCTTAAAAGCACATACAACAATTCCTGCAGCATGGAGAGATGTGTGTAATTTACACACAAGTTGGTTTTAATTATCACAGTTCATAAAGGCCTTTCTACCTCGAGCTGTCCAAAGGAAGGGTGGATTCTGCTCCTTTTGAACGTGGCAAAAACATTTTAAAGGGTCCTCCCTCTTGAAACTCAGACCCTTTAAGCATGTCCAGCTTTGCTAGAAGAACTAAAAAGCAGATTATTGCAGCTTTATCAGGGCTGTGATTTACAGAGGTTACAACTGGAGACGCCTCACCACGGCCGGGGCTCCCTCACCCCTCCCGGCCCCAGGGGTTCCAGCCAACACCACCAATGCTGCCATTAAAATATTTGTTTTAATTCTGACCCCAGAGTCACAGCTAATAAACAAGAAAGGCAGGGAGAGACTGAAAAACAAACTGGATGCAGCTGTTGCACTGGATGTTGCAAAAGGAGCAGCACGGCCTGTCCTGCTGTGGCTCCAGCAGGCAAAGCTGGCAAAGCTGGCAAAGCTGGCAAAGCTGGCAAAGCTGGCAGTGTGTGAGCCCACCCCAACATCTCCAGGGAGCATCTCCAAGGCTCAGAACCTGCTCAGAAAGGCACTGCAGAATCACACACAAAGCCCCATCCAGAGGAGTGACCAAGGAGGCTTCTGCTGCTCCACGGACTCCCCAAAACTGACTTCTTGTCTTTAAAAACAAAAGGATTGTTTTGCTTAGCACGTCTCTATAAAAATTGGTAAAAACACCTTTCCAGAATGCACAGAATTACAGATACTAGTTAGAGGATCAGGAACCTGGATATGCCTGAGAGGAATCCATGTAGAACAGGGCAGAGGGAGCCACATCCTTTTGAAATTGTAGACACAAATAAAAATTTAAGGATTAAAGATTAGGATAGTAAAAAAGCCTGAATTTTCACTTTGTTTTGAAATACATTCCTTGAGTATGGAGGAAAGTACAGATAAATGTATCTTTCAAAAATTTATACCGTTACATTGAAATAAAAACTAAAAATCAGAGGGAGACCTAAATCTCCCCAACTCCCACTGCAGCCCTGTTTCCCAGTCCCATCTCAGTCCAGGATTTTTGCTCCAATCCCAGGGCCTTCCATGAAGGTGCAGCAGTGACAGCTCTGGACCAAGAGGAAAAGGAGCAGGAACAGCCCACAGGGTGGGAGGGAAGGCAGGCAGGGAATTTCCCCTGGAGCAGCAGGGCCAGCTGGGATGAGAGAGGAACAAAGGGAATTCAGAACTGGAGAGGTTTTTCCTCCCTTGGAAATCAGCGTCCCACACAACTGAATGAAAAGTGAGGGTGTTTGCTGGGTTCCCTCAGCCTCCAGTCTAGACACCCTGCACTTCAGACTAAGCCAGTTTATCACTGAGAGCCCATTCCAAGCGTAACATTTAATCCTTCCCTTCCCTCTCCTGTTTCTGACCCTGCACGCTCTTCCAACTCCTGGCAGACTCTCCCTGACACGTTAAAAGCTTGGAGGCTTTGCTGTAAACATCTTCATTTCAGCAACCCCCCCTGGGTATTCCTTCCTTTTGGGAACTTCCAAAATTTAGTGCAGGTCACCTCCATCCAGAGTTCACACAATGAGCTTTACATTAAGTAGCAGAGGGGATTCTTGTGCACCACTCCAATCACCACATCATTCTGCAAATGGTTTGTCCCCCTATACATAAATATCAAATCTAAATATATAGAAATACATATATTATAGACATATAAAAGTTCAAAGCCTCCTAATGATAAATTCTTGCATAATGTTGCACTGGCAGAAAAACATCTTAATAACCACACAAATATTTACTTAATTTCTTTATCCTGGCTGCATTTTAATAATGGCAAAAATTCAACCATAATAAATAGACTTAGGTGTCAATTCTGCTGCTTTCCCTCACATAACAGAAAGTTGGTACTAGTTACAGAACTGTAACTGGTTGTACAGGGGATCAAGGAATCCTGGAATGGTTTGGGTTTGAAGGACCTCAAAGATGATCTGTTCCACCCCCTGCCATGGGCAGGGACACCTCCCACTATCCCAGGGTGCTCCAAGCCCTGTCCAGCCTGGCCCTGGACATTTCCAGGCAAAATATGATGCACAGGTTTGGGAGTAGATCTGCACTGGTGCAGCCTGAATAATTCATTTAAATTACCTGATGGGAATTAGGAAGCAGCACTACAGTTTTTGTCTGGACACTCTGCCCACAGTAAGCTGGCCTTCAATTCAGCCAAAACTGAATATTCAAACTAAAATAAATCAAGCCAATGTTAACTCTAAGTAAAAGCATCCACACAAAAGCCTAATGTGATTTTCATTTAATAAGTGATCTTACAGCCACTTTGTCAGTATAAGCCTCTTGTTTCCACTGCACCAACATCCCTGCCAGAGGTACATTAATAAAGTCCCCAGACTATTAATATTCAGGTCCTTGTACTATTTAGTCTCAAAAAGTTTTCAGAAAAGGCTTAAAGTTTTCCTAAAAGTGCTTCCACAGACCTGAAGAGCTGTGCAGCTCATGGGCTGGGACATGAGGAAATGGAGTCATTGAGGAGCCACAGAGAAGAAAACAGCTCAGTGGAACAGAGCAGAGTGCCCTGATTGCCTTTCCAGCACGAGTCTGCAGTTGCTGTTTGCAAGGATGAGTGCAGGGGGGTTTTCTCTGTGAGCAGCCAAGGATGGCATCAAAAGCCACCTTTTGTTTTGTTCTCTGGGATGAGCTCGACTTGACTGCCAATACACCACTCTAGAATGGACTGAGATGATGCTGCAGCCCTGGCTTCAGACAACCCCCTGCCTTGATGTGAAACACAGAGCCCTGTGCTAAGTGCTGCTCTCACTGCAGAGTTTCCCCCTACTTTGCTCCTGCACACAAGGCATGGTCCTATCAGCCCTCCCTCCTGCACACAGCCCTGGGCACTTGCAAGGAGCCAAAAATAACCCCCAGGAGAAAAAGGCATCCCTCTGCTCTGTCACATACAAATCACTGCAATCCCAGCACCTGAGCAAAGCAAGGAATTTGATCCTAACACAAGTACTCTGGTAATTTGCAAAAATATCCTTCCATTTTAAAAAATAAGTTAATTCAGTTTAGCACAAACATTCTGCTTCCTTGAAATTTATGTAATCCTAAAAACTGTCCTAAGGAGGCATTTAAGTAATATCTACAAACCACTCTAATTTAAGCAGCTGTATTTATTTCACTTAATTAGCACTGCTAAGCTCCAGGTATTGTCCTTCCTGCAGAGCACAAGGCAAAGGGAGTGCTCTGGAATAGCTGATTCTCAGTTCAGTGCACAGAGCTCCATAAAACCCTCTCTCTGAAGCAAACCCAGCCAGATGAGAATACAGCTTTTTCTGTCACAAATTCCCAGTGAAGACACTGTGAACTGCACAGCACTATTAAAGAGTTCTGACACAACAGATGGGGTGTCAGAATGACACCAACTGGTCAGTAGAAGTGAAAACATAAATGACAGACATGGAGTTTTATTCTGTGAAATGTGACTTCACCCTCACGATCTGCCTGGCATTTGCTGTGTGACAGAAATTGCTTGTGTAGGCAAGGGGAGGTTGTTGATGCCCTGACCACCCCCTGGGCTGCTGCTGCCAGCAGCCAAAACATCATCTGCCTGTACATAATGAACGTGTTAATTATCAGGTTAATCAGATTATGAGTCCCCAAGGTTTGTAGTTCTCTCTGCTGCCCACAGTATTTCTAATGAGGAAGGAGAGGAACAGGTTCTTTGGAGGAGTTTCTTAAGAGTATTTTCAGATTAGAGTTGATTTCATCCAGGAGAGAAGGCAGAATCACAAACACTTAATCAACAAACAAACACTGGCATTGTAAGTTACATTAAAACCAGCAAAAGGATTGTATTTTCCTACTTATGGAGGAGTACAGTTTAATCCAGGTGCTGATCCTCTGCATACATGTATCCCCCAACACCTGGGTACCTGGCTGGGACAGGAACTCCTCAGTGCTCCTGCCACACTTGGAAGGGATGGACCGAATCTCCTCCCTTTTACCAGCGTGAAAGTGGCTCAAGTTTGAAATTCCCAGAAAAGGCAAATGACACACCCAGCAGTGAGCAGGGCACAGCCCTGGGTACCTGCCATCCCTGCAGTGCTTCCCACCCCTCCCTGGGGCAGGGCAGCTCTTACCACTGGGGTTGAAGGCCATGCAGCAGATGGGCTTCTCGTGCGCCGGGAAATGGGCCACGATGCCGTCGCTGTCCGAGTCCTCGCTCACCAGCACCTGCAAGAGCAACAGAGCCACAGCTCAGCAGGGCAGACACCCAGGGGCAAAACTCAGCTCACCACACAGCAAATGCCTGTAGGATGGGCACAGTGGTGGGAACTCACAGTACAGAGCAGTATATAACATAGATAACAAGATATATTTAACAATATAACACAAACCCATGGAATTCTTTCAGATGAAGAGAGGTGAGATCTGCTCCAATAACCTGCTATTAACTAGGAATTATGCACTTTATACCTGATTTTCTATTTATCCTACTCAAATAGGACAAAAGAGTAAAATATTCCTGTCTGGCTCCACGATTTCCTCCTGCAGGGAGAGGCATTTGAGGTTTCCACAGCCCTTGGCTGAGGCAAGGGCTGTGACCTCCCTGGATGTCTACAAGGGAGAAGCCCATTGCTCCCAAACCTGGGAGGGAACAATCCTGCTCCTCCACAACAGGAGCTCCCACCCCACCAGACTCACTGCAGAGGGCACAGAGCTCTCTTCTGCAACCAATAACAAAAATCACATAATAGAAAGGAAAACAAGAGGCAGCACAGAGAGTTTTAAAGAAAAGGGAATATTTAATCCTTAAACAAACCAGAATTTTCTCTGGAAGGACTCAAAGCACACATGGCAAGTCAGTGGAAAACCAGAGCAAAGCCCCAAAGAAAGTGGGTTTGCTTTCCATCAGTCACACAGGTGGGAACACGACAGCTTGGACTGGAGGGGTCTGGATTTCCAAAGGATGCAACCAATGCCAAGGGCTGGGAGAGTGGCTGGAAGCAGCTGTGCTGGAAAGAGCAGCTTACAAGAATTCTCTCTGTCTTGAAACTGCCTCAATGAACACAAAATAACATTGTAACAAAGGCTGTTAATCAAAACCCCTTAAAAAAACCCCCCATGCTGGCATAAAATACCTTCTTGTGAACAAAAAAAAAGGAATTAAAAGACGGGAGAGAGTTTTCACAGGAGAGGGAGGTTCAGTGGAAAATACCTGGCCCAAGATCCATGTTGTGCAATATTTTCTGCAGAAAAGGACAAAGGATGAACTTCTGGGTTTTTTCAACAGAAGCCAATTTGAAGCTGATAAAACCCCTGGGCCAGTCTAAGCTAAAGCTGCCTGTGAGGACATCCAAAGGGACATCCAAAAGGACACATGTTCATGTCTGAACTGCATGAAAAGCAAAGATATTCTTAGATTTATAGAAAAGAACCAAAAACTGTGTGGCCAAAGCACATGAAAGGACTGTAGGGATATTTTATTCCTTGATTACATCTTCAAGACTAAATTAAGCAAAACAAAGATCTGTCACAAAAAGACTTAAAAAGGGGTTTCTGTGGTAAGCAAAAACCACCTTCTTAATAAGCTGGTGCAAAACTGCCCCTCTCAAGTTCTCAGTGATTTGTCCAAAATAATCTGAAGGTTTTTAATACTTCCTACTCCGAGCAGATACCAAAATCATTTGGAGATGCATCAACAGTATCTAAATCACTGCTAGAAAGAGTTTTACAGGATATTTCAACTCTAGCATCTTCTACAGGCTGTAAACTGGATGAATTCAGCATGGCTTATTTTAATAAAAAACTAAAAATGATGAATGCACTGCTGTTATCACCCCCTGTCCAACAGGCAGGGGACACCCTGCATGGTGAGGTGATCCTTAAATAACTTTCCTCTGGAAATATGATACAAAGCAAAAACATCACATTACAAATTGTCACAACACCTCAGCTGTAACACTCAGAGAACACAATAAAGCCCAAATCTCTATTTGTACGTGATGTTAACTGATTCCATGCTCTATTTTTTTTCTTTCAATCACTGCTTAGAATTTTCCTCCAAAAGGAGTTTTTCAAACACACGATGCCTTAAGAATACACTATTTTCTGTATGAGAGACCTTTATTTGGATTTATCTTTCTCAGCACAGCAGGGCTTCTATCAAGTTGGAGAGAGGAAACTGCACAGATTTGGGGTGGACAAGGACGGAACCCAGAGCTGTACAACAATCACAAATCCTCCAATCTCTGCCCCAGAGACTTCCCAAATTTCAGAGCCACTCCTTGCAGAGCTGGAGTGGATGGTGCTGGTGGAGGTCTCAGTGTCCACAGGGTAACAAATGGCCCATCAGATCAGCACCCTCATCATCCCACTGGCTCCTCTGAACCACTCCATAGTTTCTTACCCCTGAGAACAGCAGAGCTGGAAACTTTTCCTGGAAATCCAAACAGTGGGACAATTTCCCTAAAAACACAGACAAGGGCTCAGAGGGAGCAGCTCCTTCACCTTCCCAGGGCTGGCAGAGCCCACGGAAATCCCAAGCCTGGAAGTTTTTCCCTCTCATGGTTCATTCTCCAAGGCAGTGTCCTCTGACCACCCCACTGCTCCCAGGGCATCCTTCCATCTCCTACCAGCCACCAGCTTTTTCCTCCTCTGCCATGTTTTTCTTCATCCACTGTATTTTCCCTACTGCTCAACAGAGGCCACTAGTAATTATGACTTCAATTATTTTAATCTTTAAAGGCAAATTACACCACTTATCCCAGTGGAGACATGTTTTTAAATAAAACATGAAAGTAGCACAAGTAAAAATGGGCCCAAATCTAATCAAGCAGGTCCTACTCTTAATACAATTAAGAAAGAGTAATCCCATCATCATAAAAACAAATAGGTTTGGCAATAAGTATAAATACGAATATTGTATCATAAAGACATCCTTGCTGTGCAGTGGAGATCTCCAGTGCTTTAAAAGCTGCAGGTTCCTCCCCACCAACCCCCAACAGCCTCCCCCAATTTCTGGCCAAGGTCAAACATCAGTGGAAAAGGGCTCCAAGTGATAGATCTGTGGCATTAACTACTGCTCCCCCTTTAATAGGATCCAGCACAAACTCAAAGCAGCCTCGCGCTCAGCCTGAACCATTTATCTGAGACAAAAATGTCTGCTTGACAAAAACCAGATCCCCTTTAATAAAAGTGAGGCAGACAGTATTATGCTCCCAGGGAATCCTGGTGCTCCTTTTATACTTATATATAAAAAGAATTCTTCTGTAATACACGGAGATATAAAAAGTGAAGAAAACTGAGGCGAACTGTAGGAGCATGAGAACATCAGCTCGGACTCTGTGAGAGCTGCTCCTAAAATAAAAGCCCTGGTGTTAATGACCAGTGGAATTATGTCCACAGTTAAAGTTTTATTATGGAATTTGCTTTACTCTTTGTCCTTCTTTCTGCTCTAGCCCAAAGTTCCCCAACAACTCCTGCTCCCGATAAGCATCTTGATTTGGTTCAATTGCCATCAACTCCTCACCAAAGCAAAATGAACTTTTGAAACCGCTGCAGTCAGACTTTTTTTCCCCAAAAATTCCTTTTTAATGCAATAAAAAGTTAATAGGGAACAGAGAGAAAAAAAAAGCCCCAATCACATTTTAAAGCATAAACAGATCAACATGTTATCTCCTTTTCCTAGGCTATTTTGCAAATACTTGCCCAGATCGAGGATGAGCTCGAGGGCTCATCACCCCCAGCCCTGAGAACACCCGACCCACGTCCTGGAGGGACCAACCCACTGCTGGATGGGGAACACATTGCCAGTCCAGCCCCAAAACTGGCCACTCCTGACAGGGTCATTATTGCAGCCAGCCCGTGGGTGGCCCAGTGGATGAATTCATTAAAATACAGAAACAAAGGTCGAAAGAAAATCATTTTTCTTTCAAGCCCGAGCCAATAAAGTCGTCCACATTTAATTCCAATTACTGAAAAAAGAGGACATCTGTACAGCTTTAGTTTTCTCCTGTTCAACTAATTAACAGATTCAAATAAATAGTGGTTCCATCTAACTGAAAAGTTTGCTAACACTTCATTAGAAGGAAGTTTAAACAAGCACACGACCTTGTTAACATATTTTGGTTTACCACAAAGTTACTTGGGCATCTCGATAATTATTTTTATTCCTTTTGCAAATATCTCGTGACAGCCAATGTCAATAATTCTGCATTCCTCTGCATTTATTTAATTACCTCATAATTCAAATTTTCTTCAAGTATCCCCAATTATGAAAGTAGGAGCTATCCCATAAACAGCTCCTGGGGAGGAGAGTTTACTACAATATCTACATTCATAAGGTTTATTAAAATATTCCCCCTGCAGATCTGATCCTGGAAGATTCCATTAGGATTTCTTTGGTCCTTAATTGTGTATTTTTCAGTGGTGAGTTTGCATTTCACCCTCTGTGCAATGCACAAAACACATCCAGTTCCCCCTCACATTCCTCATACTTGATGTCTTTGAAATGGGAGAAATAACAAAAAATTAGCAAAAACTTGAAGGTATAATTAATTCCTCTGGCTTTTATCCAAAACATGCTCCTTAATCGTCCTACTGGCAAATAAGTTGATAAATTTGCCCAAAACAGCCTTTGAAAACCTGTGCTGTTCTGCTCAGGTAACTGGACAAGCACTTCCATCCCTACTTTGCAAGCCTTTAAATACGTTTATTTTTCAAAAACCCTGCTTCTCCCCTGAAAAATGGGATTAGTTTTCCTCCAAAACGATCTGCCGGCCTCAGATTTACTGTCGCTGCCTTGCATTTTATTTCTCTCTCTAAAACAGATTTCTTCCTTTTCTTTTCCACCATATGTTAACTTAAAGATACATTTTATGATTTGGAAATTGGTTTATTTCCCTACAACACCCAAACTCTTAGCTAGGCTGTGCAGCTCCATAGAAACCCTTATGGACCCGAAGGAGGAGAGATATTTATTTTATATTAGGAGCGTCCTGATGATAAGAAAACAACTCCTTGCTGCTTGTGAAACTGCCCTGAGCTGCAGCCAGGCTGGCACCCCTGGGAGCACACACACCCCCACACTGATGAGCAGGACTCAAGGCTTTCCAAGTGCTGCTTCAGCCCAGAAAACACTTAATTCGCATTATTAATTTGGGTTTTCCCAGTCAGACCAAAGCCTGGAACATCAGTGGGACATCCCACAGCAGGAGGAAGCAGGAATGCCACCAAGGGTTTGTTTGTTCCCACCCAGAGCTGTGGTTTCCTGAAATCTAAAAACTGGGATGGCACAGCCAGGGAAAATCTCTTCACAGTGGGCAGAGAGTGGAAAGGGCTGCCCAGGGAGGAGGAGCTGCCACCCCCAGGAGTGCCCAAGGACCAGCAGACATGGCACTTGGTGATATGGCTCTGTGGGCTGGTGGGATTCAGGCAAAGGTTGGACTTGGTGGTCAAGACCTTCATGACTCTGTGATTCCATAAACCAGGAACTTTAGGGAAACCACTGCACCAGGAGAGCAGGGGGTGAGGGCAGTGGCTCTCCCCAAACACCAGAGAGGGTTGGCATCAGCCAGCTGCTCCATGCTCTGCCATTCCAGCCACAGGGCTGGCACAGGCAGGTTGGGTGGCCACTGTCAGCAAGCAGACTGGCCACAGAAGAGTGGAAGGGTCTCAGAAATGAACAGGATGAGCAATAACCTGTGCAGCTCCAGCCGTCGGTGTCGGGGATCAGCTGGATGCTCCACCACCAGGAGCAATCACTGCTCAGGGGGATCCTCACCTCAGTTCAAGGTCAGACCTGCTAAAACACTTCTCTAAACTAAAGCTCTGCTCAATTCTGCCACAAAAACCAGCCAAGACACACTGGTGCCACCTCCCCCAGCCTGGCACTGCCCACACCCATCCCCACTGGAAACAGCTGGAGGAGCAACTTGGTGGGGACTGGGAGCACCCAGGACACTCCTCACGTGAGGAGGGTCCGTGCTGGGATGCCCAAGTACAAAGGGTATTTATTTCTTTTTAATCAACTTTCCTTCTACTAGAAGCACATTTCAGTAAGAGAACGTGGCCAGAAAGTCTTCTCCACCATGAAAATCTAAGAAAAGAAAGGTTATTTTCATTTCCTGGCAAAAACCAGAACGCTAATTCTGAAAGCAAATCGCAGCAGTGAAAATAAAGGAGTAATTTAACAGCATTTTAAAGCTCCAGCTCACAAAAACATGAATGCAATACACACACAATTAGGCCATCCAGCTTAGAGCCTCCTTCCCTGGAGATTGCAGGCAAAAATGATTTTCTACAACTGATGGCTTATTTATGTTAGAGCAGCAGTATTTGGACAAGGGGAGCCTTATCATTTTTACAGCTACTCTCCTGTAGTGCCCTTTAGGCTTCAGAGCTCCCTGCTACTGTCAAGGTCAGAGGACAAGTTCATAAAACCTCTAAATCATACATAACAAGACTTAAAAACCTCAGATCTATCATTTTTTTCCCCCTAGGCCTATGCAGAAGAATCAAAGCACAGACAACGACCAGCAGAAGTAATGACCACATTAAAAAGGTTCATCAGAAATTTATGAAGGAAAATTTCTCTTTTTTTTTTTTCCTGGTTGTAAATGAAGAGCCAAAAGACCTTTGTTTTTTCCCTGGAAACAAAAACAAACCCCAACAGCCAACAGAATTATTTTAAGACCCGACTCTTACAATCTTTAGTAAATAAATTCTTTTTCCATTCTCCTTCTTTCTTTTATTTCAATTTTGGAAGAAAAGGCCAATAATGTTTTATGAACAATCCCCTTTCAATGTAACATTGCTTGGCTAAGTACTTCCAAAAGTAATTCTCAGGAAAAACCATAACAGGATCTTTCTTTGCTTTCTTTCTTTTCAAGTAAAACATTTTATTTTCTTGTCAGGTCAATCTGACTATTGATGTGCCCTTAATACCTCACCAAATCACCTGCAATAAGCACCATAAATATAGGGAAAACAAGAAAAAATAAAGGCTTTTTCTCTTTATATTCAATAAATGTGACCACAAGAAAAAAAATTTACAGACTAGTCAGAGAATAACGAAGTGCGTGGGAGCTCTGTATAAACACTGGGTCCAGGACCAGACACTCAGAAATCAAATGAAATAAATAAAAAAAAAAGACTTGAAAATCTTCTCTGTCATAAGGACAGTAAAACCCACCCATTTACGGCTGGTGTGATAATGGTATGGATTTTGAAACATGATTATGCCTGATATTTGTACTGTGTATTATTATATACAATAAATGTACTGTATTATTAGTAAAACAGCACAAATGTCTCACAAAACAGCATCATGCCTGGCTTCATTTTAGTCTTAAGATTTACATAAAATGACAAGTATGAACTTCAGATCCAACTTCACCCATTACCTTTTTTCAGTTGGAATTCAACGATCCACTGCATTTCTGGACAATGATGTTCTGCATTAATTAATAAACCAGATTTCACCTCCAGAATCCACTGCATTTCTGGACAATCCTGTTGTGCATTAATTAATTAATAAACCAGACTTCACCTCCCCTTCAGCTGATCAGCATCAATCAGTGTCAATTAGGAACAAGCATTCCAGAGCCACAATGTGACACTTCACACTCGCTCCTGTCAAAGTGTCACATAAATATGTCCAAAGGACAATATATATTTTGGCTTCCTTTCAGCCCTGGCTGGGACTCGACCCCAGAAGAGCTCCTGGCCTGAAAAGCTCGCTTATTTTTGTGTGTGTGCAGGATGGGCACGTGAGGAGTGTTACCTGTCCCTCTGCCACCGTGTCGGTGTCGATGATGGTGACAATGCCGGGCACCAGCGGGCTCCGGCGCAGGTTGCTGTGAGCCAGAATCTCCTCCTCGGTGGCCCCCGAGGGCAGAGTCCCCGTCAGCTGCGTCACCACCTTCCCCACCATCGTCAGCCCCGTCTTTATGGTCTACAAAGAGGGGGGAAACACACAATAAATGATTTTTAGGGTTGTTTCAGGGCTTTACCTCGGGGGGTTTTCTCAAAGAAGAAATAAATGTGATGTATCGGCTGCAGGAGCGGAAACAGCCTGAAAAAATTTAGCAGCATATCCACTGGAAGAATTCACCTTTCTTTTGGAATTGAATCATTGCAAAGCATTCTGGAAAAAGAAAAGGAAGTATTTTAATGTTTAAATAATATAATGTTTTCCTACTTTAAGTATTTTGGGAGTTTTTTTCTTTCTTTAATTTCATTCTGACTTATTCCCACAGGACTCTAAGGATGGAATGACAAGGCCAAGCTGATCCTGACAGAGATTTGTCCTCTGCACAGAGCAAGAGAGGAAATTCAGCCTTCTCTGGATCTCACACACTCACCTGTCCCTCCTTTTCACAGCATTAAAACTGGATATGAGACTCAAATACAGGAGAATTGAAAATGCCCCCCAAAAGTGCTCAAGAACCTCATCCCCACTGACATCCCAGCACTAACAATGGCACTTCCCAGGCTCTGCATGTTTTCCAGACGTGGCTTTGAAAACACATTCACTGCCCCAGCTTTTATGGGCTAAAGATGCTGGGGATTGGTTTTATGTTGCTTTATTTCGTTTGGAGGAAGAGGCAGAGCAGACCCGGTAGGGGAGATGAGGATTTGAAGAAAAACAAACCCAACTACAACTTTAAATATTTTCTCCTTGAATCAAGGACTGAACCCGATTTGCCTGTAAAGAACTGAGCAGATTTATTATGCAATATAAATAAGAAATAGCAAAAGAGATCAGAATGGAATGACACTGTAACAAGCCAATTCTTAACTAAAAAGACAAGCTAAGCTGCCTGCTAAATTGAAAAGCACAAAAACGCCCAGATCCCAGGCTGAAACCAAGAAGCAGCCACAAATCAATTGCAACTGCTTTGTTTAGTGCTAAAATCTCAAACTGCAGTGATTAGAAAACACATTAGTGTTCATCAATTAGCAGCCAAACGCTTGCTTTAATAATTGATGGGCACTGGGCTGCCCAGCAGTGGCGGGTGCTGTCAGGAAAGCCTGAGCAGGGCCAAGAGGGGCAGGCGCCACCCGTATCGATGGGCAGCAGGAAGGGATTAACCTCTGAGATGCCTCCGCTGATGGACTCACCCCATTACTGCTAATGGAGAGCCCTCCACCCCACAGCCAGCCAGGCCCACTCCACAGCCACGGCTGTGGCAGGCAAAGTCTTCACTAATATCCTGCCATTTGTTTCTTGTTATTTCTTTTTATGCCTGGCCGTGGTCGGGGAGGATAAACCGGATTTTAAGGGTGGCAGAGGGATGGAGAAGGGACCATAAAGTGGGTATTGATGGGAGAGGAGTGATTCTAAAAGAGGATGGAGTGCGACTCTCCTCCCAAAAACTGACAAGGCAGCTTTTTGGCCAGTGGTTAAAACCCTAGAGAGTGATCAGTTTAAAGTTTACACAGCAGGAAGGAGAAATCAGGAAATAAGACACAACAAAGCGAAAAGGCCAAAAATTGGAACTGCCCTATTTTAGAAAGTATCTTTAATACTTACAGCCCGGGCAAGAGGATGAGGAGGTGCTGCTCTATGTGCCCAGCTTCCCAGGCCATCCTTAACCTTTCCCAGGCCATCCCATCCATTAGCACTAACGAGCTTGCTCTCACATGAGCTGTTAGTCCTCATTAAGGAGTTATCAGGTAACAAGAGAAAACACATGCAGCCTTTGCTAAATCACTTCACCACCAGGGGATTAAAAGATACGGAGAGAGAATCAAGCAAAGGAGTTACGAGGTGAGAAGGACTTGGTTTATAATTCGATGCAAGACATTTGACAGGCCAAATGCATTTTAAATGAAATAGGTTGAAGTTTGCACTGTCCCAGCTCCTTTGTCACTGATGGGAACCTGGTGCAGTGAAGTCTGCTTATAAATGAAATTAAAATACTCGATCCAGTTACTTTTGTAAGCACTGGTGCACGTGGTGCAGACACACATTATTTATAAGCTCACTTGTACCCTATCTACTTAAAAATAAGACTGTTCACATTCATTGAAATATAAAGAAATAGATATATTTAATTAAAATAAATGTTTGCACTCTTATCTCATTTAATTGAAAAATAAGTACAACTTTAATTAGATGGAAAGAATTAAAATGCATCATTCAGTGCTTTTTAGGCTGTTTTATTCCAACAAAGGCCTTGCATCCTTTTAGCAACAACACAATACAGTGTTCCTGTTTCTCCTAATAAATACATTTTATATGATTTATTTGCTTGCAAATGAAAAATCTATAGAAAGCACAAAGAGGTATCAGAAAGATCTGCCCTGAGTGTCAACACAGTCGAGTCTGAACAAAGTGAAAGTACAATAACTACAGATTCGAGTTCAAACTATCTGGGCTTCAAATATCTGGGCTTTGCACTGAAGTTTCCCTTTCCTGCTCTTGCCCCATATTCTAAAAAGAGGTAAAACAGGGAATAAACTTGCTGGGAAATCCATCTTAAACAGCAAATGTGACTGCTGGGGGTACCTGGAAGGAGCTCCACTCCCCAAAAGCTGATAGCTCTGCTGATGAAAGCAAGGGAATCCCAAACCACTGCAGGCTGACAGGACATACAGCAGGAGAGGTTTGTAAGTGATGCCTTACACAAGGATGGAGCAAAGCTGATGGTGAGGCAACGAGAGGGACAAAGAGCAACACACATTTGGAGCATTATTTGCCAACAAGTCAGCACTGCAGTTATCAGAGATGAAAACTTGGAAGATAAGAAGCCAAGACTCAATGAAATCACTCATAAATTAAACTTTTCAGAGTCACTGAAATGTTCTTGGACGTGGATAACAAATTAACACACTAAGGCTGGGACAGACTCAAGAGGGAAATTGTGCAAATATTTAAAACTATGTGAGTATTAATCTGGTCTGTTACAGTAACAGTGAGGAGCACAAGCCACCATGTGCTGTGCAAACAATGCTGTGACCTGAGGATTATCCCTTTTCCTGACTCTCACTAGGAGTTTATCTCCGTACGGAGGAGAACAGTCTTTCCTTCCCTATGATTATAAACATATTTTATCTTCAGTATCTACTCACATGATGCAATAGCACTACTTCAGTGTGATAAATTCAGCTTAGCATCGGAATTTCTGGATTATGATCCTTGGCTAGTGCTACTCAGCAGGGAAGGTCATCAGCTGCAGTGATCTGCTTGGAGGGTTTTACCACAGCTCATCCAAACTGTGGCTGATCACACTAAGCCACTCAGTTTTCAGCCTTATCTCTGCTATAAAAAATGATGCTGAGATTGAAGGAATTTGGGGAGATTTCCTCACACACCTTTTTTTTTATTTTACTTTGCTGATGGTGAGTGAAAGTACACAGAGATCCAGCAAATTACAGCAGGATCAATTCCACTTCCCCTCAACTATGTAAAAAACTGTGATTTTTCTCCTCCTCCAGCCACACTGTGATTGTGATGGACTCTGTTTGTTTTTGTGTTTTGTTTTCACATGAGCTGGCCTGCCCTGTGTCTCTCTTTGTGGCTTCTCCTAACTGTTGTTTTGTGCAGGGACACTGAGCCTCCTGTGCTGTGCTGTCATTTCATTCCTATTATTAGCTGGGTTTGGTCGTGCACATGAGAAATGAAAAGGCTCGTGGTTACAAGGAAAGCTTGTAATCAGCACCGAGCTCACCAGGCAGGGCCAGAACTCACTTGGAGGGGGGGTGAGAAAAAGAAATTACTTGGCAAAATGGTGGTGCTGGGGGGGAATAGTAAAACAAAAGCTGTGCACACAGTGCCCTGTTGAAGATTTTTCCAAGCCATGGTCTTCCTTTGCTGCTGTGAAACCCCAGCCATTCCTCTGAAAAGAGGGATATTACAACATATGAACCAAGAAAACGAGTCAATGGACCTGTATGTAAACAGCCATTAATAAGCTCTACCCTTCAAAGAAGGTAATTAATTAGCTCCAGTACTGCACTGTCATCCTTCAGAGAGATTAAAATGCACCATGTGAGTGTGATGGAGTCCAAGAAGCACCAAGCACTTGTAAAGTCACTTCTCACGATGCTTAAAAGACTAATAATCCACGATGTTGATTTCTAATCATATAAACTTGTACCATTATGAATAGCCACACTACAAACCCCTTTTACTACGACATCCCCCTGACAGGAATAGCTGTTTGCAACAAACAAAACTCCCCAAATCCAGTTCAAAATCCTTTGTGGAAGGCTCAGTGGCTGCTCAGAGACTGGCAGGGGCACGGTGCTGGTGCCTGCAGGGCTCTGTGCTCTGCTCCCAGGGAAGGGAGGGGGTGATGACACACAGCACAATTCAGCAGGGAAACCTCATAATTATGTTCCACGATAACCTCTCCCAGGGCAGATGATGGACTCACTTTGGCAGCACTAATGACTGTGGCAGTGTAAGACTGAATGTTGTCTCCACAGGCTCCACCACGGGATTGATGGCATCGGATCAGCTACGAGAAGAAAGACAGCAACCAAGTAACTACTATTAAACTACACAAACCCATAACCCATTACCAGAGCTCTTATTTATCATGTGCAGTGGTGTGTTTTTTTTCCTACAAATAGCAAAAAGCCCTGCTGAGACACTTAACCCCTTTTTATAATCTTCTGGGTGCCACCCAGACTGTCGCGTCCTCCGCTCCAGTTTTCAATTACCAGACGAGTAGTCACTAAGAATTCATAAACTTTGAAATGGTGGGATTTTGGGTCTGGCAGCAATACCACAAATAAATTTAAATAAATATAATCAAAAGCTTTAGCCATGTGTATGTAACATTAAATATCAGACATTCTAAGAATCCAAGTGTGGCTTCCCCCTCCTCTTTACGAGCAAAGAAATGACAAAGGAAAAGAGCTGCTTTAAACTTTACATTTAATAGATTAAAGGAACGTACACGGGGCTGGCTTTATGTTGCTTTCCTGCAAAATTAATAAATCAAAACTAGACTCCTGTACCTGCCATCAGCTCCAAAGGGGTTTGCCTTTGGACCCTAACTAACAATGGAATCTGTGCTCCTGACTAAATAAAACAATTAAAAAAAACTACAGGTATTTGTTGCTTGCACAGAGAACATGTTGCCTGTTTGAGTGTTTTAGCTAAAGAACATTAAAAATCACTCTAAGATGGATTTGTTTCCACAGGTTTTTCTCTCAAGTATCTCAAATAGTTGAATTAGGGAGAAAGGGAAAGCCCACAGTGAATTCACCTGGGAACATACAAAGCATTTAAATTCCCTTTGTGATGTAATTCTTTTGCTGATCAGTAATTTATATTTTGGGTGGCGTTAAGGGAAGGGCAGGCTTGGATTTGGGAAGCGTCAGTTGTGCTGGGAGAGGTGGGACAGCAAATACATTTCTGCCTCAGCTCTACGAACTGCTCCTCCACTCACAGGTGGAAGGGAGAAAAAACCTTCTGCTTTGAAATAAAAATAAGGCTTTAGAAGCTGAATTTCGACTATTCAAACCCTTCAAGCTTTAAACACACGACCACTTCTCTGGGCCAGGGCTGGGTAAAAAGAGTGGTCACTTCTTTACCTGAGATGTAATTTTTTTGCCTCTAAAAACAAGAAAAAAATATTTAAACATTTTCATTTCTTTCCTGAAGCTTAACATTCTCAAAGGTGTGCCAAAGGGGACATTTTAATGCTGTTTTCTAACCTCCAGAGTGCATCATTGTGTTGTTCCACACAAACCCACTGGCTCCCCCAGCCAGAATTTAGGAATCCTTCTGCCTGCCTTCAGAAGTGCCTGGAATTAAGTGTTTGAAACTCTTAAAACCCAGAATGGGTTGGTTATTGAGTTACCTCCCTGAAAACACACGTGGCTGGCTAGCTAGCCCCTCTGCCTGCACATATTTATGCCTTCCAAGTGCCTGAGTTTAAATCAAACGTGCACAGTAAATACATGATGGATAAAAACACCTATTGGCTCTGTCATTTTAATGCAGCTCTTCTCTCTCACATACCTTTTTCCTGAGACTTTTTCTTTTCCTTGCCCCCCCTATAAATACAAAATCTAGAATGAAATCCAGAAGTATTTCTGGCAATTAAACTTTTCCTTACCTTATTCTCTGCATAAGCCAGCCAGCGGCTCCCAAGGGCAATGGGATTCATGTTTGGCCCTGGACAAGGATAGCAGCCTGCAAAGGTTGGAGAGGCAACATTAAGAAATACAAAGAATTCTATTTATTGCCAAGAAAACAAAAAAAAAGTCTAAACAAAACCCTTCCAGTTTCTCATATCACTGGCATTTTTATTCCTTGAGATAAGGCTGTGGTTAGATGAGCTATTTCGAGCATTTAATTATGTGTAAATAATAATAATTTCTCCTCATGTTTGCATTTTTAGGGCTGTTTTGACACAGTGGGCTGAGGGGAGATTGAAGTTTGCCTCGATTCGTTCTGTATCTTAATTTTTAATTCATCTTATCTGATTGACATTTTATTGGTGAACAGTTTGCTCAAATCTAGATTTTTATTGTATGAAAAGGTGCATTGTGTTTTTGGGTTTGGTTTTAATAATTCAAGACCTAATTTCAACCTTTCAAAATGGGTTTGATTTTAACAGTTCTATAGACAAGCCCTCAGCCCACAGTGAGAGAATTCCCAATTCCTTTAAAATCATAAACCACATTTTGATTTTCACCTGATTGACACTGCCTTTATATTACCATTAAAAATAAATATATACACAGATAAAAGTCAGCATAAAATAGAGAATTATTCCTGAAGATGAAAAGGTGAAAACATCCAGGAGAGAAAATAGCTGTGAATGAAAATATGGCAAGGCTTAAAATTAATCAGGCCCATGTTAAATAGCATTTAATAGATAAAAGTTTTTAAAGTATGTTTTTATTAAATTTAATAAGTAGAAGAAATAATTATTATACATGGATAGTTTTAAACTAATTTATATTTTAAAACCTATGTTCTCACACTAAAAACAAGGGAGAGAGAATGGGAGAAAGGAGACTACGAAGCAAAGGGCTAATCTCAGTTTTCACCAGTTCTTAGGCTAATCCAGACAATTTAGGAATTTAAACTCTCCCACTGACTGGCCAAGAATCACAGTATTTAAAATCCTACGGGCACTGTGTGATTTCAAGCAGTGTCACATGTGCAGGAGCTCAGCCTGCCACAGGAACACACATCACATACAACACCCTCCCCAAAATTACAAATACAATGGGCACGGCCAGCTGAGCTCCCACTGCCCCCAAACCCCCTGGAAATCCACCCCCATGGCTTTTCCAACAGGTTCCAGAGCATTTTCCAAGGAGAATGGAGTTCTGCAAACAGCCAGGCTTTACTGTGAGGTCTTACAGAGCACCAAGGAGGGGATGAGAGACTTCAAATGGCCAGGCTTTATTGTGAGAGCTCACAGGGCACCCAAGAGGAGATGAGACTTCAAGTGCCACCTGACAATGCTTTGGGTGGGTTTTGTCCCACTGTGATGACAAACAGCCCCAGGTGACATTTCTCTGAGGGTGCTGCAGAATTGTGGAGATCCCAGGGAGTTGTTCCAGAGGTCACAGAGCAAGGGAAGGAGGAAAGGGGCAGTTCATGCAATTAAATCCAGTTCAGGACAGGAGGGTAAACCCAAGCGAGTATTTGGAAGGGTTTGTCACCAGCCCAGCTCAGGAAGGAAAACGGGCTCCGAAGAGATGATGCCACAATTGTTACTGCATTCCAGAAGTGCATAAAATGTGGGCAGCCAGAGCCTCTTAAGGAACAAAGCAAGCAAAAAAAAGGTTGTAAATGCTACTCTGGGTTGTAAATACAAACGTGTTCTTCCGATGACATTACAGATCACGACCGGCGAGGTTTTACTGCTCAAATCTGGGTCAGTAAAAGCATTTGGGTCCCCCAAACCTTTTTGTCTTCCCTTTTATGTATAAAATAGAGCATTAAAACCACGTAAATCCCTACTTTAGACTTTAGAATCAGTGACTTGCATTTCTCAAGCTCTGGAAGCGCCTCGTAACATCCCTGCAGGAGGAAACTAAAGGAGTCCCAGCAACCCAACAACTCACAGCAAAAAGTCAGCCCTGCTTGGAAAAGGGAGCTGTTCTCAATTACTGCAGGGAGCTGAAGTGAATGAAGAACTGCAGAAAGCATCCTTCAAATCCAAAATGTACACGCAGGGGAAGAGTTACTTGGGAAAGCTGGGGCTGCCCTCCCCAAACCCACTGCTGGTGGTTTGTTGCTGGGCTCAGTCAATCAGGCTCCACACACAAATCAGTCAGTTCTAAGAATAAACTCCAGAGAGGTCAACAATTCAGCCCAGTCCGAGACTCCTCTCTGCGCTCCGAAAAACAGCGTTAAAAAAAGAGCTATTTCCTCCTTTTCTTTTCTTTGCAAGTCTCTGCATTTTGGCGACTTGCAGCAGCACAAGGATAAACAAAGGGTTATACTCGATGGGAAGGAAAAGCAAATTGTTTTCTCTGCTTTCCAAAAAAACAGCTGGAGTCAGCAGAACATCATCTCAAGGCAAAGGAAAAGCAGCCACGGCGTGACCCGTCGAGCTGGGCCATCCAACCCTCACCAGCCTCACTCTCTTAAAGATTAACTTCTCTTTCTCCTCAGCTTCAAAACAACAGAGAGAAGGGCCATTCCAAGCAGGGCCAGCAGCAACTTCAGCCTGTTTACAATAGGAATGGACATAACGAGAATGCAGAACTGACTGTCAAGAAGACCAAAGTTTCCAAGTTTTAATGACAGCATGGAGAGGTCATCCAAGAAAAGAGCACTCAGGGAAAGTCCTTCCAAAAGCACAGCAAACCAAGCAAGCCCTAAAAAACATCTAAGTTCAGAATCAGCTTCATTGGGCCCATCACCCCACAAAAACAGTGGTGGAAACCTACTGGGAACAAGCTTTTGAGTACACAGGCATGACTTTAAAGCTGTGAAAAAGGGGAAAAAACTGTAATTCAAAAATCAGAATCAAAGTGCAAGGTTTTCTGCTTATTTGCTGAAGTTCCTGTGCCCAAAAGCTCCAAGTGGTGCTGGTGTAGGCAACACTGAGGAGTAAGAAATGGGCTCCAGGCTCCCTCCAAGCAGGGACTTGGCTGGTACCTCAGACCCTGGGCCTTGGTTTTCTCATTTCCAAGATGCAAATTTTACCTACACCGAAGTGGTCTCAGAGATAAATCCTTCAGTGTTACAATTTCTTAGTTTCTTCCCTTCTTTTGAATAACAGAGTTATTCAATGAGCATATATCTAGTGACAGACTGGATTCAAAGATGCTTTTACAATCATATTTGGTTTTACTGAGGATGCAGGGATCTCAAAAGTTAAAGTTCCCCGAAGAGCTACACAAACTGCTTAGTGAGTGAGTAAAGATAAGGTACAATTATTTTACACTATTTTTCAATCACTAACCTTGTGGTAATTATGAAAAATCTCTTTGGAGATTCATTTCCACAAGCCAATAACAACCCATCTCTGAAAACTCCCACAAATATCCACTTGTCTGACTCTGGATCTTTCCACTGGTCTTAAGCTTATCCTGGAGCTTCAGGGTGAACACACAGGAGAAAAAAGGCACCACATTCCTCTTGGCTTTCAAACAAACAGCACAATGGGAAGGTGCTGTTCAGGGGAGCAAAGTCATTGCAAGCCACAATAAATCACAACATGCCACTATTAACACTTGATGAAGAATTGTCCCAGAAGAAATGGTTCATTTCCACGGGTTTTTTTAATAAAAAATCTTAAAAAAAGATACAGGTGTGTACGCCCTCTCTAGAAAAGTGTGATGTTCAGCCAGAGCACAGCTGAGTTTCCTTCCCTAACCTAAAACTCACTGTTAAATCAAACAGGATAAACCACTGCAAATTATTGTGTGAATTAATAAAGTTAAATCAGTGAGTTAATAAAAGTTAAGGCAGTGGAAAAGCCAAAGCAGAAGCATCAGAGCCTCCCAGCATGTTTAGCTTCAGACACTCCTGGTTGCTTTTTGATTTCACAGCATGTTATTAGAACTCTTATTCCCTACACCTGTACTCATAGCACAGAAAAAAAACAGTTTGTGGGTATTTGCCAGGTTTTTATCCCCTCTCTCTTCTCTTTGTCTTTACTTTTTCATGGAAAACATTTGAGAATTTTTTTTTCTGTCTAGTTTGGGGGTTTATTTTTTCTTGTCAGTTAACAGGAAAACTTCCAGCCCGTGGGGATGGGCAGTGTTGTTCCAAAACCTCCTCAGGATTCTGCCTCTAATCCCAAAATCTGGAAGAAATGGCATCTCTCAGGTATGATGACCATGACACTGGGACACGATACACCAGGAATGCTGGGGAAGGCTGACTCCTTTCAACCCCAATTATTTGCCTTTACCCACCCACGGGACTTGCTGGATGTCACCAAACATCAGTGAAGCAGCCACATGGTGTATTTTTAAATAAACAGCTCCAAGAACCCACTAAAGCTGTGCTCCTTCTCCAATAATCAATTAGCAGTTTTTCTCCAGGCCTTCCAAAACACTCAGCACTCCACAGGAATGCAATTACAAAACTCCATCCTCAAGTCCTGCAGCCCAGAAAGCAGATCCATGAGAGAGAGATATACAATAAATAGCTGCTACAGTGACACTGCTGCAGCAAAAGCATTGTTTATTCCAAGGAAAACAAATCATAAAAGTTGTTTTATCTAATATTTTTTGTTTGGTTGGGGTTTTTGGTGGGATTTTTAAGCAAACCGATTTTTTTTGTTGTTTATAAACTGTATAAAGCAATATTGTTTATAAATTCCTCTGGGTTCCTCCTAGATGAAAGGCCCTGTGTAAATGTTATTACTCTCATACTGTCACATACTTTGTAAAACTCTTCTATTGTTCTTGTATTTCCTTCAGTTTAAGCATCACCCATAAAGTGGGTGGGAGAAGGAGATGAGCTTTAAAGTCCCTTCCAACCCAAAACACTCCCTGATTTCGGGCTACCCTGGATCAGAAGAACAGAATTCCCACCCACAAGCTTGTGGAAGGACCACAGATTTCATTTTTTTTAAATTATTATTACTACCACTATTACTGCTATTGTTGATGCTAATATTATTACTAATATCATTATTATTTTTACTACAGAGACCTCCTTCCCTGGCCACTCTCTCCTGGCACTTTAAGGACCTGGAATTTGATGATCCCATTGGGTCCCTTCCAGCTCAGGATATTGTATGATTTCATTGTTACTCCAAAAACCCAAGACCAATCCCAGAGCTTTTACCAAAAATACACATGGCCTTTAATGTTCATTAGGCCTGGCTGTTTAATTAGCAACAATCTGATTGATTTCAGGACTATGCTTGGCCTTGGATTTACTTTCTTTTCTGTTCAAAGATTTGGACAGTGATAACTAAAGATGTTACCTCAGAGGTTGCTGGTTCTGTGCAGGACAGTGTGATGGGGGTGGCTTTGTCTGGCCTTTAATATCAAGGATTGGGTGCTTTGGATAAAAATAACTCACAGAGAAGCAAACAGCACTTTCTGCCTTCATACATATAATTAGTACAACTGCAAAGCCAGGAGATGGGACAGACACCTCTGGGGGACCAACACCTGCCCTGGGGCCTCCTGCAGCTTCTGGGTTGTATTTCTATTTTCCTGCAATGTAGCAAACCCTCCTGTGAGAAACCAAGCCATTTGTGTCCACAAATCTGCCCTGAAAACATCTTCAAAAAGGATCTCAGCATCACCCTGTGACTGTGACATACTGATTCCCACAGCCAGGAAAAACACTCTTAGAATTAATGCTGTTAAAAAGTGAAAGCCAAGAGCAAATCAATGTTTCTGAGGGAAGGGACACAGAAATGACAGGAAGGGCTGTGTGTTCATATAGATGTGTGTGGATAAAGATAAAAAGTGCTTAAATCCACAGGAACATACTTGGCTCCTCTTCACTGATCAAGCAAACCCTGTGACTCAGGAGCTCTTCCCCACCTGCCTCAAGGACTTTCGATCCAAGCTGAAGATCCCCCCCAGGGACACAGGAATCCTGGCAATGATTACCCCAATTATTCCGTGGGGGATGACCAGGATAAATGCCCCTCCCTGGGCACAGCTGAGGAGGGAAATGTACAGTCAGAACTTCTCGAAGGATGTGACTCTTGAGCCATTAAACCTTTCCCTAAGACAGCCACTCCAAAGGAAAGAGCTCAGCCTGCTCCCTGTGAGCCCAGCAGGGAATGGGATCCTACCAGCAATGTCCCAAAATGCCCAGAGCATCTCCTGACAAACTGAACCCACCCAGTTGCTCCTCCTGGGAGAAGGTCCCTGCAAACAGGAGTACCAAACCCAAACTGCACATCAGAGCATCCAAACCCACTTGGTCTGGGGTTCTCTGTGCACTTTGAGAGGTGCAGGTAGCATGAATTTAACACAGAATCATTTCTGGCCTGTGGTTGGGTGAGTCTTTGGAGACTTTGTGCACAAAGAAGTACTCTGACTAAAATCTGGAAAATTACCTCTCAGGGCTCTAAGCTGCACAGCATCAATAGAAATGTGGTGCCAGCTAATGGCTGCAATAACTGTCTCCATCCCTGGGGAATGATGGATGGAGAATATATCAATAGGAGGAGTGGAAGGGCCAGAGAACCTGAGCAGGCTCTCGTTATCAGACCCAGGGATGATGCCACGTGATGTTATCTGGGATAATCTTTACCCAGGGCCCAAGGGGTGGGAAGGATATTCTTCATGGAGCAGAAAGTATCCATCAGGCCATATTCATAACCATCAGTGCTCACTCAGTAAGCAGTTTTGGAGAGGGGTTGAGGGAGCACTGATGGAACAGAAATCAATGAAATTCAGCTTTTCTGCAGTTATTGTTTAGAGCAAAGTGTCGGGGGGGGGGGGGGGAAAGCCTGAGCACCACTTTGGTTTCTGATCACTCAGTCACGTGCAGAGTTCAGAAAAGGCTCTCAAATGAACCACAATAAAACCCTTAGTTATTATAAAATCTATTTCAAATCCACACCTTGACACTCGCAAAGTAAAGGAAACACTTTCTTACTGAAGCATCAAATGAATTTCTTTCTCAGTTTGGCCACGTGAGCACTTAGAGCAGTGCACGATGTGAAGTCACTGCTTGGCTTCACCCTGCCCGTGGTGCAAGGCCTTTCCTGGGGCAAAGCAGCAGGGGAACAGGGATGGGGGAAGGTGCTGCTGCTCTGCCTTCCCTGAGCACAGACACCCCAGAGGGCACAGGATGAGATCTCCTGGGAATGGTTCCACAGCGCTGCAGGACTGAAGCACCTGCCCTAAATGCCCTGCCTGGACTGCAGCACCTGTACCCTGAGTTCTGTTCCAAGAGGTACAAATAAAACCTGCTGGCTCACTGCCATCCCAGGCAAATCAGCTCATTTCCACCTAATCCCATGCAGGGGGAAAATAAAGGTTAGTACTATGTCAAATTTTGCTGCAGAAAAGCCAGGAAATGCAGGAGTTAAACATTCCAACAGCAGCATGAACTTGACCGTGTTTTACATCCTGAATATTTTATGGCATATTTATTGTAACAATATCTTAAGCTACACATTCAACCACAAAAAAAAGAAACAAAAAACAGAAAGGCAAATACTCCTCATGTGCAAGGCAGCTGCATTAGCATTTCTGAGGAACTTCAGAATTCCTGACACTGCTTTTAATTGTACCTTCTGCATTTAATTCCTGTGTGCAGTCAACAAAATGGACCAGAGCTTGTGCCTGATGCTGCTTTTGAGCTGCCTCGGGCAGGTTCTGAGGCTCCCACAGCCCTGGGGTGAGATGGATGGGAGATGGGATTTCCACGTCATCCCCAACACTTAAAAAATAAGATTTTCTTTTCCCACAGTGGTTTACACAGGAACAGAAGAGTCTTCAAAGAGCCAGTGATCCTCATTAATATTTCTGACCTTTTATGACCAGAAGCAGCCAGATATCACAGCTGAGAATCTTCTTGATGCTGAGGAATTCCCTGGGCAGGCAGTGACCCTGCTGAGGTGCACCAGGATGGGACACAAGCTGTCCTGAGGAGCAGGGATGCTCCAAGAGTGGAAAAAATTTTAAAAGACCTTTTTCTGAGCTTCCTACTCAAGGATTTCTACTTTTTCAATGTAAACTGGCGCTGTCCTTTAATAAATTAAAAAAAAAATGCAGCAAGAGAGCCCAGTTGTGGCCAGTTGGCTGCCTCCCAAAAATCCCTGCAGCTAACGAGGTAGCTCATTTACATCCCATTCCAAAGCCAGCACAGCAACTTAAGCCTTTAAAGATCCACTCTCAGGTCGAGGAGGTTTCAGCACATGAGATGGGAAAGCTCAGACAAAAAGCTTTGCTGCAGCCTCGGCGTGTCAGGGCACAACAAGCCCTGGGAAAGCACCATCCCCAGCACGGCTCCCAGAAAGCCATTTATCCAGGGCAAAACCACACAGCTTGGCTGGGGCACAGGGAAGGGCTGGCAGGGCTCCAAAAGGCCCCAAAAATGAGGGTGGCCTTAACCAAACTTAGAACAAAGTTTGAGAAAAATCCTGAGGGTCTCCCATTAAGTAAGCAGCACAGCTGGAGGAGTACACTGGGAATAGTGACACTTCAGGAGCTGCGGAGTTTTCAAATGATTTGGTCAGTACCTCCCTGAGTTTTATTTTATCCTGTAAATTCCACTGCTGTTCCATAACAAATGCACTGCAAATCAGAGTTAGGCTTAGGAAGAGGGTTACCCTGTTCCTCAAAACACAGCCCAGTGGGTTAATTTTTAAAAGCAACTGCAGTACCTTTTTAAAAAAGCAAAACACAACAAAGTAACCGGAATGAAAAAAGCACAAAAATTCTCAAAATACACATTTAACTGAGGTTTTTTTTTTTTACTTTTGATCTAAAATAAGGCAAGGCCTGAATTCTCTTTGGTGGTAAAAAAAAGGAGTGAGGAATAGAAGGACACAATTCAGTCTTTTCCCATTTGGCTCCTGTCACTGAACCCCAGCAGATTCCCAGGATCTTCAATCCATGGATAGGAAGAAACTGACACCTATTGGCAACTTTAATATTACTGCAGAAAGCTGCTTTCCTTCAAACTGCCACAAGAAACAGCTTCTCCTAAAGAGATTTTGCTATAAATACACAGATAAGAGAATTTCAAACTTCTCCAGTTGTGACTGAAAATACATCCAGAAAAATTCAGACTCTCCTGTTGAACAATGAAACTCTGACCTTTCCAAATAAATCAGGGGCTGCTGGAGCTTTGGGGCCTGGTAAAGTAAGGACACATGGGAAAAAAACCCCCAATGTACCTGGGGCTAAGGAACAACAAAAAATGAGCAGTGGGCAGATCACTGTCCATGAACCATTATGTGTGTGATCTGAAACTCCAGCCCTGAGGCTTTGACATATATTTGTGCAAGATAAAGGAATTTTTCAGCTACTTCTGTGGGTGCCCTTTACAACAGTGAGAGATGGTCACAGCCCCAATAAATACAGAACAGAGTTGAATATTCACAGAGTAACATCAGGGGGGTGTTTTGGAAGCAGCAGATCCCCTGAAACTCCAAAGGAGGTCACAGAGACCTGCCCTGAGGGTTCAGAAATAAAGCAAACACAGAATAACCAGTTTTCTCTCCCTCCACTCTGGGGCACAAGGACTGACCCCCAAATTGTACCTACTGGTAACAAAGAACTTTTTGGTGAAGGTGCAGCTGTCGAAGGCGGCGATTTTCTCCTGCAGGACCACCACCAGGATCCTGAAAACACAGGAATGGAACACGTGCTTCAGACATTAAATGCATTGGTTTAAAGACTCAATATCCAAATGTAATTATTTCAAAAGCATCAATACAAAGGCTGCAGTGATAAAGTGGCAGGTTAGCAACGCCTGGCAGTTATTGAGGGTTCTCTCCCCTCCCAACCACAGAGCCTTCACTGCAGGAAGCGCAGCAGATCTGATACACAGCAACACAGCACATTTATGATCCACCTTCTGCAGTAAAAGCTCCATTAAAAACAAAGAATGGAATGGCAAAGACCCTGAATTACTTTCACTGACTCAAATAACAATCAAATCAACAGTGGGCAGGACAGCAGCTAAATTAGAAATAATCCCATTGCCCACCTCGCTGCACATTTATTAAACCATTGCATTGACCAAGGGCAGGGGAGGGTTTAATACCAAGAACATCAGCACATAAAAACAGCTGAGAGAAGAATTTGTGCCAACCAGCAAAATTACAGCTGTGTGTTTATGCATTTGCTTGGACATCACACACTTTTATATGTGAAAAATACTAATACCTGCCCATCACCTGAAACAAAGGACAAATTTCACATGAGAACTGTGCAGGAAACACAGGGCTGCCCAAAAAACAGAGGCCAAAGATGCAAATGTGGAAGCTTTTATAAGCAGGATACACCTTCTCCCACACTGGGAACTTCCCAAATTCAGGTTTGTAAACTCTGGACCACCTGGGAAGTCGACAGATAAAACCCACCAGCTCTCTGGAGCACTGAGCAATAGGACATCATTAATAATCTGATTATCCTCTCATTAAACAGACTATGAGACAGGGTTTTTAATTAGCTGACAACACAGCATTATTAAATGCTGTTCTAATAGTTCTAATAGTAAAGATATGATGTGGCAAAAAATTAATCACATCTCTCACTGACTAAAACACACACCTAATGCTTCATGTGAATGATTACTGTGTACGACAGGCTGGAATAATCACCTTTATAAAGGTGATGAATCACCTCAGTCTCAGCACAGCTTCCTGGGGAAGGGCTCATGCTCATCTCCCACCACTGGGAAACCAGCCTTGAGCTCTTTTTTCTCTATTTTCATCTGTTTAGCCACAAGAACACTTCCTTTTATCCCAGTGTCTGTAAGACTCTTTGGTGAAGGACTACACTAGAACTACAACAACCTTTTCTTCTGTCACTTCTGCTTGACTAATCTCATCATGAAATTTAGATTTTGGTGGTCCAATGACAGACAAGCATCTGTTTAACTAAACCTTTGTGGCCCCTAGGAGATTAATTTATCATTTCACTTTATTTATTTATTTTTATCAGCATTTCACACTGTTAACTACCCTTAGTTGCACAGGCTTGACCCATGCTCATATTTTTGTGGTCTTCACGTATGCACGTTACTGGCACAAAAAACAGGCACATAAACAAGTTTTGTTCTTAATTATTTGTGTTATTATCCAGCTGCCTTACTGAAGGCCCATCAATTCCCAAAGAAAAGTAGTCGTTTCTCCACTCAGTGCCCTCCCTTCAGCCCAGGGATGTGATTGCACCAGTGCCACAGGGTACCTGAGGACAGGCAGTGACTCAGCCCAGGAGCAGCTGGGGAAGGAGCACCCACATCAGCACTACAACCATGGGCTTGGAGCAGCCACTGCCCCAAATCCTCCCATGAGGAGAGCCAAGGGATCAGCCAGATCCTCACCTAGGGAGCCTGGGATTCCTCTTCTGCCTTACAAAGAGGTGGCAAACTGCAAGGGTGTCTGGCAGAGATGAAGGTTTAAAGCTGACCTCACAATTCCATGGGCACAACAGACCCTGTTCTGCCCAGGCTCCCTCATACTCAGCCTTCAGAGCCAGTTGCTCTGGATCCCAGCTCAGAGATGCTGCCCTGTTATTTGACTCACTGGGCCATTATTATTCCCTGTGAACCAGAGGCTGCACACTGGGAATGTTCTGGATGTGCAGGAAGGCAATGCCTGACAGAACCACAGAACCCAGACAGGAGGGACACAAACTCCTGTGCTGTTCAAACTGCTTGTGATGCCATTTCTCCAGCTGGAGGTGGATGATCAAGGATTTCAATGATTCCTGCTCCCTCTCATCACAACTCAAAGAAGCTTAAATGATTTCAGAGGCAAAGTGGTTTGAGTTTCTTAACCCAAAGCCATTGGGGAAGCATATTGCCAAATCCCAGCTGAAACATTCCTTGAGACGTGGAGAGACAAAGCTGGGAGTACAGGGAAGGCAAAATAATTGTCTTTATTCTTAAAATGCTACATGCCCTAATACAGAAGGAATGCAGAGTAACCCTCCTTACCTCTTATTGCAGTGCAGGTCATAAATGGGAGTTTTGAACTGGATGGACTTGACCATCTCTCCTGTTCTCAGGGAATACAGATCCACACAGCAGTAGGGAGGGCTGGTGCTGAAAGAAATTTTAAAAGAGAAATTTGAATGGAAATAAAGGTATTTTAAAAATTGTTTTCTAATTATTTCAGCCTCCTTGTATTCCTAAGCACACTGAAAGAAAAATCACAGAATCATTACAGGGGGAAAAGACCTCCAAGACCATCAATTCAAACCTGTGACTGAAGGTTGGACTTGTAATTCCAGCAATCCAAGGAGAAATGCTGGAGGACAAGGGGTCAATACAAGCCTTCTAAGTGAAAGGAAGGTCTGTTGAAAACAATGATGATCTCCACAATGGCCATGAACCTTTATTGTGCAGCTAATTACCCAACACTTTGCCACAAGGAAGGCTTTGGAATAGCAGCAAAACACAAGCCATGGACTTCAAGACTAAATGCTAATTCAGAACTACTCCAAAGAGCAGCACTGTCCCACAGGCAGGAATTCCTTCACCCAGCACACTGCTGAACCACACAACTTGGTCTGATGGAGACACATCACCCACAACTTACATTCCATCTCCGCTCTGAGCCACGCAGACCTTTTCAACTGCTTTGTGTCCCTTTTATCATCTTGATATAAATAAAACTCTAAGGCCATTCCCTAATAAAAAGGCTGAGTGGGAGAAAGCGCCGAGCGTTCCGGCAGGGCTGGGGAAGGCCGTGGTGGGACCATTTTGCAGGCTGAGGAGAGGCTTTGATGTGGCAGTTCTGTCCCACAACACCTTCTCCCCCCTCCAAGAACGCATTAAAACCTTGGCTGCTCCTGGGTCAAGCAACATGAAGGAGCACAAACTGCCAGCTGTACAAACATCTCCCGAGCACTGGGAAAAGAGGGTGTTCCCCTCGCCCCTATCTGGTTTATTTTACAGAGTTTCACACAATCCCTGCCACAACACTCGCTTGTCTCTTGGATCTGCTCGGGAATGTTCTGGAGAGCTGGACTACAAATGCCAACTGTTTCTGCCTCCAGTGCCTCTGGAGAATAAAGTGGGTCATAAAGCAATGTGCAACCTGCAGTAAATGCACAGGAAGACAACAGAAATAATAGAAACAAGAAGTTTGGACACTTTGCCTACTTCAATTCTTCCCAAAATATACATTTTTCTAGGCACATACCAAGGCCAGGAACTAGAGGGTGCTATTTATTACTTCAAGAACTTCAAAGGCCCTTCAAAAACACCTTTGAAACAGTGAGACTCAAGTGGAGTTCCTTTACATTAAAGTTCATTGCTGCTCCAAAACACAGAAAACCACTGCAAGGTCTGTGTGCAAACTTCTTTAAGTGATTTATTACCCACAGCAAATTATGATGTTGATGGAAGGGTTGATAGAGTCAAAATTCTATGAGCAGAATTGATGAGATCACCATTTCCACATCAGCCCGTGCTGACCAGTTCCATTCCTCCAAGCTCTGGGTGACAATCCTGGCACTCAGATGAACCATCATTATTATGTCACACCTTCCTTTTGGCTTAGCATGGTAAGACCCTTCTACCAACGCTTTTTTCAACCACACTGAGTAAAAACCAGTTCAAGTGCCAATAACCAAGTGCTACCATGGAATCCCAGAATGGTTTGGGTTGGGAAGGACCTTAGAGCTCATCCCCATCCACCATCCCAGGGTGCTCCAAGCCCTGTCCAACCTGGCCTTGGACATGTAGTGTGGATAGATCAGAAATTCTGTGGACAGATGTCTGAAATTCTACCCAGCTCCAATTCAAAAGTCCTCTTTCCCAACCCCATCTTTCTTTTAGTTCCACTGCAATCTGTGATCAGAAAATAAAATGCATGTTTGGGGGCTTTCTCAGTAACATGTTTTCAACTTGCTGAGGGACGATTTTAATTCCATTGTTTTTGCAGCAAGGATCCTTCAAAACTGCCAAACTTCACATCTCTTCCATTACTTCTCAACCATTCCAGAAGTGTGAACCTGTTTCCTCTTTGCCTTCTCTGTACCTTTTCCATCTCCTCAGCCAGAGCACATCACACAACCAGAAGGATCCAAAGTCCCAGAGAACACCACAAACCCACCACAGACCTCATGGGTCTTTGCAGGGCAGAGCCACCTCCCACTTGACCATGGGAAGGTCTTAAAAGCTTTGAACTGTGTGAGACTAAACTTTCTGCATCTTGCTGTGCTTCAGAAATGGTCCTGGATATTCATTTCACCAGAGGATCATGTAGAATTGGAGGTGAAAGAGCTTGGAACCCAGCAGCTGAAGGACTGGCTGAGCCTGTGCTGACAAACCACCACTATTTGGGAGCAAATAAAGGAAGGAGACTTGTAACCAAGTGATGTCCCACTCACAGAGAGATGGACATCAATCACAGATTGGTCTCATGGGTCTAGAAAGGGAAAAAAAAAAGAGTTGGAGAGGATTAAATTGAAATAGAACTTTTGCTGGAGAGGTGACCTGTATAAAACATTCTTTACAGGAGGCACTTAATTATGGCCTTTGAAAAAATCCCCTCAGGACAGGAGTGAAGTTGCCCAAGATTCCTCTGTGTTTTACACCATCTTCACAAAAGACAGGGCTAGAAGCTTTAGAAAATGACTTCAAGGGAACCATCTCCACCTACCTATTCTTTTCCCCTCTCCATTTATATAACATAAGGTTGAGGGGATAATCAACAATGTCACTTGGGAACAAGTACAGAGGTTATGGCATAGTGCATATATACATGTGTATATATTCTATACAGGTTATGATTAACCAGTGACCTGTTCTAGCTCTCTGATGCTTCACAGAAGGGGAAGAAAAGCAAAACAAAACCAGAGTTAATTAGTTGTATATTGGATAAAGTCCTGCCTAAACCTTTCCACTGGAAAGCTGAAGCAAGATTTGATTGGGATCTTTGCAGTAATATTATTAATATGTTGAGCCCACAAAGGCAAGGCTGTTCTCCTCGAGGGCCCTGAAGAAGGTTTGCTCAGATTAAGAGATTTCAAGACCTGAAGGACCATCTTCTCTTTCCAGGCCAGGCACAAAACATCCCACAAGCTCAAAGAAATGGTTTTTTACCAGGCAACCTAATCTTGTCTTAAAAGACTTTGCCCAACAATGAGTCCTCTATTTTACAGTGAGCTGTTCCAACATTTAGATAATTTTATTTTTATGAAATTACTTCTTAGTGCAAGACAGAATTTGTACATTTTCTGCTTTTTGGCCTCTGTCAACAACACAAAAAAGCTCATTGATTCCAGTTCTCTGCTGTGTAAGTCACTAATAACCCAGAGCAAGCCAGGCAATAACTAACAAAGTGAAAAGGACTTCTAAGCCTGAAGTTGTAAGGTTTGTTTTCCAGCCCCAGCAGGTTTTAAAGTCCTCCTCTGAGTCTCATCAGTGCTGCAGTTTTCACCTTGTCTCTCAAGGATGCACACCAGATTGAAAACTTTAGAAAAAACACTAATTCCCATTATTTACTCCTTAAACACCACTGCAGAAAAAGCTTTCATTGGCACTTTCACTGTCTAATGGCTCTCTGCATCCCACCTTTTCCCAATAAAAGCTTGAAAACCCCACTCTGCAGTAATTTTCTAACTCATGGTACTGAACAGATTCACTGAAACCCAGGAAAAGCAGAGCAAGATTCCTGAGCAAGTGACACTTCCCCCAAAACACACGTGCAGCAGAGAAATACAAAGCAGCAGAGACATTTTAAGTGCACCACAAATTGCAAAATGCATGGAAACACTTATTTCTAAATAGGAAAAACCTGCACCAACCTTAGACACATGTTACTAAACCTAATCCTTTAAATGCAAGGCAGGGAATTATTTGATAGAGCACTAAAATATTTGTGCTAAATACTGAGAGACACAAACTCCACTGTGGCATCTTTCTCAAATCTTTTGATCGAGTCTGTCAGCACAGCAAGAAAAGTTCCATTTTATCCTTTCCTTCCCCATTTTCACCATCTCAGGGGCAAATAACCAAAATATCCAGAAAGTCCTCAGCTCCTTTGCCTCCCACCTGCAGTTGACATGTCGGACATCACCAAGAGGAGGAAAATTTGGGAGGAGGTTTGCACATATAGGTATTACTGCAACAGCAACCACACAGACAATCCCACCAGCTCAAAGACAAAGGGGAATCCTTAAAGACATGAAAATACTCAGAAACCTCCAGATCACTCTTGTTCTGGTGGCACACAGCCCTTCCTGCTCTGGCATTCCCAGCAGTCCCTAACATGTTGTGTTCTCTGCCCCCAACACTGCTTACTCTCACCAGCAGAGAAGACTTTGAGGGGTGTTTTTTGGGCTTTGCTGTTAAACTTGGAGGTGACCAGAGGTCCTCCCAGCCCGTGCCCACCTGTGTCCCCCCAGACCCTGCAGCTCCTCCCTGGCACAAGGCGTTGCTGTCGCCACAGTGTCAAACGCAGCACGAGCTGCCCCTTCAGCTCTGACCTTTGCAGAGAGAGCAGAGTGTGACACACTTTCCACTCCCTGAGATGTGCCACATGTTCCAAAGCAGAGCTGTCCCATCACATCTCCAGCTGGTTAATCCAGGAGGATCAGTGGCATCTCCAAAGATTTGTTTCTCAGCAAGGTTTACTTGACCATGGTGATGGCTGAGGGAAGTGCAGCTGGAGCTCCACTTGAGAGCACAGTCGTTTCTCCTGGTGGATTCTGGACTGGATTCTGCTTGTGTGAAACCAAACAACCCTTTTATACCCAGTTTACAAACCTGCACTGGCTGCCCTTGGTCATTTTATGAACACACAGCAAACTGGAGACAGTACTGTAAATCCTTCAAACAAGCCAAAGATTTACTTTTGGGTAGAACACAACTGCATTTATCACACCTCTATCAAACATTAACATTTCTGTCATCAGCTGACTAAGCTTTAATCTGGTAGGTGCTGCCCCCAAAAATACAAAATTAAAGGAATTCAAGGAGCTGTCTTGCCCTTCTTACTGTCAAATGAGGCAGAATTCACCACTGAAATAAAGGCATGTAATTTGTATGTCAGTGACCGCCAAAAGGATCCTCAAGATCACCCAAAACGGACCAAAATGAAAAATGGAGAAATTTATGCATCTCAACAGCCAAATGCCACAGCTTAGTAGGAAAAGATGACATTTCTGGGAGCACAACTCTGAGAGCAAACTGATGGTGCAAAGCCTCAGCTCCAGCCAAATCTCACACATAGAACCCCATCAAAGACTCCTGGGGAGCTACTCACAGGCTCAGAACCACAGCCAGACCCAGGCTGGATAAACTGCCACTATCTGTAACACCCCAACGCTTTTGGGCTTTATTTTGAGGCATTTTAATGGAGATTACTTTCTGACCAGTGGTGTATCACAGGACAGGAGAGGGAGCTCAGATGGCAGCTGATTAATACAGCAGATTAATTGGATATATATTTGAGGCGTGTTCCTCTGCAACCCAAGCACATTAGAGGTCCCAGCTTGCGTGTGGCTGAACACTCAATAACCACCATCAGAAAGGCTTTAGCTGCTACTGCTAACGTGGCAAAAGCATTCTGAGGGACCAAATACTTCATCCTGTTGGTTCTTGTAAAAAATTCTTCAGATTTCAGGTTGACTTTTCCCTCTCTGTGCCTTCCCCTGTGATTCACGGAGCTGACAGGACTCCTGGCATCTCCTCCTCTCTCCTGCCATCACCACCACCAAAGCCAGGCTAAGCCAGTGGCTCCACAGCGCCGTCCCAAACCCCACAGAAACCACTTTGGGGATTCACCATCAGGCACAAAACCTTGTACCGACCTGTTTTACCCAAAATACGCTTGCCCGTGGTGTCGGTAACAGCAGAAGGAGCTCCTGGGGTTGTGCAACACTTCATCACCTCCGAATTAAGCAGCCTCTGCCCTCAGGTTGCATGAGAGGGATCATGAGAAGACATCTGTCAGCTGCTGAGGACTCCACTAAACCTTAATTGTTTCTATGCTAGTATATGGCTCAAATTACAATTCTGGAGCAGCTTGAAAACAATCCCATTTCCAAGAAATAATTAGAGGGTTTGGGGAGTGCGTAGGACTGAAGCTGAGCAGAAATGAGCTTAGATCTTCTGGTTGAAGCATAAAAGTGCTGTGAACAACAAAGCTTCGAGGTTCTGGTCACATCAGGTAGGTCAAATTTTCCCCAAATGCCCATTAATTACATGCTCTTAGGTATTCCTGGCTTGGCTTTGTGACTCGACACAGACCATGTGCTACAGACGAGCAGAGTTCTCACCGTAAATGAACTCACCCAGAGCTGGGGTGGGATTGTGAAATTATACCTGAAAATAATGACTCTGGACACAGAGCCCCACGAGCAGCAAAAGGAATATTCTGGTTTTCCTTAAACTGCTCTTGAAGCTGAAATCCTCCACAAATTGCTTAACCTTAAAAAACCAAAACACATTAGTTTATGTTCAAGCCTTTCTCTCAGTGAAGCTACATTCTTTACTGGGGAACTTTTCATTGAACTCAGAATAATTTTGTAGTTAAGAGTGGCCAATATTCCCAGGAGGAATTACAACTGCCAAGGAAAAGCACACAGAAATCCTGCATTCCCAGAGGCCCCAGCACAGCTGATGCTGAAATGGGAGACATGGCTGTTCCAGCTGCACAGGCAACATTGATTAAAACATTCAGTGTTAGTTCATTAATGCCTCATCTGTAAAATATGATAATTATACAAATATTCCATTAATAATTTAAATCACAATTCATTTCAAAATCAAGCTTGTGAGCAACCACCCAAGAAATGCATAAGGGGTCTCTTCAGGTGATAATCTGAATATATTATCTAGGCAGAATTTAAAGAAAGAAGGGAATAAACAAGATAATTTTTTAGGCACAGCTTTTTCATGAAGTAGGAGCTTTCTAAACCTCTATTTTCAATTACTGAAGAAACCTTTACTGAGTTACACATCTAAAGTTTTAAAGCTACTAAAATATATTCATTGTACTTCAAAGAAAAAAGCCAACCCAGAACTAAAGAAAAAGAATAATTATATCAGATTGTTTAATGGATTCCATTTATTATGTTTGAATTGTCTTCTTCTGTACTTTGGATATTTAAGGGAATGTATGAATGAGCTCAGCAAACCCCCCTGATGTCTTCTCTCTGTATTAAATATTTTTGAGGGAAAGAAAAGGACAAGAAGGACGCCAGAGAACAAATGGGATTTAGGAAGAGATGCAAAGCCCAAATCCTGTGGGGTTGCAGTGAGTGACTCAAGTGGCACAGGAGGGACACAAGGGCTGGAAGCTGAAGCAGTTTGCAATCAGCTGCTCCACTACAAGCAAGAAGTGACAGCCCTAATTAAGGAAAAAACAGATTAAACAGCATCTTCTATGAATTGATTGGCATCTGGCTGTGTCAATATCCTCAGAAAGAGAGCACTTAAATCATCCTGAACCCTCTGGTTCACCAAGTCCTTTAAACCCTCCCTGCAGTACCTAACACAGAAATAACCCTAAAACATACAAGCCAAGCAAACCCAATCCCCAACTGCTCCCCGGCTCTGTCACATTGATTTATAACAGTTATTTCCAAGACAGACAAAAACCCCCAGATGCAAACAATTACTCTATTTTTGTAGGCAACAAGTGAGGTGGGTGGCAACTGCGAAATTTGGAGAAATCCTGTCACAATACCCCGTTTTTCCCTTGAGCAAACCCTCCTCACACAACAAACGGTGGCCACATCAGAGCCCTGGCAGGGCCTGGAGGGGCACTTTGATTGCAGAGCGCCCCAGGCATTAGTGGGGCCGTAATTAGGGTAAAAAGTTCAACCACAGCCCCGCACTGCCAGAAATACATTTCCTCCCATTCACCCGTTTCTACTGTACCCTCCCCGAGAAACATATTGAAAACACATTTGTCTGTGTCGAGTTTGTTCCTCTTCTCATTAACTTTACGGCGTTTACAGTACTGAATAATTGAAAGGGGGTTTTGGGGAGCCCTGGGAGCTGCAGCCCTGCAATGGTGCTGAGTTCCTGGGGAAGGTTTGGGCTCCAGCTGCTTGGAGCTGGATGTGACCAGCGACTTCCTCCCTCCATGCCCTCCCTGGATCATCACACACACAGAGGCAGATGGAACTGGGTCTCAGCTCGGGAATCTGCTCCTCCAAACCTCCTCACTATCCCAAGGACTGCTTGGAAAAAGGTTATCTTTTTACAGCTTAATAAATCAAAGCTTTAGGAGGTCACGACTATCCATGGTTCTCACCAACCGGTCAAAGCTTGACCCCAAATACTCATTTTCTTCCAGTTTTGATCCAAGATTAGCAGTTTATTATGGTTCAAAGGTTATTTCTTACTCTGGTTTGCTCAGACAAACATCTGGAGTATCAGAGGAACACCAGAGTTTTCCTACCCCTGGGTATATCCACATGGAAACACCACCTTATTCCATTAAAACTGCATCTGCTGGCATTTGGAACTGTGAGAACATTGACAGAATTACCAGTAAACACCCCTTCAACATTACAAAACCAGTTGGAGATGATTATATTTACAGAAACAACTTACAAGAAAACATCCTGGGATCTGAAGTGATTTTTAAAGAACATTCTACCTTTAGCACACGACAATCCCATCCAGCATCACTACAAGGAATTTAAACTGCTTTATTCAGGGGTTGCACATCTCAGGATCTTAAAAGCTACCATACAACCTGCTAAGAACTGAATTTTCCTGCAAGGACCAGAGAGGATGTTTTTCATCTGCTGGAATGGATGCCTTTGCAAGGCATCCAACAGGACCACTCTGCAGTCCATGATTCCTTCCAGTTTTCCAGCACCACAAGAGCCTTTGGGACTCCAACCCTCAGAGGTACCAGAACTGAGAGAGCTTTGCCCAGTTTACAAGGTTCTACTGTACTTTTCAGAACAAAACCAATTAAGTTTGCTCTCTAGAAATTTCAACTTGCACAGGCTTGAGAGCCTTCAAAAATAAGGCTGGGGAGGGAAATCCGGCTGAGCTTTGTGCTGTCTTCAATAAAAGACCACAAGTATTTAACAAACTTCATGAAATCCATTTCATGGTGCCCAATACAATTGGAAATCACAACCATCTGGCCAAGCCATTCCTTGGGGTGGCTGTTTCCCGGCTGGAGTGGCTACACCCTTTGCACACTCCATGGCACGACCGAGCCTCTGGCACTGCCAGGTGAGCCCATGGCACTGCCACAGCCTCTGCCAGGGCATTCCAGGGAAAATATTCCAGGCAGAGCTGCCCTGAGCAGCGTTGAGCACTGTGAACAAGAACTCCATTCATCCGGTTCCTTCTCTGGGGTGATCCTCCCACAAAGCTTCGCTCTTTGTCCCTGACAAATCATTTCACAGCCAGCTCATTTTAACCTCTGCAAGCCACAGACACGCAGAAGTGGACACTGGATTTTAGCACTGCCCAGTGACACAAAACAGGCTGCTGTGATTTTAGCATAATGACGTGAAAGAATATCAATGCTTTAATCATTTTCTCTATTCCTGCTTTCTCCCTAAACCTGAGCGCTCCCATAAACACATTCCAGAGTTAGAGCTGGGTTAAGGTTAGCAGGATTTCATCTACAGTAGCCATGTGAATAAAACACGCTTCCTGAAAATCTGCTGCCAATTGATTTGCCTTGTAAACAGATCAGCAGGGGAAAAAAAACGCTGGCTAGCCAAATTTATACATTTTGTTTGCTCCAGCTACTCCTCCTTCTTTAATTTACCCTAATTTCCTCTCTCCTCCCATGATTAAAAAAGATTACCTCTTGTTTCTCATGCCCTTAAGTGACCTCCATCCAATTCTTCAGGTCATCCAAAATTTTCCATCACTTGCCATCATTAAATTAACGCTTCTTTCTAAAAATATATGCTGGAAACCCAACACACGCTTCAGGCTGCTGCATGGGCTACTGCCTGAGCTCCATGGGCTACTGCCTGAGCTCCCTAAGGTTTGCTGGCCTCGAACTGCCTGTTCAATCTGCAGCTGATGGCTCAATCAGCTGCTCCTGCACCTGATCACCACACTTGCCCATGTAAGATTCTGGCAAGTCCCTTAATCTTTTATGCACCTCTATTTGACTTTCCAGACCAAGGACAAGTGCACCAAAGCATCCAATACTTTTTTGAATAGAGCTCCTGTACCTGTGGGGAGCTGACAAGACAGATGGAGAAAGACTATTTCTAAGAGCCTGGAATGACAGTATAAGGGGGAATGGCTTCAAACCGAAAAAGAGGTTCAGATTAAATATTGGGAAGAAATCCTTCCCTGTGAGAGTGGGCAGGCCCTGGCACAGGTTGCCCAGAGAAGCTGTGGCTGCCCCTGGATCCCTGGAAGTGTTCAAGGCCAGGTTGGATGGGGCTTGGAGCAACCTGGGCTAGTGGAAGGTGTCCCTGCCCAGGGCAGGGGGTGGGATGAGATGAGCTTTAATGTCCCTTCCCACCCAAACCATTCCGGGGTTCTCTCATTCCATGATCTGGGTTGCATTTCAAGGAGGTCTTAAAGATACTTATTCCCATCTCCTGCTCAATGATTCATTAACAGAAGGTAAAATATTGCCATCCAGGAACATTGTGGTTGGGACAAATCACTGGTAGGACTTTCACCTCCCTTGTTTTGCTCTGTTAAAAGAGGGATGGGCACCAAACAAAACCTTGCAGGGAGGAGTGAAACCACAGCTCATGGCTAGAGTTAACCTGAGTTAACCACCCTCTGCTCACTCCCACCTTCATCCTGCCTCAGCTGCACTTGGTAGTTCTGTGAGCAGCTCTCTGTAAACCAGGTGACTGAAATTATCTATATGATTAAAGGAAAAAAAGAGCATTATTTGATACTTGGATTATTTCTGGCATCCCCTTTGCTTCCTGGTTCTACCACCAGCTCAGGTGCCACAGCAGCAGCTCAGAGGTGGCAGCACAAACTGAGGGGGTGAGGAGGGATTTTAAGGAGCCTTTGGTGCCACTCAGTGAAACCCTGAACCACCCTCTGCAGGTTGTGATGCTGCAAACCCACAGCTGTGCTGAGACAAGCCTTTAGCAAGGCCAGTTTGCACTCTCTTACAGGAATTCTGTGCAATAAACTGCTCAGCTAATGAGGAAAACCAACAGAAAAATACAAGAAATAAAAAATCTTTAGTGTAGAACCAGAGTTTGGTAACACATAATTAGGCATGATAGGGTAAACACTTGAGTCATCAGATTCAAAGCATCTGAAATGTTCTGTACTCAGGAGAGGTGGTTTACTCAGCAGTTACTCAGCTCTCTCCTCTGTCCCTTCTCCCTTTCTCTGCTCCTACACACACTTGGCTTTCCCCCCTGCCACAGTCACTTCTAGTTTGTTTTTAGCTTTCTTGTTACCTGCATCTTGATCTACTGAAAGGCAGATCTGCAATCACTCAAACCACGATTTATTTCTTAATAATCTAAAAGAAAACAAAATTATCCTGCTCAGCTTCCCTTCAAACTCCCCCCTTAACTAAACTGTTTATTTGAAGATACTGGTACATTTACATTTGAGCACAACAAAAAGCACATTTCATGTATTTTGGATCTCTCTGGTGTATTTGAAAGTGTTTTACAGATCCAGTGAGTTCCACACTATTGTTTCAACAGCCCACATAGGGAAAACAGGAAAATTTTAACGTTTCACCACCTAGAAAATGCATTAATATGCAACAAAGCCCATCAATTAATTGTGTGTGTGTGTATAAAGATGTCTGCTTTATCATCAGGAACAAGCAGGAATGTTTTTTCGAACCTCCACTAAGACAAAATTTATGCAGATGCTCTTTCTTGTTCAGTTTTCCTTCAATTTGCAAATCTTGTAATCTAAGACTGGAGTTGACTGAACCAACTTCCAAACCAGCACAGTTGTATCAGCCAAAAAACACAATCTGGTTCCCATTTATGTGTCAAGACTGCATCCTTTTTGAGGGCTGTGAAAACTATTGTTTTGAAAAGATTATAGAGTGAATCACAGACTGGTTTGGGTTGGAAGGGGACCTTTAAATATCCTCCAGTCCAACCCCCCTGCGAGACATTTCAGTCCTTTTACTAGCTGGAAAATTTGATTTCTAAAATACCAAAATGTGTGTACCAAAAGCGAGTCACAAACTCAGATATGAGGCAGAAGTTCCATCTTGTTAATAAGTACAAAATGACAAGAATGGGAAAAAATCTGTTAGAAAATTCATCTGGAAATGAATTCATAAGAGTAACAACAAAAACTTAACTGTAAATGTCCAGATTACCAAGGGTGTTCCAGGAAGAGAATAACAGCAGGGGTACATTTGGGCAGAGGAAGCAGAAGTGAGAAATTTGGAAGAATTGGTAGGAAAAATCCAAATGGTGATCAAGGCTCCAGGATCATTCTCTCTGAGACATGATCCTGGCAGATTTTAGACAAGAATCCAGGTGAGGAGAGGACTGTAGTAAAAACACAAGTGCTTTGGAAGAAATGCTCTAGAAGAAATGTAGCATTTTCTTCATAGATGATTAAACAAGGTGGGTTTTTTGTAGAAAAGCAGAAACCACCTATAAGATTTGAATTATTTGCTATTAACTGAGGAACACAAAAATACAGTGAGAATAAGGAGCCTTACAGTCTGTTCATTTCTCAGGTATCTCAGCTTCTAAACAGGGGTGTGAAGGCAGGTTTTTCCCAACCAACATATCCTTTACAAATATGAATACACTGCCTGGAGTAAGACAAACTCCTACAAGAGCAGTATTTACATCTCTGGTGACACACATGCTTATTTACAAACAGTTTTTCTTATAGGGCAGGGAAGAAAAGGAGAAAAATCACCATAAACAGTTTTCTAAGTTGCAAACACTTTTAAAAAATCACTTCTCACCAGGGTTTTTGATTTAAACATTTCAAGCAATAACAATAATGATATTGTAGTTTAACACAGTAATAATACAGAGAAATTTGAAGACTTGACAGTCTTCCTCCACACCCAGAGTGATTAAATTCTTAATTGAAAAAGGTGTGGCCCAGAATTAGTCTTACAACTGTAAGAAGATTTGCTTCAGCTGCTCAGCCTTTGAGTAGCTGTGTAGAGGATTACCCTGAAAAGCAAATATTTTCCTGTAGGTAGAGATATAAATCCTGTGCATTGTCTGAGTTGATGCATCAGACACAAAGTGTCTTACAGGCCTCTTTTAGAAGAGGAGAGATACAACACTGGCCAGAGAGCACAAAACTGGACTGCAAACTGATTTTTCTAGCTCAAAGAAGGGGGCTTAACATGACTTTGCTAATTAACAATGTGTGGCTGTAGCAGTGAAACTGCTCGTGTTCATAGTTCATGTGGTAGGTGAGTGCTGCCTAAAAGCATCTGTTAATCACTTTTTAAGACACAAAGATTGCTTGAGACACTTCACAGTAATGATTCTGACCAGGATTCATATCAGAAAAGGTTAATCATAAAATTGTGATTACCCTGAGAATTAAATAAACTGAAAATACCTCTTTTTTTTATTCCTTTCCAAAAGCTCATAGATCATAGAAAAACATATGCTGACACTGAAAAGAGGTTTAAAACCACATCCCAGTGTTACCCCATGAGCAGAAAAGGAGGAGAGCTTTAAAGAGGTCACTTGCTGGGGATTTAGATGACATTACAATTTATTTATGACTTTATATTCTTACCCAGAGGATCCAATGCTTTTGCACACACCCAGCAGAGGCCGCTTCTCAGAGAAATTATCACATTTCTGAGCACCTGATAAGAGGGAAAACAAAAAAAAATGAGAAAGAGCAAACCACTATGCACTGTTTGTATTCCAAACACAGCTGGGGACCCAATACACAAGGAGGGTATTGAATATATGATATAAACTCCCAGCCTGTACAATATCAGTGCTAGAAACACAAATGACAGTCAGGGACACAAGAGATGGGATGGAGGAACAACCCCAGCAGCAAAAGCTGGCCAGGGTTTGGGGTTGTTTTGGTCCCTTCAGCTGGGTGAAGGGTTCTGTGCTGAGTGACACTTGCTCAGACTGTCTGTTCTGAGGGTGCCTCCAGCTCTGTGTGGGTCTCACACCTTGGGGTCCACCTTGTCCTGCTGAGGTGCAAGTGGAATAAAGAGTGTCAGCCCTGAGAGAAACCACTTCTCTCTCCAGCCCCTGCCCCATGCCTAAGAAAACACAACCCTAAATTCAAACCAGCCTTCAGGAAGTTCCACCACCAAGAGGTTCAAGCCTTGAAGAGGAAACCTCTAGTGAGATTGAGGCTTCTCCAAGCAAAAACCCAGCTCTAGCACCAGATTTGATCTAGTTTTTGGGGTGGGTTCCCCAGGTAACATCAGCAGAGCCCCAGGCTGGTGGTGCCCTGCTCAACCCCAGCTCTGCCAGGCCTGGCACCCTCTGCCACCCCCCTGGCACGGGTGCTGGAAGGAACTCCAGGCTGTGGTGCCCCCAGGCTCAGTCAGACCTCCAGCCAGCACAGCCAGACTGCTAAAGACGCCACACTTCTTAAATTGGGATTTTAAGGGTTTTGAGAACTTTGCTTTACTGCTACATAAACAGAAATAAAACTAAAGCCGAGTTCAGAAAAATCTCACTTCTGCTTGTGAACAATGTTTTACTTGAATTCCAGGGTATTTTTCTACCCAACTTAAATAGCAGAGTAACAACCAACACCACCACCACTAAATTTCCTTTGCTTTCTTTCAACCCTTGCCTTTTTCATTATCTATCTATAGGTCTGTGTGTGTGTGGTGACTAATGGAATTTCATTTTTTTCCCCTCCATTTTACACCAAACCCTTTGATCTCTAAAGAATATTAGTGATACAGTCTGCTCAAAACTCCATTCTCGAGTGCTGTTGCACAGCACTAAATCATGCATTCAGAAAGGCACAACAATTAACAATATACATTTTCACATAGCAGACTCTGTTAATTATTAATCACTCAGGTACATGCATTTAATTTGTAACAAACACTGCTCAGCCCTCTCATCTGCAGGAGGATAAGTCCTCCCTCCTACACATTTGGGTATGTAGAAAGTCAAATGGCTCCCATCAATAATTCCACCACCAACAATAGCTTTACAAGCAACCTAAAGCAGCCAAAAGTATTTTCCTTTTATTCCTATTATTTCAAGGCCTTTTGTGAGTCAAACCTGTACTGTATGTGCTGACCTGTAAATTGATAAATGAAACATATAGTCTTCTAAGAGCCTGGCAACCCCTTTGTTTCCTCAGTGCTGGGACAGATGAACTCCTTTAGTTCTGGTCCCTCACCAGGCTCCCAGTGAGGGGGAAATGCTGATTCCCAGCAATTCTGCTGCTCAGTTAAGTGGAGCCAAGATTTCACCTGAAGTATTTAACTCCACTTGTTCTAAGGTTTAATTTAAGATTTATTAGAGACACGAATTCATCTGTTTCTTTATAGTTTAATGACAAGGAAGGGAAAGAAAGGTGCTGGGGAGTCCAGGGAGACAAGTGCCCAAAACCAAAAGGATTTCATCCCCACAACACAGATTTGCAAAATTTCTACAGTAGGTGCTTAAACTTCTGATTTCAGCCCATAATGACAGAGTCCCTCATTTTAAAAAAATCCATTTTCTCCTCCAAATACTTTCCGAATGTAAATATTAATACTGTGGGAAAGGATCATTATGGTGAGGACTTGGAGGGCATTAAATCAGGTTAATAGCTGCCCCATCCACGGGATTGCACAGAGCACCATGTGTTGGGCTCTGGGCTGCTTAATGGAGGCAGCAACATTGCCATGGTGGGATTTAATCTTCCAAGTTGTGGTGGATTAATTTTCATTTGTCAAATTGTGTTTATTTGCATGTGCGAGGGGCTGACGTTGCACACACCTGCTGCACACAGTGTTTAACAAAATGCAGTGGGATGATTGAAATGAAAAGCAGCTCCCTAAATCCCCCAAATACAAAAAGTATTGAAATCCTGTTGCAAAGTCTTTTTCTTAAACTCCTTTTATTCTAAATCCTTTTAATTCTGTCATATAACACTACAGCATTTATAAAATGCTGAAAATCCTGACAAATCACACAATTAAAGTAATGAAAACTGCCCTTCCTGCCAACAAGGCACCACCTTATCTACAGCTCCATTTAGCTAAATGATATATGTTTGTTTTCTTTAAAACCTAACTTCAGTTAGGAGACTTAAAATTGAAAAAATATATCTGTGGCTAAAGGAAATGTCATACAAATCAACATTTAGAACTTTATGAAGTCAAAAGGTTATCCACACGTAAGCTCCAAGCAGCTTATGCACTGCCCTGATGAAACTGTGAACAGAGATCTCAGGGCCTCCTCAGGGCTCCCAATAATGCCAATAACAAGAGCAGCAGCAACCACAGCAGCACATCTTTATGCAGAATAAAAATGAAGCCGAGTGATTCTCACAGGAACTCAAAAGCTGCTCAAAGCTCTCAAAATTACCCTAGTTTCCCACGAGGAAGAACAGGATGCATTTCTGACCTATTTAGGAATGGCATCCATGCACCATGGAAGGGATTTTCCTGGTCTGGAATTCCACCCACCAGGTTCCACCACAGCCAGGGCATCTCCTGCTCCACCAAACCCCCCTCACCCCGAGGGGGTCCCTGAAAATCACACTGCATTTGTGGTCCTGCCCCACGTCAGTGCAAGAGTCAACCAGTGCCTGGGAATGCCAAGGCTGGAATTCCCTCTGTATGGCTTGCACTCCCTGTTCTCCTGCTGCTTTTCATGAGTGGGGGGTTAATTACAAAAGAAAATATCTTTCTTAGCAGTTCTTAATCACTATCGGTTTATTTCTGCTGTTTTACAGAACACAAATGGAAAAAAAACCCTGAGACAGAAGTGAGGAGGCTCAAGTTAGTCCTAAAAATAGTGTGTGAATTCTTTCCTCACCTCCAGGGCAGCATCCATAAATGCTGCATCTCCTGCAGAGATAAACTCTGAATGCATTACTCCATATCCTGCCTGACCAGCGGTGCTGTGCCTGCTGTTCTCACCCACAAATTCAGGGGCTCCTTCAGGACTAACCCTCTTCACTGGGACCATCAGCACCTCCCTGAACAACCAGCATCACTCACACAAAGCATCAAAGTCCCTCTCCAGTACCTCTTTGTTACATCCCAAAAAAGTTATCACCCTAAAACCCCCCTTCAGCTCCAGTTATTTCCAGCTCTACTCCCTCCTCAGCCCATTCCACCCTCTTGTTTCCAAGACAGGGCAGCAAAGCTACAAGAAGCAACAGTGGCTGGAGAACAGGATCCTGGCAGCTCTGCCAGAGACACAGCCCTGCATGTCAGCAGAAAATTGGGTTTCTTCTCTTTTTTCTGCTTCATAGTTTTAGTCTCTGATAACTGCATAGCTTCTCTATGAAAAAAAACATTTTAAAAATTACCTTGAAACACTTCCTAGAGATCAATATTTCCAGAGTCCCCCATTAGCTGAAGATGGATAGGAATATTTTATTTTGAATGAATCCTGTTTGGAAAAAAGCAACTTAAAAGACCTATCAGTCTAACTGGGCAAAAGCTTAAAGTGTGCTGGTCTAAAGCACTGACATGATGTGGCCAGAAGTGCAATGGTGGCCAACAGGTCAGTCCAAAGCTTCAAAGGAATTGGTATTTTACAATGTCGTGCTCCAAGCTTCTTCCCTGCAGTATCTCTGGAAGTCTTACTTGCTGTGCTGGACAATTCCATTCTGTAATTTCTACAACCCATAGACATTCATTATCCCAGAAGCAGCCACAGAGCAGGCAGAGAACACCAGAACCCAAACACACACCTCCACAGCCCAAACCCTGGTACCAAAGGCTGCTTGTTCAGCTTGCAGGGCCAGACTGCAATTAGGGCTGTAAAACCACGGAGCCACCCACGTGGCTGAACGTGCACAGCCCTCCCATCTGCCTCCCTTTAGGGAGCAACCCAAACCTGCCAGTTGTACCTGCACAGGAACCTGAGTCAGCTCCTGAGGTTCACATGGTATTTCACCGACAGCAAAGATGGGAGCAGAGCACAACAGTCATAAATCTGCGGCAAAATTTCCACTTTCAGCAGGTTTTAGGAGCTCTGCTTTCTTTTATTTCCTTTCTTGGTTGCTTTTTCCCCCCTTATCAGTCAATTTGACTAAACAGTCGAATTCACTGAGAGTTGCAAGGCTATAATACCATCTTTCTGCAAGCAGCATAATCTAGAAAATGGCAATAAATTAATTCAGCTGGCTGGGGGAATTTATTTTCATAATGCTGAGACATGGAAATAGGTTTTACAGACAATGACTGATCTAAAGTTCCCCACACAAGCCTGTCACCACGTCCCTCTCACCAGGAATTGCCACACACAATGCTGCTCCTGCAGCTTTCCAGGGCTCTTGATGGATTTTTAAACTGTGCAGCTCTACCTTAACAAATGGGACAGCACAAGGCAAGGCAGGTATTTGGCCAGGGGGTTGCAAAATGACCTGGGGTAAGGAATGAAAAATGGGAGATTGCAGCAATGACTTACTTCAGAAAGCATCAATATTCTGATTTTGTAGGTAAAAGAACAGCAAAGATAACTGAAGTAAATGTATTATTTCCTCAGCACTGATTTTACAAGTCTATCTGCCACAGAACTCAAAGTCAAAACACAACACATTTTTAAAACTGACAGAAGAGTTCTGAATGTTTTTTGTCAATGATTTGAACATGAACATACAGCTACTATAGAAAGCCTAAATAAGTCAGATTTTAAATTTTTTATGTTTCTGTAAATATCACAGGAGAGAAAAAAACCACAGGATAAATGTGGCAGCATCTAAGACAGGATATTTAACAATATACAGAACTCAAACTGAGGATCACTTCAATTCTAGAAGTATGTATTCCCACAGCCAGTAACCTCAGAAAATGGGAAAGCATCACCTAGAGGAAGTGGGGAAAAATGAGAAACCATGCTGAACAAAGGAGATGGATAATGAGATTTGAGGGGCCAAATAGAGCCACTGGGGGTGTGGACAGGCCAGTTCAGCAGCTGTGCCAAGGATGGCTCAGCAGATACCACTGCCTGTGGCACAACAGGGCTCAGGATTCTTGTCCCTAAGACTGGGATATTCTCATAGTTTGAATATCAGCTCTGCAAGCCCAAAATTTGGTCCCAGTGCAAACCTTCAGTCCCCAAAAGGTCCATTTATATTGTGAGCTGTACAGGATAATTAAAGCCATGTCTACCACTGAAGGCAATGGTAGATATGACCTGACCACAGAGAAGAGGTAACACCTATGTTTTTCAGCATTGTTTACAGAAATCTGCCCATTTTTCATGGCCAGGCTGCAGAGCAAGCATTGCCATGGCCACTGAGACATCAAAGCTCTGCAGTGCTGGGCCAGGTCAGGTCTTGCCTGGTTTGTTGGCTCAGCCAAAACCTGCCCCAACAGCCCAGCAGAGCTGCCAGGTCAGAGCAGCTCCGGGAGCCGCTGAACTGCTCCAGCCTGGCACAGCTCCTGAGCAAACAAACCTGCCCAGATCCCAGCTGGCAGCAGGCAGGGCCAGCTCCAGAGCCTGCTCCTGCCCCCAGGAGCACTCAGCACCTGCCCCAGCAGATTGGAGGAGGCCTCCTTGGCAAGGAGCTGCACGAAATAACCCTCCTGAAACACTGCCTCGCTATGGCGCGGAGCCCCTGCCGCAGCAGAGGAGCTCACATCAAAGGATGAGGGAGTTATAACAAAATAGTTGACAAACTATTAAGTTCTGCTACTGTAAAGTCACCAAGTTAAAGCTATGAGCTTTCCTTTCACACCTGGGAATGAGCTGCTTATCACAAACTCAAATCTGTTTTCAGGAACGTGCCAAATCCATCCACGGAGAGACTCCTACTTTCAATAATTCCCTTTTTACAGCTTTACAGTAAAATAGTGTTTGAGCCTGCTGATGGTAATCAGCTTCTCCTTTACAAACTCCTTTTATTTTGCTCAGAATCATTAAAGCTCATGTGTTAGTTATCTAAGGCCTCTTATTACAGTTTTACTTTTATCTGATTCCAGATACTGGTCAATGATACATTCATGTCCTTTTAATCAAAGATTTATTTAAAGCAAGCCATGTAAAAAGAGACCAAAACATGTTTTTAAAAGGTTTGGCTTAATTTAATATGAGCTAATTTGAATAGTTTTCTAATGTAACAACCACCATTGTCAGATGCTAAATATATGGAATTTAGAGACAGAAAGACAGTAACTGCTTGAAGGAGTTCATGAGCAGTGTGACTCAACTGAAAAATCAGAAAGCCCTATTTTGTTGTCAGAAAAAACAGAACTTCCAAGTTCTTCAATAAATTTAACACAAAATTATTATATTTCACTTTTTTAAAATAATTTAAACATATTTTAGGCTGTATTTTTTGAGTTCACTAATTCATAATGTATCACAAAAAACAGTCATCCAGCAGAAAGCCATGGTCATACCTGACATATGTCATGGCAACCAATTCCAAGCAGACCCCAAGAGCTCTCAGGCCTTTCAGGACCACAATCAGATTGTGTTTGGACTGAACAGTGTGATTGGTTGAAGGGATTTGCTCCTTGCACAGTTGTTTAAGTTCAGCAGGAAACTCTCCCAAGGGTTAACTCAATTTCTGGAACAATCCTGTTAAACTAAGCAGCTTGGCTGAGGACTTGATGAAACAGTATTTAAGCAGGGTCAGAGAGGAGCTGCCTGTTGGCCCTCAAGGTATGATAAAAGTTCACACAGAACCAACCAGGCTGAAAAAGAGCTCCAAGACCAACCTCTGACCCAACACCACCTTGCACTGAGTGCCACGTCCAGGTCACACTGAGTAAAATTGACATAAAACAAGCACAAATTGAACAAGAAGCTAAACCTGCCCAAAAAACCCCCAAATTCTGTTATTTTGTTACTTTTACTGGAAGAGAAGCTTTTTAGAAAGAAGTTCTGCTGAATTATGAACCACCCAAGTCAGTACTTACTGATCTGTGGGGCTGGTAAGATCCGTGCAGCTCGGACCGGCCCGTGGCGGATGGAGAAGAGCTCCTGAGCTTCACCACTGATCTGCAAGACACATGCATTGTGAACATGCAGTGCAAGAAAACACATAGCCTTTCAAAAATACATATATTGAGCAGGCAAGACAGCAGGTACATCATGGGAAAGGTAGTTAGGGGAGTGGGCAGGAAGACTCTGCCTTTCCAACCACCCACAGCAACTTTTCCAAACGAGAACGTAGCTTAGAAGTCTGGAATTAACTATTCATGACTACACGTTTGAAAAGAAGCAAGACTTGAAGTGAACTGCTGACTAAAAATCACAAAACTTCCAGCAATCTGCAACACAAACATTTACCCCACATTTCCCCTGCTCCTGAGAAAAATGCCAGCTCACCAGTGCCCAAGGGTGGCAACCACAGGGAGTAAAAGATGGGACACTGATGGGTTGGTTCACTTCACACCCACCAGGTGTGAAAATTGTGTTTAAAAATAGGTGGTCAAACTACTTAGGAATGTCACTTGTGGCAATCTTGAAAAGATTAAACCAGAAGTAGTTAAGATGAATTTCCAGACTTCCTGCAATGGTCAGTCAGAATGTGTTTTCATAACTGCCTGGTAATGGATCCGATACGGAACGTCAAACTCCAGGAAAATGGCAAACATTATGAAGCTCATTTCCAAATAACCAGCAACTTAAAACAGATGTAATGAGACTCAGAACACAGCCAAGGTTGGCATAAAGTTTTGCCAAACAAGCAGCTTACAATATCAGAGGAGAACATGATTTGGAATAAGGTTCTTAGGAGTCAAGAGACCATAAATTCAAGTGAACTTTTGAAAATGTCATTTTATGGCTGTTTCCATTTCTTTCTGCACTCCAGCTCACACGTTCAGAAAGTTAAAATACTCCTACTGTGTGACCCACAAATCCCAAGTACAGAACTCCAGGCTCTCAGCTCACCTCCAGTCTTAACCTGAAGCCTTTTTATTTACTATCACTGCTCTGGATGATGTGGGAGAATAAAACCTGCCCCAGAGAACCACAAGGCTTTAATCAACTTACTTTGAAAACACTCTTTACTACAGAGGCAGCCCACCTTTCCACACACAGTAACACAATGTGGAGAGCTGCTGCTTTTCCCTGCTATGCCTGGTATAACATAAACCTATATAACGTGGAGGAATCACATCCTAAACCCTCTTAGCTTTGCAATTCACACTATCAATCCACATTGCTGCTAATGACACCATCAGAACTATTCCTGATGAACACAACAGTGTGAAAACTGTAACCAGTATGAGAATTAATCCCTTGGACCACCCCGCTCTTATTTTATTAGGCAGATGTTCTGATCACAGCAGATTCTCCTCTTCCCTTTAGCAGCAGTATCTGAACACACAAAGTTATGGCACTTGAGCTTTTGCAAAACAAGTTTAATTCTCCCTCAGGGACAGCCAGAGGCCTCTGCTCTGAAGAGTTCCTTGAGCAGATTCTATACAAGACACAGGAATAATGGTCAGAAATCAACTCAGCAAAGGTTTGCTGATTGGTCTTAACTGATCATAAGCTTGGGGTGCAGTGTGGAGGAAAAAAAAGTAATCAAGATAAAAAATATCTGCATCCAGAAAAAGCAGCTTGGAAAAATGTAGAGCACAGCTAAGGAGAAAATGAGAAAAATTAAAGAAAGACAGAAGAATAAAGAGATGAAAAAGACTTAAGGCAGCCATCAAATCACAGCAGCTCTATGAAAAGGGGAAGGAGGAAATGGGAAAGAAGGAAAATATAAGCTTTTGGAACTATTATTATTGGCAATTAAAGCTTTTTTCCCCCAAATCATGAAAATGCTGTTTCACACATGTATGCACAACACTGGCCATGAATGAAAACAAGGGGGAAAGGCACCAGCACAACAAAGGTACGGAAGAAGTGATTCCCATAAAATACCCCAAGCCCATCCAGACACCTCCTGCTCCTTTCTACCTCTGCCAGCACATCAGCCCTACCTCCAGTCGACTTCAAACAAAGTTCTAGTCCCCAAAGCAAGATACACTGAGAAGGCCAAACCTTCTCAGCTCAGGTTCTGCTCTTAAATATCCTGAACTCCTGGAGTCTGTTTATTTAGACTGGGATGCCAAGACCTGGTAGAGCTCAAAGCTGAGATTTTCAAAGGAAAGTCTAAAATGTCCAAATACAAATGAAGTTCATTTGTACTGAAGCACTTAACATGAAAATCCCAGCCCAGCTCTTCTCATGCATAGAATGCTTTTACTTGTTAATAATTAATAATCACTACTTGAAAGATAATTTATGATTTTATATTGAGGGAAAATGACAGAAAGCAAGGTTGAATGGAGTAACCAAAACCACATGATCTGACAGTGACAAATATGAGATTTTAAGTATTTAGCTCCTGTTTTGATACCACTGTAATGTTTAATACTGCAGGGCAACAGGTCCTTTCCTCTCTGCCTGTGCAGGATTCTAAATCATGGCATGGTTTGATTTCAAATAACTTCTCCAACTCTGCAGCTCGTGTGCTCCTAGGAGCCAAAAAGGAGCACCTTTTAAGACATGCCCCCACTGGAGATTCCATAATGAAAATACAAGATGCAACCCAAGCACTGACATCTCGTTTGTAAGTAAAATTAACAAAATATCCACACATGACACCACAACATGGAGCAAACTAAAACACTAATATTTAACCTACCACAGCTTCATAAAATAACAAGGTTTTTAAGGACTTCAGTTGTGTGTCCTTAATTGTTCTATCAAGACAGAAGCTCATGGAAGGCATTGCATGTTGTTGTGTGCCATGAATTAGTCAGCTTGGTTGCTCCTTGGTTTGCTTGGCACTGAAAAATGCATTAGAGCTTTGAGTACAAGACCTCCTCTAACTTTAATTAACTATTTTTAAACACTACCACCAGTAGAAGCTTCACTGTTTGCAATCTTACAAAATCCTGAGTTCCCTGTGGTTAGTGCTAGCGCCCTTCATTTATCTGTGGACAATACACACCTTTATGACCATTGCTGAGGCCACATGGACCACATCTGTCTGAAAGCCCCAGATTCAGGGCAGAGGGATGGCATGGCCTGACCTTCCTGCCAGTTCAGCCCTTATGTCATTCCTGTGAAGGGGACACTTACTCCTCTAGGAATTCTTCAAGTGGGACAAGGATCTGCACGTGGCAGAGACCCAGCCTCATCACTGCTCCAATCCCTGCCAGGCCAGGGCACTCAGGGGCTGGCAAGGCTCAGCCAAAGGCTCCACATCCCTTTCCCAGTCCCTGGAGCTCCACAGTCTCACACACACAGACAAAACATAAATAGACTTCATGAATTGAAAGCAGAGCTCTAAATTCTTCAAAAAGCACCTGTGAAAGGCCAGGCTGTGGCTGCCATTTTGGATTTGGTCCAGCCAAGTAGCAAGTCCCCGTGGCAGCTCTCAGAGCTCTTAAAAGTTTTTCTTTCCCCCTTCCAAAAGCCAAGAATATTTCTAAGCAGGTTTCAAGAATTGAATATTAAGCTGTAAAAGCAGCTGCAGGTATTTGTTGTGTGGAAGAGCGAATCCAAAATGACGGCTCCAAGCTGGTCTGATAGAACATCTCAGCTTTCCCGGGATCGAGCCACAACTCCCAGACCTACATGGAAGGCTGGAAGCAAAGAACACGTGGATTCATATCCCAGCCCCCAGTGAAGCCTTCATCACCCTCTTCCAATGACAGATTGGAAGAGGAAGAAGAACTTTCTCTTCCACTTAAGACATCCTGAGCTTAAATTATGACAGCCCAGAAATGTGGTGCGCTGGTTCATTTTCAATGACAGAGCTGCATTGTTTGGAACATACCAGTTTGCACCCATAAAAAACACTGAACAAAGGAAGTTTTGTTCACACTAAGGATAACTAATAGTTTCCAACCATAGAAAATGGTTTTCACATGGGGGAAAAAAAAAAGTCAAACATACACCAAAGTTAAAGAAAATTGAGTTCGGAACTCAATGCCTGAACTACTGTGCAACTATAGAGGAGGAAAGGGGGGAATATAGACAAGGAAAAGGGAATGTATCAGGATGTTCTAATATGACAATAAGCAAATGACAGATGCTACCACAAGATATTGCTGGATATAATCACACTGGGTTAAAGACAACTCCCAGGAATTGCACTATGGAGAGAGTAAGGAAGGACTGGAAGCAGGAGGACAAATTTTATCACTTTAGTTTAGAAATTCAAACAGTCTGCTTTTTCATTCAAACCAAACCTCTGTAATTATGTAGAGATTATAAGAAGGTAGGTACTCAAAGGATGTTACAGACATACATCTGCCCTAGTGACTGAGTATGAAGTTGCACTCAAGTACTTTAAGTTTGGGCAATGCTATTGAAAACTGTGTAAAAACAGACAATTTTTTGCACATCCTCAGTGTAAAAACTCCAAAGCCTCAGACAATGATTTGCATGGATGTTTTGTAAAGTCCTCAGACATTTTTCAGGGTTACTAGATCAGGTCATTATCCCGTTTTTCCACGTGGCCAATGCAAGCCTTGACAGTGGTTCCCTCTAGCAGGAGGTCTGGGCAGAGGAAGGATTGCAGCTTAGGATGGGATAAGTGACAAGTCCTTTCCCAGCTCTAAAAGGGGCACGAATGACAGGGAGGAAGAGCTGCAAAGAGGAAACCCCAGCAGACACGGCTGTGGGAACAAAGTGGAAGTGGCTTGTGTGACTTCCCACACCCACCCAGCTGCTGCACAACTGCAGCCTGAGCAGCACAAAGCACAGCAGGGCTGACAGCAGCACTCCAGGACTTCAGTGAGGAGCTGGCAGTGCAGAAGTGGCACTGTGTGATGCCATCCATGCCCAAAGAGCCCTCTGCATTCCACAGGCTCTACATGGAAGTCACCTGCCACATGGGCAGCATCACTATGGCACAGCCTTTGAGTATTTTTCCTCAATGTACATCTGTGCCTGTTATTAAAAGTTCCCTTTGGTAGTTCCTGCTTTATTCAACTCCAGCTGGATCTTTCTTTTTTAATTCTAACATGACCCATTGAATTAAGATGATTTTTCTACTTTTGAAACTTCCAGCATACAATTAAAAGAAAAAAAAAATTATCTGCCACAAAAGCAGCCAACATGCATTTCCCTGAACAGGAACATCCAGAACAGATACTTGGAAACCACATTAGGCAGAAACCAGTTCCAGTCGTATTTGAAACACGAAACTGGGAGCAAGGGGAAAACAAATTCCAAGCAAAACACAGAACTACGCCGCACCATTATCAAATAGGAACTTCTAGCCATGCTTTGGTGTATTCCCAGATTTCTCCCCACTTAGCAAGGCATATTTTAAGAACAGTTTTAACCTTCCAACCCCCATTTCCAAACAAAGATCAAAGCAAAGCCCTTTGGATGGACACCTTCCGCTTCTTATGCAACACAGACCCAGAGGCTGCACTTCCAACCCCAGCACTCCAAACATCATTCCAGGCCTTTGAAGCAGCCCTAATGGTATCTTCCATTTGCAAGTAACACTTGTGTAGTCAAAGATCTTACTCCAAGGAGATGTTAATGTGAAAGCACTCAGACTGCAGAGAGACACACACTCCCCAGAAAGGCTGCCGAGGTGTTGGGAAGTCAATGTAACACCATTACGGGGAGTGTGGGCTTAGGACCTGTCATAAACACTTCATAAGCACTCACACACCAACTCCACTGCCTGCAACACGTTATTAAGTGCTGAATAGAGCTGCAATTGTAGGAATAAAAAGCACAATGCTACAGATAATAGCCTTCCTGAGGAGATTTTCACGTAAATGTCAAATCGTTGCTTTTTCAGATTAAAAGCTTTTTTAAAGTGGAGAATGCAGGGTTGTTTGGTTTGGGTTTTTTTTTTCCCTTAGCTGGAATAACATTGCTTAATTACAAGCTAAACACACAGCAAGGCCAAATAGAAAAGTTTGTCTAATACCAAAGGACACAAAAAAGTGTTGCCAAATAAGCTCTTAAATATTAAGTCAATTACATAAGTGTCAGATTTTGTTGTGCTCAGACTAAATAAGAAAAAAATACAAAGGAGAAAAACAACGTGGAAAAATCCCCACCAGGTTATGCTCCCTCTCATTATGTTGGATGTGCAAATCCTACTCTGAAAAGTTATTTAAAATTGATTTTAAAGACTACCACTCCGTGACAATCTCTAAGACCATCTTACTGGCAAAGGAACCACTCCAAGATCAAATCTGCACTGACACAAATTGCACAGGTCCAAGTTGCACCCTCCTGGATGTGGCCTCAGGACTTCACAGAATATACAACTAAAGAGTAAATATCTCCACAGCTGAAATTCTTAAGATGGATGGTAAAATATTTCCACATTTGGCTTTTTCTCCATTTCACTGCACTTCTCCCCTGCTCATTACAAATAGTCCTGCAAAAACTGAACAACACTCAGAGAAAACTGTCCTGCAATTTCAGCTTTGGTATTTTTTCCTAAAATAATAAACTTTAATAGCAAAATCTCGGAATTCTGAAGTGAAATATACTGGGGGCGAAACAAAAAGAAGACAACATGGCCTTATGGTCCTACTGAAAATTAAGGTAAAATCAGGTATTTCACAGCCTAAATTGATGTTCGTTGAGACATAAGGAGGGGGAATAAAAAGAAACCTGAAGCAAACCCTTCTCCCCATCAGGAAATAAAAAACCCTTGCCCTGCCTGGCTGACAGAGCCACCAAGGACTCCCGGGCAGGCCAAAGCGGCAGAACTGGCTGTGTGCTCTCCACCTCCATGCCATTATTCCATGTTTATGCCATTCAGCTGCACACAGAAGGTCACCCCGAGGTCACCCTTCCCATCCCAAGGAACTGCAACTCTCCAGCCTTCCTTCCCATCCCACATGGCACTTCCCAGGGCACCCACAGCCCTGGCAGAGACGCTCCTTGGGCTGGGCACAGCGAGCTGCATGGCAGGGATGCACAGAGTCACCTGGGCATGGCACACACATGGCACAGCTGGATTGGCACAGAGTGGGCAGCGCACACAACACCAATCCGCCTGTTCACTTGGCTAAGAACATTCCAGCTGGATAAAATGGGGTGCTTCGCAAGCCGATGTGCCCCTGAGGGTGCCGTAGTTAATTAATTAATTGGGGAGGTAGCGCTCGTAGCTCGGTGTGGCAGCGACACCGTGTGGGGCGCTGTGTAATTACCACCCGGAGAATCCCATTCCCTGGTTTTCCCCAGAATCCCAGAGCGGGGTGGGTGGGAAAGGACCTTAAAGGTCATCTATCCCACGCCATGGCGTGGGCAGGGACACCTTCCAGGAGCCCAGGGTGCTCCAACCCGGCTCTGGACGCTTGCAGGGATGGGGCAGCCACAGCTTCTCTGGGAATGCCATCCCAGCCCCTGCCCACCCTCTCAGAGAAGAATTTCTCCCCAATATCTCATCTCAAAAGCCAGATTTTAAAAAAAAGTATCCAAGCCAGCTTCAGTGTGTCATACACATTTCAGCTCTAAAAAGATAAAATACAAACCTGGTCCAAAGGTATGTTTTGCTCCTTTTGAAAATAAACCCATTGCAAGTATTTTCCTCAGGACAATACAAGCAGGTCAAATTTCCTATATTTTGGAAAAAGTTTTGGTTACAGCCCCTAAATACTGAAACTCAGGGAAGTGCACTAGGTCTTCGTCCATTTCTAGTAAACCTTCCATCCAATGCAAAAGCTCAGCAGCAATTTTATTTCCTCATCTCCAGCCAACCAGATGCAATCAAGAGGGGAAAAGCTCTCCCACACTTCCTGAAACTCAACAGAACTTTTGGTGTAGAAATGAACATTATTTTCTGCAAAATACTGGTATGTAAATACATGCCCTACATAGGCAAGCAGAAAGCTGTAGAAAAGTACACATTTCTTAAAACCCTATGTATTTTACAGAGGGAAGGAACTCCATCCTCTCTCCTTTATTCTGGAGGGCAAGGTGCTATGAGCAATTTTGCTTTTTTAAGTGAAGAACTTTATGACCTGCTGCATTAAACTTTATCCTGTCATTTTGTGAAATTTGGGGTAAATTCCCCAAATGAGGACCATGTGCCCATAAAGCACTCTGCAACCCAGACTGCAGGGGGTGGCTCTGACAGCATGAAATCAAAGCCATGTGCACACAGAGGCCTTCATAAAATTAAAATTGCAAATCATGTACATGACAAACGTGATTGGAAAGTACTATGAATTCTGTCATACTTGCATTGCTGGCACAAACAAATCCTGTTTGTATTTTTCCACCCTTACTGCTTTCTGTTAAAAACCAAAAATCTGTCCTTTCTGGGCTACAAACTATTCCATAATTTCAAACACTCCTCCCAGTTTGAGTCTGAAAGTGTACTCGAACATAAATAATGTGTAAAAAGCCCTCAGAGCTGAAGGGACATGAATTCAAGTGTTTGATCTGTGCTCAGTATTGCTTTCAGATAAGCACATTACACACAAACCACATGACACAGCTGGGAAATGGTGGCTCTTTCCACTTCAATAGGAAAAATTGGAGGTAAAACATGAAAGTACCAAGCCAACAGGACCAAAAAAGCCCCTGGCAGAGCAGAGGGGTGGACTCTGTACTCACAGGGATGCTCCAGACTTGCATTCCATCACTGTAGCCAATCAGCAGCAGCAAGGGGGGTTCATTCCCAGTGCTGTGTATTTCATGGAATTCCATATTCCTGGATGTATCTAAATTGGGGTTAAATATCAAAGTCATTAGTAGCAGGTCAGCACCAAGCTCAGCTGCTCTCAGGAACACTGGATGGTGTTTCCTCAATGCACCTCTCTGTTGTCAGAAGAAAAAGCAACCAAAGTGGTTGAAATTTTCATGCTGGAACAATACTGGAATATATTCTTTAATGCAAACATTAAAGATTCACAGAGAAGTTAGAAAGCTTTAAAATTTAAAGCAGTGGAGAAGAATTTTCTGGATGGCAACATGGGTTGTTTCTTCCTCCAGCAATTAATAAAACATGGAAAACTTTTCAAATAGAGAAAAATTTGCACTGGACCAACAAAAGAAACATTAACAAATAGAGAAATTACAAATGTACAGATTGGGCAAAATTATTTCTAGATGCTGTGGGATTAACCTGTACATCAAAATCACCAAAGGAAGAAAAGCCCCAGGAAGAAAAGTGCTACATAATAATCAGAAATATTAATATTTTCTTGAGTAAAGCCCCTCTAAAACTACATTTTCAACCCTGAGAGAATGAACCAAAGCTCACTGCAAGCATGGAAGCATCACAGATAGAGAGGATGTATTTGGGACAGTAAAGCAGAATGTTTTCAGGCCCAATCAGATTTGGCTGCATAGAAGTCAATGTAAACATAGCATGAACAATTCTGAAGAATGTTCTAAAGAGGGGGTTTTTTTTAAGATACTGTAGAAAAGAGGGAAAACATGATATTTCTTAAAAATAAACACAAGAGGAAAACAAACCCACAAGCAAACAAACCTTAATAGCCCATATCTGGCCTTAAGGCCATGCACAGGTTATAGGATGTTTCCAGCTCTAATAACCCTGAATTTATGAACTGACAGGCATTTCAACAGCTGGAAAACGATATATAACCTTCCCTCTGAAGGCCTGGAAAGGCTGAGGATTGCCCCCTCACAGCTCTGGCTGCAGCTGCTGTTACTGCACTGAGAGAGAACCACAGAGCTGCAGGGAGCAAAGGGAGAGGGAGGACAAGAACAGCTCCCAGACTGAAATCCAGCATTTGAATTTCCTCCTGTGTAAAGGTTTGCCTTTAGATGACTCACCAGGGCTATTTACTCTGGTAGGTACTGAGCAAAAGTGCAGTTATTCACTTTAGAATTCAGGGAAATGAAATACTTAATTTGGAGTCAGGATAAAACTGACTCAAATTATTGTACATAGACCCAAAACTCATAGTGAGGGAAAACGAAGCCATACCATTTAAATCTGCATTTTCAAATCTGACCCAAACAATCTTCTCCTTTTCTTCTGGTGGGGTCCCACTGTAGGCCTGGACAAAAAGCAAAAGGGTTGAAATAACAAAGTTTAACATCCTTTTTCCTCCTTCTGTAAGTTTTAAAAGAAAAACATGATCCATGTATCTCCTAGTCACCAGTGCTCCTGGGAGGCTGAATGTTCCAGGAGCAACACAACCACATTAAACATCACTTACTAATGGAGGAGTGACAAAATATATGTGACAATAAATCTTCTGGGGCAGGTTAAAGAAGCCACATGACTTGCAGCAAGTTGGCCAAGGTAAAATGTAGCAGCTTCCACAGCTTTTAACTAACTTCAGCAGTTGTACACTTTCTAAAAGAGGGTCTCACATGAGGTGTTTTACCATTAAATTTCTCTTTAATTCAGTGAAAAGCTTCATAAGCAAGACTGAGGAAAGAAAGAGGCCTTTACTACACAGTTTATTTTACTGACACTTTTCAGCTATATTTGTGACAACTTTAATACAGCCATTTAAGAGAGAATAAAGTGTAACTCCAGTAGAACAGATCCATGTTTCAGTTCTGTGTTCTGCACATTCCCATAAAAAGATGAGATACAAAAAGAAACTGTGAGGGAGACTTGCAGCATTTCCAAAGTGGAGGTTTTAAAGTTCTCAGGAGAAGCTGTGGTAGCAAGAACGTGAGCTCCAGTAGAACTGCCATCACTTCCAAGTCAATTATAACAAAATACTGAGCAGTATCTTGGATTAAATATGAAAAGAGCCTGTATAATCACTTTATACATGCCAGAAAAGCAATAACTTCAACTAAAAATACAAATCTAAAAAATAAGTGTGGGGTTTTCTTTTCAAAACAAATCACATTCCATGCTCGCAAGGCAAACTGATTTGCAAAATAAAACACAGCCTGTATCCTTTAACTACAGAAGGGGAAGGGGGTGGGGGTGGAATGCAGCAATCTCTTCAATGAAAGCTGCACTAGGTTGAATTTAAGCCTGAGTCCAAAATGCATTTCACAAACTGCTATTAGTGAGGGCACTTTTTTACATTATTAGGGAGGAAATGCATTGGGAATTCCTAAGAGGAGCTTCATGAGGAAACCAAGACATGAACCAACCAAGATAATCCTTGAAATCACAATCAGGACTGTTTCCTGAGGCTACAATTAGCTGCTCCACCATGGAATACAGCTTTCCCAAGGAGGAAGACAGAATTACTGCCCTTCTGCTACTGAGAGGCCCCTGGGCAACATGGGAGGGACCATTCCAGTTCCGTACTTATTATACATAAATATCAATATATTCTTTCATCAATAGATAAATTCAGGTATAAATAACTTTCCAAAGCAGAGTGAGGATTCCTGTTTGGCACAACTCAGCAGGCTGGAGGACAAGGGGTCAGGCAGAGCTCCAGAGTCCCACAGCAGCCAGGACATGCTGGGGCAAGTTAAGGAAACAAGATATAAAAGGAGGAGTAAGAGAGGCAAAAGAAACCTTCTCAAGGTGACAAAGGGTGTCTGCCAAGTTGTTCTGCACCAATCCAGACAGGGGCTGTACACAGGGTTACAACCACCACCCAGAACATACATATTTGTAAGAGGCAGGGCAATACTATGGACAGTCCCTCCCCAACTCTTCTACTGCTAAAATTATCTGAGGGAAAAGCTGCAATCTTCCTTCTGCTATTTATACTGCAGTTCTTCAGCTGTGTAGCTGTGATTTTCCTTTTCTTCTTACTCATCAGAGGAAATCTGCAGAGCCAATCCTCAGCTGCTCTGCAGTCTGTGCTCAGAAACTGTCTCAAGATCCACACTCAAAAAGCCAAAACATTTGTTTTTCTGGGTTTTTTTTACTTTCTTTTGGTCCACCTGACCCACATTTCCACTGCTTTGTGCACTGAAAGAAAACAGGTTTAAAGCTCTGCACGTACCTGTGGCACAACATCTTGGAGGAATGTAACAACACTCTCCATGTATGACTGCTCCCTGGAAAACAGCAGGAGAATTTCAATCACCACTGAAGCTTAGAAACAGTTGGGAATATATTAAATAAGACACACATAACCAGAGCAAACATGGACAATCTTCAGCACCAAGGAAAATATCAGGTATGTAATGCAGTTACTTAATAGACTGCCAAACACTGCTAGTATAAATGATGGCCTGTAAGGAGTGAAAGTACTAAATAAAAGTAATAAAAGTCTGTAAAAAAAGCTAAGTGACACCTGCTTATGGAATAACTGCTTGGGAGGAAAGTATAACACCTAACAGTGAAGGAATAAGCATGTTCTCTACATCACAGTGGGTGACTGAAGCAGCACAGGCATTTGGGAATTATCCCTCAGGATTTTTCCACCTGATTTGGCTGTCACAACATGAAAAGAAAGATTTAACCAAGGGCTGGAGCTCTCCTGGTGGGACAAGGAAACTTTCAGCCCTCCTGTGCATTATGTAGAGTGATGGAGTAAGTGGCAGCACATGGGGGCAGGAGAGGGAACAACATCCTCCCTATGATTAGTGAGAGGTATTTTCAGACAAGATTTTGTAGCTTGGGAAGCTTATTCCTTCTTGGAACTTCATTAGCAGCCATGATTTAGGCTAGTACATAGTGCAAGATACAACTGTTGTGGTAGATTTGAACTAATTCTTTCATTAGCCTGGCCCTGCACAAGTGGTGAGTCTCTTGTGTAACTGCTGAGTAACACGATGTGGGCTGAGTGTATCAGACAGATGGTGCTGAAAGTATGTAAGAAGTCTGTGTTTTATGTCATGAGTAACACTGAAACACTCTGGCAGCAAGAACTACCTTCAGACAGTCTGAGACCACTTAAAAAAAACCCCAACAACTCTTGAGGCAACAGCTTAGGCAGCCCCCAAATTAACTTTTATACTGTCATAGCTTCTCCTGTGCTAACTCAACATTTCTAATGGCACCAAAGAAAACCTGTAAACTAGGAACTCCAGGCTCTGGATGTCCAAAGGTGCTTCCTGAAGCTCTGCAAGATTGTTTTAGCAGAAATGGGAGTGTCCAGCCCTGAAGAATGAAGTGCTCTGAAGAACTAAGCACTGCACACAGCAATACAGAAGACACTTGAAGCCAAATGGATTAGTTTTCCTCTCTGAAAACAAAGATAATTCTAAACCTGAGTCTTAACTATTAGAAAGCTTAGTCCAGCTCATGGCCAAACCAGACTCTGCCCAGCAATCCAAGGATTCCTGCATCCCAGTTAGTCCCACTGCTTTAGGCTGAGGCCTTACAAATGAGCTGTGGTTTCCAGTGCTGATTCTGCCCTGGTTTATGTAGGTCACCCCAGCTGCCCTCACACACCTTCAGAGCCCTTGATTATAATGTTTGGCTACAGGGAGAGTATTAAACACGGTGTCTGGAGTGCTGGGAATGCCTACCAGCAGGAGTCATCCTGTCTTCATGGTTCAGCTCATGGAATGTACCTCTTTTTCCTCCCCCAACTACATGTTGAAACAAATTTGGTACCTGGGCAATGTTTTACACAGTGTATGTACTCTAAATCTCTCCTGAAGTTGAAAAACTTCCCAGAAGAGCTCTTGAAAGTGCTTAAAAACAACACAAGCCACAAAAACAACCCCCAAACTTCCTCTAATAAGGATGTAGAAACTTAACAAGACCTGCTCAGCACACACAGGCTCAAAACCACTGACACCTGTGAGGTGAAAACAGGTGCCTCAAGAAAAGGACACCATAATTAAATCAAAAAAAAAGAAAAATAGATAATCATCATTATCATCCTCTTACACTGCTTTTCTGTAATTATATTTTTAAAGCCTATTTTCAAGAAAAGGTAATTATAAATATGCATTTATTGAGGAATTCTGCAACAAGAAAAAGTGCTGCCTCTATCACAGGGCTGCAAGACAAATCTCTAACACAACTTTTTGTGCTACAACAACCAGTTTGTTGTGCTCTCCAGCAAAAATAAAGTGAATCTACATGTTTAAATACACAGTTATCTCCAGGGGGAAAAACTGAGGTGACTGTCTCAATGCAGTGCTACCTTGGAGCAGTAGAAGCATTCCAAGGAAGAAAGGCTGCTACAGAAATCCTTTAACAGACAGAGACAAGACCATAAGTCTTCCAGACTGTCTTACAGACAAAAAGCTCTTTTGCCATGAAAGTATTTCCATGTGAACACAATGAAAATCAGGATGCCCAAGGACAAAAATGGCCTCTTGGGAGCTCTGACCAAAGAGATGGAGCTTCTTTCTTTCTTCTTGGTTTTGTTAAGTAAAATAAGAACCCACAATTCTATTTACTGAAGGACTTTAATGACAAGTGCTATATATTCTAACATACCCTCTCCATGGACAAGGTGTTATTGAAAAGAACAGCACGAAAGGAACACGTGTAGCCCATTCCTCTGGCCTAAGGAAGTTTGCACCATTGACCTGCAGGAAGTGAAGTCTTTGTACAGCAAAATGGTGCACACAACATCAAAACTATGCAATACATTGTTTTTTTAAATGTACAACTTGCTTTGGTGTGCAACTGCCATGCATCCCAGGCAGGGAGAGAGTTTGAGCTGCACCTCAGAGACAGGAACACAACATGTGTCCACTTTTGGAAAACAACACAACAAAACCACAGTGGCAACACAAGCCCTCCCAGTTGGCTGGGAAAAAAAACCCAGAACTCAGGCAAAGTTCTTCTACAAGAAAAATAAAAGAGCATTTCAGTAAGGGCTGTTCTTCTAGAAGGTTCTTACGTGGCAGCCTGGGGGCGAACCACCACCCCTCCAGTACATCGACTCGGGCGGCGCGGGGACTCTGTCGCCATCCTTGCTGTGCACACCTGCAAGAAACACAGCCCTTTTTAGCTCCATTTGCACAGGATTATTTACTACAGGGCTTCTTGACACATTCTTCAAGGTGACAAGAGAGAAACTTCACTCAGACAAACCTGTAGGTGCCTTTACAGCACTTTTTTTAGGCAAAAGAAAAGCACACACCAAACTAATGACTTCTTTTCGCAGTGTCTCAGGCACTACAGCTCCTGGAATGTTTGTGAAAGCAAATAAACCCCACAGACCTGCATGATAAAGTGGAAAAGTATCTTCAGACTGGCTGATCTCTAAGGTCCCTTTCAACCCAAACCATTCCATGATTAGATAGTGGGACAGGTACACAGTTGTCATCACCATTACACAAAACCACTATTTACTAATGGGCTGCTGTCCTGGAAAATAATTACATAAAAATTACACACAATCACAGCTGCAGTAGATTGTACCCTTGAAAAAAAACGGGTTACACTGAAGCTCAAACAAAAAGTGCAGTGGAACACACTCAGCTGTTTCATATCAGCTTTTTGTGTCACCTGCAAGCTTCTCTTCACACTTTGGCTCTCTGTGTGAACGTTCTGGGTGACATTCCCAAAGGCAAAGAGCACTTGAGGAGCACCACAGATCCCTGCCAGTCCACTCAGCTGCCCTGCTGTGTCCCCACACCCCAAATCAAGAGCCTGGGCACCAAGTGGAGGAAAAAGCCAAACCCCCAAGGTGGTATCTGTTTATCAGCATCATTTCACTCCAGGGCAGGCTGTCAGGGCCAGCTCAGCAAGCGAGGAGGGATAACCCCTCAGAAATTAGGAACAAAATGATAATTAATAACAAGACCCCCAGCAACACAACTTGAACCTGGGACTGAGGCAGGGTGACCCCTCAGAAATTAGGAATAAAATAATAATTAAAAGCAAAACCCCCAGCAACACAACCTCCGCCTGGCACCGAGGCATGGTAACTCCTCAGAAATTAGGAACAAAATGATAATTAATAACAAGACCCTCAGGAACACAACCTCAGCCTGGCACGGAGGCCACAGCCCCAATGGCCCGGAGAGGAGGAAAGCAGCCGGGGGTGCGGGGCAGGGAGCGCTGAGGGCAGAGCAGCCCCTCTCGCCCTGCTCCCTCAGGGCCGGCCCTCACCGCTCCGGGCGGGCGGGACCCCCCGCGCCCTCCCGGCCGGGCCCGGGCACCCTCAGCCAAGGCTATTGAGCAACTCCCCAGCCCAACGCTGCGCCCTGCCCGGCCTGCCCTGCCCTGCCCGCGGTGCCCCCCGCTCCGCAGCGCGGCCCAGGCCTCCCCTCAGCGCCCCGGCCCCTCCGCCCGCCTCACGCCCCGCGCCCTCCGCCCGCGGCTGCCGGGGGGTCCCTCAGGCCTCACAGCCGGGCCTGCCCTGCCCGCCGCCCCCCGGCCCGGCCCCCCCCTGCTGTGGGAGCGGGCTCGGAACCGCACACCAAGCCGGCCGACGGCTGCGCTGTCCGGTCCGGTCCGGCCCGCCCGGGCCTGCCGGAGGGTCCCTCACCTGCCGCCGCTCCGGGCGCCACTGACACTGTTTGGGGGACCCCCCGGGCAATGACACCCAGAGCACGGCGCGCGCGGCCAATCAGCGCGCCTTGGGGGCGGGCCTCTCCGCTGCCTCAGCCAATCGAGTACCGCGCCGGGGGGCGGTGGGCGGGGCCCGGCAGGGACGCGGCGCGCGCTGCCCCCGCCCCCGCCGCTTTGTTTACATCGCGGGTCTCGCGAGAGCGGGCGCGCGCCGGGGGCGGGGTCTGAGGGGAGGGGGTGAGGCGGGACCGCGCCTGATTGGCGGAGATAGGCCACGCCCTTTATGTGGTGATGTCATTGGGGCGTGACCACAGTGTTGAGGGGGCCGTGATGGCGGCCGGGCCGGGAGGAGCTGTCGGGGGTCTCTGGGGGTCTCTCGGGGGTCTGTGGGGGTCCCTCCGGCCGGGGGAGGCTCGGCGGGGCCGGGGAGCGTGGGGAAGGGGCACAAAGAGGGTTGTGGAGGGGGCTGGGGGGCAGCAGGCGGGTGTCGTGGCAGCGCTGCCCACAGCACGGCGGTGCTGCAGGGAGAGGGCTCCGGGCACAGCTCAGAGCCCCTCGCAGGGCCTGGAGGCTCCAAGAGAGCTGGAGAGGGGCTTGGGAAAGGGCCTGGAGTGACGGGATAAGGGAATGGATTCACGCTGACACAGGGTGGATTTAGGTGGGATATTGGGAAGGAATCCTTCCCTGTGAGGGTGGGCAGGCCCTGGCACAGGGTGCCCTGAGAAGCTGTGGCTGCCCCATCCCTGGAAGTGTCCAAGGCCAGGTTGGATGGGGCTTGGAGCAACCTGGGCTAGTGGAAGCTGTCCCTGCCCATGGCAGAGGGCTGGAACTGGAGGGTCTTTAAGGTTCCTTCCAACCCAAACTATTCCATGCCCCTATGATTCTGTGACTGTCTATCCCTCAGAGACATGCCTCAGGTGGGATGGCAGTCTCCTCCAAAAAGCTAGGAGATTATGTTGGATTAGAGAGCTGGGATAGGTTTCATCCCACATCTTTTGGGGGCTGACAACGCAGATCCCCCCACCTGAGCCAGTCTTCTGCATTCCCTTCATAGACAGTGAAGACAAGCAAGCACTGGATGAGTCTAATGGAATAGAAAGGACACTGGCTACATGAGTGTCTCCAAAGTGTAGATATCTCAGGTGGAGTTAGGGGACCCTCCCTTGTAATTTCCTTGTATCTGATGTCAAGCCTGCACCCCCAAGAGCCTCAAAGGAGAAAATCTCCAGTTATGGGTGACTCATACTAATAACCCTGCTCAGAATTCCACAGTAGTTTGCCTTTTCACACCCTGCATGGAAATGCACTGAAAAAATGATCTCCAGGAGTCCTGTCCACTGGAACGCTGCATGAAGTGGGAAAAGGCCTTTCCTGTGACTATGGAAACACTGGAGTCCATCTCAAGTCCACCACCAAGGCCACCACTAACCCATGTCCCCAAGTGCCACATCTGCAAGGCTTTTAAGTCCCTCCAGGGTTGATGACTCTGCCACTTCCCCGGGTAGACTGTTCTAATATTGACAGAGCTTTCCATGAAGGAATTGTTCCTAATATCCAACCTAAACCTCCCCTGGCACAACTTGAGGCTGTTTCCTTTTGTCCTATTGCTTGTTACCTACAACAAGTCCTCTCCTGAGTCTTCTTTTCTCCAGTCTTAACATTCCCAGCTCCCTCAGCAGCTCCTCATAAGATATCACTAGGCAAGGGGACAACCTTCCCTTGAGGGTAAGTATTTCTTTTGTGATCCATATAAAACCTGTCTCTCCTGGGAAAGCAGGAGAACAAACAAGAGCAAACGAAGTGAAGAGCTATTGAGGCAAAACATCACTTGAAATCTGAATTTTTTTTACCTAGAATAAAATTTCTAATCATAATTTGAAGGGAACTGTGATTGTTTAAACACTTAGAGCTTGATAGTGAAGATATTCCTGTGCAGTTGCTTGAAATCAGAGGGAAGGATTTTGAATAAAAGATTCCTGGGCACTCACTCTTCTTCCACCAGGTTGTTAACACACCTGAGGTTTTAAATTTGTACTTCACTTCCCATGTTTGTTTTTTTTTAAAAAGACAAACATTTCCAGTTTATCATTAAACAGAACAGGACCATTTTTTGCAATTTTAAAGATAATTGGTGAGTCAGAAAGCTGAGTTTATGCTCCAGTCTGACAAAGAACAATGTCAGATCCTGTATGAGAGGTGAGATGAATATCTCAGCTAGGATCTCCCTGGCTTCAGTGGGAACCTGAGCCAACTGAAGATTTCTTGGCAAGGTCTTTGTTTCATCCCTTTTTCTGGAGTGCCTGAAAATGGACATATTTCTCCAACTTCTTCTGCTCAGGAGACTCAATGGCACCTGCAAGTTTGAAATGGAAAGCTAACAAAGAAACCAAGGAGGCAGAGAACAATGCACAGCAGCTGAGGGGGAGGTTTATATTGTTGATATCAAGGCTGCTGGGTCAGAACAACATCCATTAATATCATGTGTAGAAACAGGCTCAAGTAAGTGAGCTGATTTCTTCTGCTCTGAAGGAAGAACCTGTGCTGTCAGCTGCCACTTCCATATGTCTGTCAGTATCATTCAAACATTGTATGGACAAATCCTTAGGAAAACTTTATCTCAGTTTTCTTCTGCTCTTTATACACCTGCAAATTGATAATCTGCACCTCATGTACCACAGAGACATAGAATGACAGAATGGTTTGGGTTGGAAGAAACCTTGAAGATCATCCAGTTCAATCCCATCCAGTTCAAGCCCCCTGCCATGGGCAGGGACACCTTCCACTATCCCAGGTTCTTCCAAGCCCCAAATTGGCCTTGGACACTTCCAGGGATGGGGCAGCCACAGCTTCTTTGGGCAACAGAGAATGTATGACCCTGCTGTAGATCCTGTGATACAACAGTTGTTCCCAAGAGAAAGAAATAATGGGTAATGAGCATTCCATCCATAAACATATCAAATAATTTTATTTTGTTCTGTGAAAGGTGCTGTGAAGAAAAAAACATAATCTTTTTAGTTTGTCATATTATCCTTGAGAAGCCAGAAAAGTGACAAAGCATTTCCTGAAGCAAAGAGGAGTCAAATCCCCATTTCTTGCTTATGGGCACTGGGAGGCTGAGCAATGGCTTAAGGCAATAGATGCAGGAACACACAATGCCATTAAGATGGCAAGATCTTACTTTTTTTAGTAGAAAAATGACATTTTTAAAAATAACACAGTATGACCCATGGAAGTGAAGTCCTGGCAGCCCAAGCACAAGACAAGCTGGTTAATTCTAGGCTGCTGTAACAGGGCAGGAGTGTTCACAGAATCACAGAATGGTTTAGGTTGGAAAGGTTCTTAAAGATTATTCAGTTCCAACCCCCTGCCATGGGCAGGGACACCTTCCACTACACCAGGTTGCTCAAAGCTTTGAGCTCAAAGCTCAGATTTGAGTATATGAATTGTGGAAGCACAGTGGGACATAGCCTTGGGGAGCCTTTCTGGCAATTTCCACATGCTTTTATTTAAATGCATTTTAAAACTAAGCGAGCTCTTTGCAGAAGTGCAGGTTGATGCACTCTGACTGGCATGCATGTTTTCCATGAAATAACAATCCATTCAGACTGAAACCCTGTGAACTCTGGGCTTAGCCAGCTAAGTACAACTATCCACAACACAGGTCTCTGCACTTATGCTGGATCCTAAGGTCCCATTACAACTCAACAGGTGTTTTGTGTCCTAGAACCACTAACTGAACATCTCATTTTAATGCAGCCACATCCATATTAGATGCCTACATCTATCTGGGTGTAGCACTGACCACTGCCATTGTAGCACCTTCCACTAACTGAAGGGGTCTATAAAAAGGTGTAGAGTGACTTCTTAAAATGGCATGGAGTGAGGAGAGACTGGAGCACCTCTGCTCTGGAGACAGGCTGGGAGAGCTGGGGGTGTTCAGCCTGGAGTCTCCAGGGAAAACTTAGGGATGCTTCCGGTGCCTAAAGGGGCTCCAGGAGAGCTGGAGAGGGACTGGGGACAAAAGATGGAGGGACAGGACACAGGGAATGGTCTTAAGCTGAAGTTTTAGATTAGATAATAGGATGAAATTCGTCCCTGTGAGGGTAGTGAGGCCCTGGCACAGGTTGTCCAGAGAAGCTGTGGCTGCCCCATCCCTGGAAGTGTCCAAGGCCAGGTTGGACAGGGCT
>JAWWEE010000048.1:2279611-2309059 GCA_035221455.1 Xenops minutus | reverse complement strand
GGATGGAGACTGAGCTCAAAATGAGCCATGTTTCAGTGGAGCTAAAGGTTTGCACAGCAGACCTTACTCCTTTATTTTTAATTTATATTCTTTCCAGTTCCATCCTCTCTGGCAATGCTCTGAAACACACCCATAGGGAATATCTTCTCCCTCCTGCAAATGGGTGGTTAAAGGCAATTCCCAAATGCCAGTGAGGGAAAGGAATGATCATCTGACACTCGTGGGCTGGAGGTAACATGAAGGTCATCTCCTGCTAGGCTGAGGACACCCACGGCTCCTCCAGCCCTCAAAGCAGGGAGATGGCTGATTTATGGGACTCTTGCCTTGTAAAGCAGCAAGAGCCCAACCATTTGGCCTCCCTCCCTAAGTGGAAGATTTAATTTCACTCAATTTCGTGTCTTCAGAATTATTTTTGTAGCACTATAACTGCAAGTGCTAGCAACAAAATTAGATGTCTTTTTAAAAAGAGCTCAGATGAAAAAGGTCTTGAGGGGGAGAAAAGGAATAGGAAAAAACTGCTAAGTGATTTGCCCTTTCCAAGATAATACAGATTCAGTCACAAAGATCACTGCATAGAAACAATATATTTCAGTTTTACTTGATCAAAACAATTTCTGAGGTCCTGGAGGTACAATTCTTACTTGTAGCACACAAGAACATCTCTTAGTTCCCATTTTGCTGGGGATTCATTTCAGTTTCTCACTCATGGACTGAAAAAATACAGATAAAGGAAGGAAATGGCATTCCAGATCAACTCCAAACTTTGCTATCAACTCCTTGCTGTGGGAACATCAGGGTGATAGGAGGGAGGAGGGGAAGGAGGCATAAAAGTAACACTCAGCTCACCAAAACACCCAGAGCCTTGTGCCCAACATCCTCTACATGGTGAGGAGGCTGCAGGGAAGCAGCACCTAGCCTTATTGAGGCAATCAAGCTGCAACACCAGCCCAAAAGCTCTTTCCAGGGTCCCAAATTTGGGTAAGGTTGGGAAATACCCCCAAGGCAGCTTTTGCCAGGGCTCACCCTGCAGACAGCCCTGGCAGCAGTGTCTGCATGCAGATGGGGGGATGCAGGAGGATGCACTGCACTGACAGCACCTACTTACATTGACAAACTCCTTCCCATTGTACTTGACGCGGATCCTCGGCTCCTGGACCACATCCAGGTTGGAGCCTGTGACAGTCAGGGGTGTGTGCCCGCTGTGGAGAACCAGGAGAGACCTGATTAATAGGGTTGGAGCAGGGAGGATGCTTGATGAGCTCAGGAAGATGTTTTCTGCAGACACCTGAAGCCCCAGCGTGGATTTGTGGCCACCCCCTGAGTCACTGGGGAGGGGTCTCTGGTTCTCTCAGCTGCACCCTCGCCCACCTCAAACCCTGCAAGGCAGCGGGGTGAGGAACTGAAGGAATCAACAGAGCTGAGACTAAACACGTAAGACAATAAATTAGTCACAGTGTTTAATGATTTACACAGTGCTGGTTTTAAGGCCCACGCTAAATGGTTCGTGCAGTGAAGGAACTGACGTGAGCTTGCCTCTGGACTGCAGACACAGCAAGTTGTCACACAGAGAAGGGCAGGGCTGGAGAGCCATCAGGGCCACGGGAGATACAACCCCCAGGGCCACAGTACCCCCATTCTCCTACAGCCAATGCCCTGAGCAAAGCCTTCCACTCTCCTTTCACGTGTTAACTGGAGCAGCACAGCCCAGATTCACCCAAGGCTCCAGCACCTCCACAGATGCTCCCTCTGAGCTCCTCTGTCAGCAGCCCTGACCAGCCCATCCAACCCAGCTCCTCTAAAACCAGACACCATCCCGAGTCTGGACTCGAAGCAAACATCTCCAGAGCCTCCCATGAGACACTTACTTCTTTCAAGGGCAATTTAAAAAAAAAAAAAAGAAAGAATTGGAATTTGATATGAATAGCTGTGTTACAGCCCTTGTGAGCACAGCCATTAAAGTGAAATTGCAGGATGAATATGGCCCAGGGTTTTTAGCAGTGACAATGTCAGGATGATGTGACAGCACCAGCCACCCTGTTCCCAGCAGTGACTCTGGGATAACAGTACATTTTAATTAACATCAGCTTTTTCCTTTCTTCGTAGTTGCTGGGTTTTATTCCAGAACTACAAGATGGAGCCTTTAGTGAGCAACTGTGCCCCTCTGCAGCAGATGGGAGTGATCTTGGCTTTATTTGTGCTCCCAGAACCTCGGTGTGGACTGTGACTGCTCTAAGTGCTTTGGGAAACACAACTACCCTGGTAACTCTGGGCTTGATTTTTGGTAAATGCAAACACCATGGATGCCCAGCCCTGACAAATCCAAGGTGCTGAGTGGGATGTGCATTCCCAGGCAGACCATGTTTTGGCCTGAGTGTGCTGAGAGAGACCCACACCAGGTGAGCCATTGAGGTCCTGCTGTCAGATCCACATGTTACCTGGCGATGCTCCACTCGGGCTCGATGTGCTGCACTTTGGGGTCATCAATGTACTCGAACTGCAAGGTCCTCTCCAGCTGAGCCCTGTCCACGCTGACAGAGACCTGAACAGCCCCCAGGCCGTGGGCTGACGGGGCAGACACACACACAATCTCGTTCATGGACCGCCTGTGCAGGAGGGAAATGGGGAAACATTACGGTGGTGGAGTGACAGCAAACAGCCCTTTGTGCTGTCCTGGGGCAGCTCACTAAAGGGCTGAGCCATCAGTCAGCCCCACAGTGACACCTGTGAAGGGGACAAGCTCAGGAGACAGACAGGAGGGTTTCACTGGCATGGGAGGGAGGGAGGGGAGCTCTGCCCACCGAGAGAGCAGCGCAGCCTCCCTGAAACCACTCTTTGTGCCAAACTGCAGCCTCCCGCATCCCTCTGAACCCGCTGCCTTCTGCTGGGCGTGTGAAAACAGATGGCTGCTTTTTAAATGGGATGCATAAGCTCACTCAAAAGCCAAATTCTTTCCCTCCCTACCCCACTGCACACACGAGGCTCTTGTGAGCGGCATAATGGAGCCGGCAGCCCCCGCCTGGGAAGGGCGATGCCACGGTCACCGCTGCCTTTGGCTTTGTCTCCCCGTCAGAGCAGGGTGACCTCGGCTCGGTGCTGGCTGGCTGGACACAACAGACCATCTGCTTCCATCAGAGCCCTGCAGAGGGTCGAGGCAGCAGCGTGGCAAAGCACTGTCAAAGCACAAAGGCACCGGTGGGTGGATGGATGGATGGAGAAAGGGAATGAGATCTGAGCATCCAGAACAGAGCTCTGAGGAACCACAGGCTCCATGGTGAGCCTGGACACTGATCCTACAAAAAGGGCTGCAGTGACACCCCTGGAAGGCCAGTGTTCCTGCTCACACCTTGGCACTTCCATCCACCACAACCGAGGCAACAGAAACAACCTCCTAAAACACCTTAAATAAATTGTGCTCGACTGTGTTTGTTGATGCAATTACACATCTCCCCCTTCCTGCTCTCCTCCTCCTCCTCCCTCCCTCATCCTATTCTCACTCTCCACCTAGGATTAATTTAACCACAAAGGCATCCTTGTGTGAGGAGTGGGTTTCTCCACCTTCCTTGCTGAGTCTTGAAGTGTTTCTGTGCATGCCTGTGCAGTTGATGAGATGCCTGCTGCTGCCTGCACTGCTGCTGCCTGCACTGCTGCCTGCTCTGCTGCCCACACCAGACCCCACGGTGCCTGCTTAGCTCTGGCACGAGATCCAGAGTGACGCATCGCTGCTGGCAGAGCAGCTCCCAGCTCCCTGTGATCAGCTAATTAGCTTTCTGTGCTATTATTATGTCGTCATGGTGAATCTACCCACTCCTCCGATCAGAGAGGGGAGAATGGGGGAAGCTGTAATTAGAGGGAATCTCATTAGAAACTGCTTCATCTCATCAGGCTCCCCCACACCCTCGACTACAATTGAAGTTCATTGCCTCAAAACAGCCCAAGCCAAACAAAGTGCACAGCATGACCCCATGTGAAGGATGGGGCTGTTCATACACTGCTGCTCGCTTTGTTTAAGTTTCTGCATCCTTCTGTAATTAGAACATCCAGGGAATCCAAAACTCTTCCAGGTTTTGCAGGTCAGTACCTGCAGACTGCCTGAATAAAATCGGGTTTTTAAGGGATGATATTCCAGGGCTGATTCTGCTCCTCTGCTGGTGGTAATGCTGTTCCTGGAGAGAGCAACCTGGCATCTTTGTTTTGGATATAGGAAGAAATATTGATGGATTGGTTCCATTGCTTAGCACTTGGAGAACTGATCCACACCAGAAGATCTCAGCACATCCAGACCTCCCAAAGCACCATCCCAGGATGGATACAGAATAAGCACTGCTACTAACCCACCCTGCTCCCCCATCTGAACACCCACAGCTCCTGTTCAAAGAATCTCTCAATCTTCCAGATGAGAAATTCACCTCCAGGGGTCTTTACTTTTCCAGAAACTTCCTCAGTTCCTCCTGGGAAGCCTGAGTGAAGATCTGACAAGCAGAATCCCTTTGGACACCAGGTTCCCACACAGGCTGTGCCCACTGCCAGCTGCCTTGGTTGGTGGGGCAGGGCAGGGCTGTGTATGTGATACACACAGATGTAAACCACACGTATCTTTTTTTGTAACTAAGCCCCAAGAAAACCCATTAAACCCTGCAAATGTCAACTCTGTGTTTACACTGCTGGGTAAAAAGCAAATTTGCCATGGAAATCCCACAGGAGACTGATGGCTGTGCAAGTTCCTTCCCAGCTCGGCCCCTTACCCGTGGAATTCGCAGGTCTGGTTTCCCAGGAGCACTGACACACGGCTGCCAGCTCCCAGGTAGTGCCCAGAGATGGTCACCATCGTCCCTCCTGACTCTGGACCACGGCTGGGATTCAGGAAACTCACCACTGGAGTCTGGAGAAAGGAAAGGACAAACTCAGTGCTCCTGCCTGCAATGAGGGAGCTGCTGTGAAGCACCAACCCTGAGCATCTTCATGCTTTGGCTGAGAGGGGATATCTTTTTAACAAAGAAAAGCAAAATAGGGATGTGTCCTGGATATCTGGCAAATGTCCTGCTACATTTCCTGACCCAGCTCTGAAAGAGAGATGTGCCCCAACAAAACAATTGCAAATTCAGCCTTAGCAAAATTGTGGATTCACCTTCAACTTTGTTCCTAAGCAAAAGCAACTTGATTGCATTGCAGTTTGAAAAAACTAAATAGATCCAAGCAAGCTGCCACAATGGAAATTTGAACCTGAATATTTAGAGTTTGCCAATGTGGGAATGCACCAAAAAACCCCACCAGGGGCTGGCAATGAGCAATGCTGCCCAACTACAACAAAAGGCAGTACCATCAACTCCAGCTCCACCAGTGATGGAATTGTGGGAGCAGAGCCTGTTTCCCATTGCTGATGGAGAGACACCCTTGGTGGGCAACCTTAGATCCCACTTGGCATTTGACTGGTGAAATCATTGCAGCAATGCCACATCTTACCATGCCTTGCACCAGGGTGGCTGGTTGTGTCCTTAATAGAATTTGCAGAAAGCAGGTACCCTTTTATTTCTTTTCAATCTGTGGATATTACCAAATTGTTTTACTAATGCTTTCACATTACCCTCTATTACTCTCATCAGCAAAGGCTGGCAGGCTCCCAGCTCTGCTCCCTCGGGATCACCTGCTTGGCAGCTCCAGGAGTTGCTGTTTTCCCAATGCAACACATGTTTTTTTTCTGGGTGGCACAGCATTTGCAAAAGCAGCTCAGTCCAAAAGCTTGTTTGACCCCAGCTCCTGAACACACCAGAGAAAAAAACACCATCCACCCTGTTGTGGATAATGGTGGAATAATGCTGCAGGAGGGAAAGATTCATCCTTCAACTGCTCTTATCCTGGCTTGGGTCAGCAGTTGGAATTGATGATCCTTGTGGGGCCCTTCCAGCTCAGGATATTCCATGATTACCCCAGTTCACTGCAATATCAGGCAATAGGAATGGCAGTAGCAATGTTTACCCAAGGGAGGCTTGGGAGCACTTCACACAGCCAAGAGGATGGATTCCAAAATGGAAAAAACCTCCAAAACCTCCTTCAAAATCAAGCCCAACCCTGGGAACTATTCCCAGGGTGATTTAGGAACAAGCTGCAATGCTGTGGACACTCCAGACAGTGAGACCCCATTACCAGCCACCCTCCTCCTCCTCCCCCAGCCCCATCCCTGTGGCCACATGGCTTGTGGGAGTCCAGGGGCAGAAAGGAGCAGTCAGTTTACACATCCCTGTGGTCCAGCAGTGTCCCTCCCATACCAGTACAGAGTATACTGGGCAGCACAGCCCTCCTCTGCAGTCAGAATCGATGACAAACACTCCTTGGCTACAAGCATCTGACGTTTCTGGTGTGAGCATCACCTTGTCTAAGCACTGCAATCCTTGGAAATTCAAAGCATTGCTAAAAATAGAAACGCAGGCTGTAACTCTGAGTGGTCACTCTTGTAAATAAGATAAAAACAGGAGAGCTGAGAGCCCATCCTAGAGACCTAAATAGTCCCAAGGATGGGATGCAGCCGGCATTGGAGGGGGGCCTGAAAGCTGAGGAAGAATTTTCCATCTTCAGCTCATGATTTGGTGATAATTATGACAGATTCACAGACCCAAAGCAGCTCCAAGGTTCCACTTCCCCAGATAAAAGGGGTGTCATTAAGATGACAGTGTGGCTCCTGCACCATGGCAGGCACCAGATGAGCTCACGAAGTCACAAACCCTCCCAGGGTCAGCACAGAGCTCTGCTCTGAGGTACCAATCAATTTTACTGCCGACTTTAATGGCATAAACCAGCTGTAATGGAATCTGTGGCAGCGCTAAAGAGAAAAATGGAGGCCAACTAACAAAAGGCAATGATGTGCTGGAAGTTTTAGATGCCTGAGAAAAAGGAACAATAAAATCAGTGTAAGTGCTGGAAATCAGAAATAACAATGCAAAGGGATAATGCTCAGCAAATGCACGAGGTTGCTGCAAGATACCATTCCAAGATTCATCTCTGCAATTCCCTTCCACTGGCTTCTGGTTATTATTTAACACAGAGCAGGAGAGCATCCTCCTGGTGTTGCCTGGGAATGTGCCTTTGGATAGTGGCAAATCTGGGACTACACTGGCACTGCCCTGTCATGATCAGGGGGATTTCTGGAATATTCGAACAAAATGGGCTGATATTTTGCATTCCTGCTGTTGCTGATTAAATGAAATGCCAGGGGAGGGTGTTTCCTACAACACTGATAGCGTGGCAAGGGCTGGCCTGATTTATCTCTCAATTAGTTTACAAATTGTGGACAATTGGTAAGTGCTGGCATTTCCCTGCATACAGATTCCACTAAGCACAAAATCAATGGGGCTGGATGAAATGCCCTGTTTAGGCAAAACTGGAGATATGGGAAACCCCAGCTGTGGCTTTTCAGTTCCTGATTCAAAAAGCTGCTAATTAAACAACAGAAAGACACGATCCATGCCATCAGTGGAAGTCCACCAACCCAAAGAGCAGCTCTCCATTGTGCTGACAGGGAAAGCCTACACTGAACCAGCATCCTGGGAGGGGGAGAAAAAACCCCCCTGAATATTTGAATGCAGAATATGAATAATATATAATGCAGAATATACAATATAATGTCCCTAGCATCCCAAAAGGCATCATGGGGAAAAATTAAATCTATAGACACAAAGTCAGATATGTTTAGGTGTCACAGGCAGTTGATTTAGCTTTGAGCAGAATTTCAGTCCCTGAGCTGCAGAGGGATGGACCCTGGTGCTTCTCTCCCCCTGTGTGTTTCTGTGTTCATGCAAAAGGGCCTATTGGTGGCTGTGCATATACACATGTATCTATAGAAACATATCCAAAACCATCAAGAAGCAGCCCCAGATTCACCCCCAATAACTAAGCACCAACTAGAGCAGGTGATCACATGCTCTGAGGCCCTGGCACAGGTTGCCCAGCGAAGCTGTGGCTGCCCCATCCCTGGAAGTGTCCAAGGCCAGGTTGGATGGGGCTTGGAGCAACCTGGGCTAGTGGGAGGTGTCCCTGCCCGTGTGTGACCTTTAAGTTCCCTTGCAGCCCACGGCAGGCTGTGATTTATGTTTGCAGGTGCCCAGCGCTGCCCAGGCCCCTCAGGGTGACACACACACGGTCAGGTTTCCATCAGCAGCCCCAGGAACCCACCCAGCCGTGCGGCCACGTCAGCATCCACACACCAAAGGAATGAATCCTCTGCTGAAGAGTAACCAGCAAACATTCACAGAGCACCTCTTGGTGGGTTTGCACACACTGGAGCTTTATTTCTCAAGAGACAAAAAGGAGGTGTAACCCAGATCTGATTTTACCAAAGAAGCCTGTGTACAAGTGTTAGGTGTAAATCCCCACACCTCCCTGTCTCAGCTTTGAATATTAATTTCAGAGAAGGCAAATGATAAATAGGTGGGCAAAGCACACACAGGAGTAAACTGTTGCCAGTTTACATCAGCAGTTTACATGCAGTGCAGGGAAGCTTTGGGTGTTTATTCCTGACCAAAATCCAGGACCTTTCCCAGGAAAAATTGTAGGTTTTGTTCAGTTTATTAAAAATGAAAAAACCCCAAAGCTAGAGAAGCCCAAGTCTAGAACTGGTGTGAGGAAATGCAGCAGAATTGGATGAACACTTAAATTCTGCTTCCATACAGAGCAGAAAAGCTGGGAAATTTGCTAGTCTCTTTTCTTTTGGTTACTTCCCTTTATAAGCAGCAGTACTGAGAGTCATCTAACCAAGGTGTTACTCTTTAAAAGGTTCAGTGTCATGAGGTTAAAATGAGAACAGACAATTATTACCTGAGTTTGTTGCAAAGGCTGTTGCCAGGTAAGCACACACAGTTGCTGTGGCCTCCACATCCTTCCCCCACCCTGGTGGAGAATTTCAACACACTGCAAAACTTTATTAACTGAGTTTCATCCCACAGAAATAAATTCTTGCAGGATCCAATTTGGACAGACTGTTACTTTCATCTCCTAAAACACTGCTGCATTCCCAGCATGTATGAATGAGAATTAGACATTTTCAGGAAAAAAATCCGCTGGGATTTCTGTAACCATGGTAACAGATATAGATGGCAGGCCTGCTTCCAACCCATGTTTTATTGTTCTAGCAGTGAATTGGATTCTATAAATAACCAGCCTGGCCCTTGGTATAAAGTACTGGCCTTTTACTTCCCCATTAAAACAAAATTTTAAAAAGTTAAATATTGCACCAGTTAAAAGTGCCAAGATCAGTTCCATGCTAAACCCACATGAGATGTCTTGTTGCCTAAGCCACAGTGGAAAGGGGAGAGCATTCAAAATTATTAATATCTATTTTGTATTCATTACTCTTGTAATAATAAATTTACATTTTACTGTTTAGCAGAACTTACTCTCGAGGTAAAATTAAAAAATGAAAAGCATCCCCATCAAATTTTCATGTGTTTTATTGAGGTGAACATACACATGGTCCACATAGTCAATGAAAACTGTCATAAAATAATTTAAGAACTTGTGTTGAAAGGTATTAGCAGCACCATCAGTATTGGAATACCAGAAAACACATCTCCATAGGGCAGTTATGCCTGGATAAAATGCCATCATCTGGAACAGGGGATGGGAATGGCTTTGTTGGATGCTCTGGGGAGTTGTGAGTTTTAAAACACACTTTTTTTGCTAAATACTTTGACGATTATTGTTACAAAAAATACAACTAAATAAGATACTGCATAGTATTTTAATTAACATAAAATCGACATGGAGGTGTGTAAAGCAAGACTCAAATCTCTGCTTCCACATACTTTTCATTTCTGAGTAGAGAAATCTAAAATTTAAAACCAAAATATAGACCTAGTGTATTCTCTAAAAGACACACCTTAGGTGGAACATATCGGACTACGAAAATACATATCTTCCATTCTGTTTAATAATTTACTTTAGTTAAAAAGTTGTGAAATTCTCCTCACAAGAAGCGTATACAAATTGATGACTTTAGTAAATTAACAAAAAGGATTATTTTACTTTTTGTGTTTTGTTTTTTTTAAAACAAGGCTTAGCCCCCGCTGTAACAATTATACAAGGAAGAAAAGAGACTACATTTATATGAAGGAATACAAATTTACACACATTTTACAGTGACTTATACCCTACACATCTACAAAATTCACAGTTATAATACAAGCAAGTACAAGGCCGGGGATAAAGCTGTCGGATACCAAAAAAAGTTTCTACTTTAAAAAAAAAAAAAAGATAAAACAGGAAGAGCTTCAAACTCCTGCGTGCCCTGCCCTCAGCACACGCACACGGCTTTCCTGGGCGGGTGGAAGAGGCTGGGGCTGAGCTTCTTCTGGCCGCGCAGGCTGCGCCGCATGGCCAGCTTGGCGGGCGTCCTGCGGGCCGGCGCCAGCCCCCGCCGCGGCTTCTTCAGCGCCGCCGGCCCCGAGTTGGACTCCTCCAGTGTCCTTTTAAAGTTCGCCCCGGGCGTCCTCTCCGCCTCCTGGGCTTTGGTTTGGCCGGGAGGGGACACCTTGAAGCCTTTTTGGTCCGTGCCTGAATTGGCGGAGTTGGAAGGGGAGAGGCTGACCGACAAGCCGTTGCTGTAGGACTCGTGTAGCCTCAAGGCCAGAGCTTTGCTGCACTTCTCCTCGGCGGGGCCGCAATCCTTCGGGGTCCCTCCCGACGGAGGCGCGGGGCTCTTGGCAATCTCGTTTGGCAGCTCCGGGTATTTCTCTGTGAGCATGTTGCTGTGCAGCAGGGGAGGAATGGGCTCGGCAGAGTTCAGGCGTGGCCACGGGTCATCTTCTGGGAGCTGAGGGAAAAGAAAAGGCAATGTTTAGGCATAAATAGAGTCATAGAATCATGGAATGGTTTGGGCTGGAGGGCACCTCAAAGATCATCTTGTACCACCCCCTGCCATGGGCAGAGACACCTTCCACTAGCCCAGGTTGCTCCAACCTGGCCTTGGAGGACATTTCCAGGGACAAACACTGTCCTTTGGGGTGGAGACTGTGTCACAACATCTCTCTAAATCTCATCAGAAGCAGAAAAATCCCAGTCCAGAACTTTTCTCCCTGCTGAGGTCGAAGATCAGAGTGGGGATCTGAGCTGCTCTGTAGGACACTGAGGGATCTGCAGGCTCCTGCTGTGAACGTGGGGAGTGCCTGCAGCCTCTGCCCTGGGATTTGCAGCAGCAGCATTTCCAACAGGCAGACGTGACTTCCCTCCTTCAGACACTCACAGGCACCTGCCCTGCCCTCTGAAGATCCCACACAACATCAGGAAGGGGCTTCTGACCCTTGTTACATTCCAAGTTCTCAGTTACTGCATAACCAGGTTATCAGGAGATGGACCAGCTCGTCATGGCAGGTGTTCCCACTGCCCACAGAAAGGTGCAGTGTCAGAGCTGTTCTAAAAACAGCTGCTCTTTGCTCTGCAAAGGAACATTTTACTGCCTTTGCTTCACTCCAGCCCCACCCCAGGAAGCACAGTCACTGTCTGTTGGGCAGAAGCTGTTTAATGATGGCCTGAGGACCAGGGACTTCCTAAACTCTGACCCTCCCTTCAGCTACTCATCCCTTCTGCAGCCTCTGAGAAGTGTTTCTGCCTCATTCTCAGTCCTAGCAAGAGGAAAATGGGGACAACACTTGCTCTCCCCATCCACGGGGGGATTATGAAAATTAGTGTTTATGCAGTGCCCTGAAGATATGAATTATGACCTTATTAAAGATTTAATTGTGAAGAAATCCCTGGTTACACAGCGAGTCCTTCAAAAGCAAATTTCAAGGCCACATTACTCTGCACACCATCGATGTAAGGCATGTGACAGTTATTATTTAAACATAATGTGTTGAAAACTCACATGCACACACAGTTCCATCACTCAGTCTAACCCCTCAGGTGAGTAAGAGATGCTTTTCAAGACAGCCCAGAACAACTCCAGTTCACCCTCAGGATGAGCTCCAGGACTGCTCAGCACTTGGCACAAATCTAACACTGAGGATTAGTAAAATGCACTCCAAAAGAGAAGATAATCAGAATTGTTTCCAGCAGCCACAATGACTCTCCACTCCTCTGCTGCTCCCCACATGTAGACAAAACCAATCAGGTAATTCTCTTTTACTACATTTACCCACACAAGAAGCAGACCTTTATGGATGGTGTTTTAAAGGTTATTCTTCAACTCAATCCCTCCAGAATCCCTGAGGCAGCTGGCTGACACTCACAGAGCAGCCCTGGCAGTGCCACTGCAGCTGCTCAGGTGAATTTTGGACAGTCCCTCTCTAACAACAACTTAGTTTTACATTTTTATTGTGCATGACATTTCACACTGTGGCTCTTATCTCCAACATGTCCTTCCTGGTGCAAACAGCTGAGACTGGAGAAGGCTTTAGGAAGCCAAAGGAAGGCAGAGAATGGACTGCTGGAGTGTTGATGTAACAACACAGGAAAAACAAACCATGAATCACCATTTAATTTCTCAACAATCCAATCAATCTTTATCACTGGCCTCAGGAATACTGGAATTAATTTGGTATTAGTAATTGCTGCCAGAAGGACAAGCAATTAAGAAATACTTCTGTTTAATTGAGAAACTTTGGGCTCCATCTATTTCCAAATTAATTGTTTTGGCAGGTAGCAGCTGTCAGGAGTCAGGGCCATCCCTGCTTCCTTCACAGGAACTGGGACAATCCCTATGCACTACAACTGAACAGTAATTTTGCAGGAAGATTAATTAATTACCAGCCTAAATTGGATCATACATTTACCTGCAACTTCATGTAGCCAAGTATTTATGTATTGTTTTGCAAGTGGATGCTGTTCCCTACTGTCATATTTTCTATGGCCAACAAAATAGGGCTTTTCCCTCCTGGGATGTTGCCCGTGTCACTGGGATCCCAAAGGATCATGGAATAAAGGCATTTCCTGATTCTCTCACCACCTGCTTCCATTTATGTAGATTCACAGTTCACTGCATCGACTTAGATGGACAGGGGGGCTGAAAAAATAAAGACTTTCCCCAAGTCCTCATCCAGAACTGCTGGTGCCTGGATACTCTGCAGTCAGCACAGCTCAATATTTACTAAATGGTCACTGATAATTCACACACAAACCACATGGCACAATTGAAAATGTTAGGAGCACTTCAAATTCAAGTATTTTTTTCCTCAAGATTTTCCTGGGTTTTAAACTGTTCCATGGATTTTGCTGGATGGGAGGGAAGGAGACAAAGTTGGAGCTTGCTGTTTTATTAGCAGCTTGTTTCTCTCAAGGGAATGTTCAAAACTCCCTTCCTAATTTCTCATTTCTTTTGCTTTGCCCAAAGGACAGTTATCTAAAGATACTGCAGAACATCAAAGGGCAGTGACTTAAATCAGGAGATGCTGGTAATTACTGAAACAAACATCCACTCATAACTACACTCCAGTTCCTAGAGGGGGGAAAGAAAAAGCCACAAAACAAGAAAACAAAACCCCTTCTCAACAGCTCTGTGTTAATGGTTAAAACCTCAGCCTCGAGAAAGACCTTATGTTGTAATGTCCCTCGCTCCAAGAGAGAATATTAAATCAAACAAAGGAGGAGAATAAGATCTCCCAACACAGCAAGGAATGTTCTTTACAAGGTGTGTTGGAATAAATTAACCCATGGGATACCTTAGAGAGGAAAATGAAAGGGCCACCAACCACCACAGCCAACCAAACCCAAACCCCACGGTCAGAACACACCCATGAGCACCCCTGCAATTCCCAGCTGTGCTGCACCAGGGCCTGCCAGGGCAGAAGGGAAACTGGAGCCCAACCTTTTTCTTTAAGGGGATGGTGTTTTTCTGTTTTAAACCTCTGATTCCTCTCTTTCCATAGGCTACCTTGGGCTTTGGGGAGGATCTGAGAAAACTTACTTTTAAGGAACAGTGCATTTAAAACTGTGTGAACCACGTGCATAGTTACAGTAATCATTTCTTCCCCACTAAGGAGGGAACAGAGATCCCCAACTCCTAATAAACAATCAAGAGCAATTCTGAGAAGTTTGTACTTTAATGCTCTGCCTTTGGTGTTCCTAAGGCTTTTAAGAAACACTGGTAAAAGCTGGTGCACTTCTCCAAAGCTTTACACGTGGATACACTGAGGATGTGGTCAGGTCATTGCTGTTAACTCCAGAACTGACATATATTATCTACACATACATAGTGCCTGGTCCACTGAGTGAGAAAAACACTAAAAACACCAAAGAAAAAACAGCAATTTACATGGACAGGTCAGTAGTTTCTATGAGGTACAACCTTATCCCTGGCAACAACTTGACTCCACCATGACCTCCAACCCTCCCCATCCCACCACCAGAAGGGAGGAAAAGGCACACTGCCACGAGTTTAGGGAGCATTGAAAGGTCCATACCTTGACAGGGGGCGTGCAGCAGCGGGAGGGGGTCATGCTGTTGAGGTCGGGGCTGCTGTAGCAGGGCCCCTCTGCCAGGTTGAGGTACAGCTCCTCCTCGTGCTCCCAGGCGCCCTGGCCCTGGCGCAGCGGCGCGATGCAGATCACGATGGCGCTCGTGTTGTCCGCGCGCAGCATCCGCTGCCGCCAGCGGCCCAGGGCACGGCTCACCAGCATCTTGGCACACGACTGCCGGTGCTCGCCCTGGGGGGACACACAGGGACACTGTGGGCACACACAGGGACACTGTGGGCACACACAGGGACACCATGGATGCAGCTCAGGCAGCACAGCCTGAGATTTGCACTCCTCTAAGCTCCATGCTGAGGTAGCTCCATTCAGAGGTGGTAATTGGAACATCTTCCTGCTTTACAGAATGGAGCTTTAAGAGCAGGCTGCAGTCCAGTCCGTGGATATACAATGCTTTAAAGCATAAAACCAGTAACAGCCTGGCTGTGACACGACCAACAGCCTTTTCAAAGGGGTTTACAGACTATTTACTTGCTGATGCTCCACTCTATAAAAGCTAAACTGTTTTGTAAAATGAACCAGAGAAGAATTTAATTCAGTCTAAACAACTGTCTGCATTGTGACATGAGCCCTAATGTGACATCAGTTTAATTTTCAGGCACTGTTTTGTATAACTTCCTTAGGGAAGAAACACATTTTATGTCCTTTACTGCTCAAGAGATACCATCCTGGTTGTCACACCTCCCCCAAATGACAACAAAACAATAATAATAAGTAATAATAGATTCAACAATGTTAACATACATGGTATTTGACATCAGCCACATTCTAACAACTTTATGGTGGGGCAAAACTATGAGAATATGCCTCAGTAACAACCCCTTTGTCAGGTAGCTCTAATCTACACTAGCCTGAGCAATTTTTAAAGGTAAAAAGATTAAATTCCTACAGTGTCTTATGGGCATTGCTCTCACCATGAAGTACTTCTTTTCCTCGTGATCCTGGCACATGGAGATGGCATCCTGAGGTGGGATCATGTTCCACAGCCCATCACTGCCCAGGATGATGTACTTGTGCTTCTGGGGGTCGATGGTGTGCACGCTCGTGTCGGGCTCAGGAGACACCACAAATTCACCACTGTAGAAGTCATAGCTCCAGAGATCACCTGGCAAAGCAGAAAATGGGTTGGAATTGTTACACTGCACATGCAAAATCTCCATCTTGGAAAATACAGAAAAATGTTCCCAGGAAAACTAACAGCAGCAGCAACACAGAGTAATTCCAGCACAGTTACTCTTCTGCTGTAGTCACTTCCAAATATATTTATTGTAACAATTTAAATTAAAGCACATTCAAACCTATGTTTATAAGAGATCTTCTATTCTCTTAAAACTAGTTTATGGGAAAAGGGGAAATGTAACAGATTAATACCTTGAAAACAGTGAAACACCTCAATCACTACCCAAAGTGAAGCCTACCTGAATATTATTAATACAGTTCTCCTTAACAGGAGTAAGGCTCATCCCACTCCAAACTTGCAAATACCTGTGAGTGCAGGTGCCACAGGGAGAGAACAAAGGCAGAGGGGAAAGGAGGAGACTGAGCTTTGCCCCTGTTCAATCCTCCTTGCCACTCCTCTTCCCTGTGCAGCAGGAGCATCACTGCAGAGCCAGGCAGGGCTGTGCTGGGGCCTCCCTGCAGCTGAAGCCAGAGCTGGAGAGAGGCCATAGGAACACGAGCAGTGCTGAGTTCCAGCAGGACAGCAGGCAATGAGAGCCTGAGCCTCTCCCCAGGACAGCCTCATGCAGGGAACCCTTCTGTTTTTAAACCTCCCTCACTGTGTGAATGGGTTTGGGGTCACCTCACCAGCAATGAAGCTGAACAAGAGAGTCAAAACATCCCCTGGGTCCCGTGCTCCCTCCAAACCATCCACAAGTAAAACCCACTCCATCAGAAAACTGCATTTCCAGATCAATTTATTTCAATTTCAGTTGTCCAATATACTTGAAAATACTAAAAACCTTTTCTAACGTTGGGTCTTTAAATCAAGAATGGTGAGACTTTGTGGTGGTACCTCCTCTTTTATTTATTTCCATGCTCATAAACAACTTCCTGTAGTAATAAGCAACAAAAAGTAACATTATTAATTGCAAGCACTGGCTGCATTTTTTCTCTGCAGAGCACACAGCTCTAAAAGCAGAAACTAATTCAAACGTCAGAGTTGAACAGCAAACAGAAGCTCAACGACTCCAACTCAAGGGTGAGGTCTTGCCAGGCTCTTTGCTTTTTTGCTGGCCTCACAAAGCCAGTAGCTTCTTCCACATCCATCACCACCCTTTTAAAGATAATAAATAAGCTTTTTGTCTTCCTACTTCCCTCCATTAGCTTTGCCTTAAGCTATCAACCGGTTGAAAAGACTCTTGCAGAAGGAGGAAAGGGAATATTTCAACTCAATTACTGCACTCCACTGCAGCAAGCAGGGCCGTGCTGCTCATTAAAGCCCCGACTCTGCGGCTGCAGCAGAGCCCCACAAGCACATGCTGCTAATGAGTGCTAATTAAAAGCCAAGCCTGCTCCTACAGAGGTGCACTCGGCCTCCACAGACCCCAACAAAGCCAGCTGGCAAGGAGATCAAAATAAATACTGTAACACAAGAGCTGGGCTCCAGCACTGCAATTATTGGATGTGAATTGCCACTGAAAAGTCTTGGTGTGCTCCGAGTTCCTCACATCAACCTGTCATGGACACAGCAGGGAAAATAAACAAGAATTTGGGATCACACAGCCACGTCTTGGAATTGGGGCACCATCCATTTCTAATGTGCATGGTGTTTTTATGCTTTTATTTGCTTTGTTTCTTCACACTCATTTACAAGAAATGACAAATGTTATTAGCTGAGTCAGTTTTCTAATTAGAAATGCTGGGTTGGATGATAAAAATAACCTGATGGTATTTAATTTGGGTCCATGTACAAACATGTCATCATGTCCATCTGCTGCTCTTCCTGAGCAAACTGCCAAATAACCATCACACTGATTTCAGGGGATCTTCTCCAAGAGGAAGAAGGCTCCTTGCAGGGATAACTGAGATTATCAGTGGTTATAAGGAGGAAATACACAATAACTTACACCCAGCACTGTAGGATGGAAGAGCATTAAAGCCCAATCAGGAATTAACCGAGCAGTCAGGAGCTACTGGAAGCTCAGAAGAACTCCAGGAGTCACAAACTGAGACAAAATAAAGCTTTTGTTCTTTAACCCAGCAAAAATCCCACAAAGAATACATGAAGCCTGAGGCACTTGAGGAAACCCAGATTCTTCCCTCCTCAGCCTAGAAGGAAACAACCAGCACTTGTGATTGCCTTGAGGAATGGAGAAAATTGGTTTTGGTGTTAATTTATCATCAGGCTTCTCCATAAACCTACAGAATCTTTGGCAGAATGGAGCTGCCCCAGGAGTGCTTCTCCCAGGCCCCTCAAAGGGCGAGGGACACTCATTTGTTATTTATTTTTTCCCTAAAGGGCAGAGCAGCACAGCCTGAGCCAAAGCTCTCTGGAGCTGCTGCCCAGATGGAATGGCAGCGTCAGCTCTGCCTCCTCCCTGCCCAGCTGGAGAGCTGGGCACTGACAAATCTGGAGCTGTTCTCCATGGCAGGCTCTGCCCCAGCTCTGGGGAGGAGAAAAGGCAGAGGGAAACAAGCCAGAAAGCACAGTGCACTTTTCCCTAAGCATTTCAAAGTGCTCTGAAATCTTTAACTGTGTTCCAAAGCAAGTAGACAGGCGAGTGACCCTTTGGCAGCCTGGGAAGTGGAGATCCCGTGATGCTGGGATGTGCCAAAGGCTACTGTTACAGCACTGGAATGCCAGGCTCTGAGTCCCAGTTGGGAGCCACACTATTTTTGTTCTGAATTAAAACCCAAACATTTACAGAACTCTTAACAATCTTGTTCTTTAAAAGCTTACACACTGGGGATATTTCTTTCAGTGTAAGGTTTTCGTATTCCTTTTTCAAAGGAAAGAAATGTTATTAATGCTATTAATTCCGTATCCTCTGGAAAAAAATACCTGTTCCTTAGTGCTGACTCAAACCAGAATAACATACAGAGATTTACACTAAAATTATACTGCATCTTACGAAATGAAACATGTTTGAAAGCAGATCCTAAAGGAGCAGGGCTCTAATTTAACTGTTTCTATCAAACTATGCAGTCTCTCTCATGTGCTGCTCCTTTTTAAAACACAACAAAAAGCCTACTCATAACCCAGCTGCTGCCAGGGAAATAATTGAAGCTACAAACAAAAACATCCATCATGTAAGTGGACTGGATTAAGCCCAAAGCCTTCTTATAGCAAAAGCGTGTCCACAAGTCACTTAAATCAAGTCTTTCATTTCTGTTTCAGAAAATGCTGTTTTTCCATACAAAAACAGCTTTTGGTTTTAATAGAGGAAAGAAAAGTTAACTTTGTAAGTCTGTCCAAAACAAAAACCCAGTTTGATTAATCCCAGAGCTTTTTAAATCAAAGTTTTATCTAAAAGGTCTGTTAGCACAGAGAGAAGACTTGCAGAACTTCCTTTTTTTCCCAGTGCCAGTGAAGCAGTGCTGAGGGGAGTGAGGCAAATCCCTGCAAGGATAGGGACAGGAACCAGTGGAAACCATTCAGGCTGAGCTGGGGGGGATTTTCACAACACTCCTGGAGCCAGGAGTTCCCAGCAGCCTGAGAAGGAATGGGACCAGTGTCCCATCACCCAGCCCAGGAGTTATTAAGGACAGTTCAGGCTGAGGGATGGGGACAAAACTGAAAGAACAGCAAACAGAAGTGTCCCAAAAGCACCTGAGGCTCCTTGAGCAGTATGGTTTTAGGAACTTGTTACACAGTATTGCAGCCAAACCTGTTGAAAGGATGCCACCCTCAGCACTGTGGAGAAAAGCACAGCTAAGAGAACAAGGTTTTCAACAGCAAATTAAACAAATAATTGCATTTTAAGTGAAGGGTGAATCCAAAGCTGCTCCTGAAGCAGTGTTCACCCCTGGAAGTGCTCAAGAACAGGTTGCACAGGGCTTGCAGCAACCTGGGCTAGTGGAAAGTGTCCCTGCCCATGGCAGGGGGTTGGAATGAGATGGACTTTCCAGCCCAAAACCATTCTGTGACTGCTCATCTCTGCCTGTATGTGCTCAAAACGACAGGCAAGAGAGAAAAGCTCTGTCTGGAGCTACACCACAGCCCTCTGTGAGAAAACCTGCAACAACTCCTATGCAAAAGCAGAGGCAAAGAGTTAAAATGACCTGCAAAAAACTACTCAGTGTCTGGCCTCGAACTGAATCCTCCAAATGAACACTGTGGTGGAATTTTAGCCTCCCAAAGCCAATCCTGGATAGCACCTGCTCAGCTGAAGGGGTAAAACCCAAGAATGCACTGACCAAACCTGGATAAAGTTCTACCTTCAGGAGAAACATTTTATGACTGCTTTTCTACATTGCCAGAGAAGAGATAGGCCTCAAAAAACAACAGTGAAATGCATGTAAAAAACCTAAACCTTTACCGAGGAACCTACTTAGATCACCTGAGGTCAGCAATACCCTCTTCTCCAGGGTTTCATGGTATGCACTTGCAGAGAGCTTCACAAAATTCTGGCATCCAGTAAGTTGCTCTGGAGAACAGCTTCCCTGTGCCTGTCAGAGCCAACATTCCTGTAGCTATACAATGATTCCCTCTTCCAGCACACAACTCCTTTTAGGGGGCAGCAGGCAACTCCTGTTCTTAGGAAAAATCAAACCTCTATGGTGGAGGCTACCCTACCTAAAATACAGGGGTGAGTCTATTACAGTTCTACCCAAAAACCGGGGAAAGGACAGTTATGATCCCACATGACTGAGTGATTTAACTAAGGGGCTCTTGGGTCAAGTTTTAACATTCATTAAACACCCCCCAAACAACTCCCAACACTTCAAGGCAATCCCTCCCCACAGAACCCACTCCCAGCTGCAGGTCTTGGCTCTACATTAGTTCCCAAGAAAAGGGGAAGAGGAGGGGAAAAAAGGTCTATAAAATATTTACTAGATTTAGAGCTGAACTAATTTACCAACAAGAGAGATCCCACATGATTTAAAGAGCCCTTTAAAAGCCCCATCTCTGCCACCACGCCATGACCGGGGAAGCAGGGGACAGCTGGGGATAGAACTTAAACACCAGCTGAGGAAAACCACAAGGAGTTTAAGCTGCACTTGCAGGAACCTCCAAAGCCCAGCCATTAATCACCCTGGTTGTCTACTCTCTTCTACATTTGGTTCTTGTTTCAAGTCATACCATAAGATCCTCAGAGCTCAGCCCATAGCTTCTCTCTACCTCCCCTACCCAGTACAGCCTCTTTCAAAATTACACACAGAGCCAGATTTTCCTTCAAAATTGGCTTCCAAAGATCAAACCTCTTTGTTCCATTTTTCCACAGCAGGTTCAATACCTGGGAACAATACACACATCCCCCTTGTACACTTGGAGCCTTGTCCTTACCAGCCCAGAAACAGCATTTGGGACACTCCCAGCCTTCACTAACACAAGAAAATTCAAATAATTTGAGTCCACTCACACCTGTTTTGGGGACAGGCATAAAAAACAGACAGTTACCATGAAATTATAGGTGTCAGGAAACTCAGTTACACAGTTCCACCCTGAGGAAACAAAATGCCCTTCTGATCAGGGAGCAAATCCCAAGGTGGACAATTCTGGGATTCCACAGGATTCAGAAGTATTTGCTAGGAGGAAAACTAGTATAAAAAGAGATGTTTTCATGGTCAGGTCAGCAGAAGTAGCCATGAAAATGCAGAATACTCTGCCACAGCTTAAAATATTTCATTAGAAGGCATAGAAACCTGCTGTATCCAGCAAAAGCAGCTTAAAGATACTTCACAGAGACAGTATGAAGCCCAAATATTTCTGACCTGTTATGGGGCTAAAATAAATTAGCCCCATACATTACTTAAATACCTCAATACAGCCACTGTGCATACCACAAATGCTTATTTTAGGGCAGAAGGACACTTCTGACAATCAGAACAGGAAAGGGGATGTCAACAGAATTCAGCTGGCCAGGATTTCTCTGACACCAGGGTTCTTTCTGTGGCTGAATATTTGATCACTGCAATACACTCCCCACAGTGTTTTATTCCTGCTATTCCCACATTCCTTATAATGAATGTTAGATTTAAGGACTGCAGGGACGAGCCCACAGCAGAATATTTTAAAAGCATTTTAAGTGAAAGACACTTAAAATATCATCTATGATCTAAATTATAGGGGAATTAATCAGATGATCTTCCACTTTAAAAACAGTCAGTTCTGTTAACTTATTCCCAACTCTAGGATACTCTCCCCAGAGCAGAATGTTGGGAGACTCCTGACAAAAACATTATTGTCCAGCCTGGGATCTGTGTGAGGATTTTTACCAAGCAGAGAGTTTGGATTCAGCAGCAAGAACCAGAGAGCAGATCCCAGTGGGACTGAGGAGTCTTGGAACCCAGCACGTGTCAGCCCTGACAGTTATCACTCCACTGGGAGAGGCTCCAGGGACTGGGAACAAACTGGGAGGCAGCCAGGAGGTCAGGCAGGGCCCAGGAACGAGGGTGGCTCTGGTGGTGGTGGGTGTCTTTTAAGTTTTTGAAACCAAGAATTGTTAAAACATAAGTGTTCCCATTTTTGGGACCTGAAACTCTCTTTCATGCTTCTCTTCATGTGCTGAATGGGAAAGAATGCAATGGGGGCTAACAAATGCATCATTCCTTGAATTCCCACCTGCACACAAAACCCAGCCAAAGGCTTTTCTTCAGCTTGCTGAGAGCAATCAGACCAAAAGGCAGCAAGCTCTTTAGACAAACAACAAACTTGCAATCACAGCAATGAAAGACTGATCAAAATTAAGTGCACTCTGATGAAATTTAAGGGAGAAAACAACCAGAAAACACTAATGGGTAAGAGCCATCCAATGTTTCAGTTATGAAGTACTTCCCCAAAACCATTTACCATTAGTTTTCTAGTACTGCAATATGCATTTAGTCCTTGGAGTAAGGTGCTCCTTGAAGACTGTTTTCCATTACCAGTGCTCCCATAAAAGCAAGTTATAGATAAAACAGACTTGACTTCCATCCCATTTTATGCTAAGTCTTAAAAAAGATTCACACAGAAGGAAGACCAAAATTATTTGTATGCAATGCAGCAGAACTTACTCTTGCCATCAACTAGTCAAAAATTACAGTCCTATTATCAGAGTGAGAAAGAGACAAACGTGCTCTGGATGTTTTCATCTGCACCAGAAATCAACTCCCATCCTTGCAAGACCGACACTGAGAGTCCTGCAATCTGTAAGGCGGGTTCTTCTCTCACCAATGCCACCTTTTGCAGCTTTATTTAAAAAAAAATAACTGCATTGTATTAAAAAGCCATTCACAGAGGCCCAGACCTTCAGAAGGCAGGTGAGGCAAGCCCTTCAAGCAGCCCAGAACTTACCCAGGGCTCTGGCCACGGCCAGGAAGGGGATCTGGTCGATGACGGTGCTGCGGCGCACGGGGCCGTTGTGGGTCAGCCGAGGCCTCTTCCACACCACCCTGTTCACACCAGACTTGTTGATCACACTAAAACCAGGAGGAAGAGGCAGAGGTTAAACAGGAGTGGGAATGAGAGCTGAGAAGTTGGTTTCAGTGAGACAGAACCAGTTAAATATGCAGATATGGAGGCAAAAATGGCAAGGCCCTCAGGGCAGGCCACGGCACAATTATTTCAAAACACACCGTATGGCCTAGGGAGTTTCACTGCATGTTAAACCAAAGGGACAAGTGAGAGATGGAGGGCAGAATAAAAAGCAGGGGAATGAAGAACTGGAAGAAATTCTGGCTGGTTATAACAGATGCAAGAGTATCCCTTTAATGTGTCAGGGAAAGAACAGAACTGACTTAGCTTCCCCCAAATGAGGGCCATCAACATCACCTCACTGGGGTGGAAACACCATGTAGTGCCTCCTTGAGTCTTCTCCACCTCCCCCAGTGGAGAAACAAGAGCAGAGAAAGGAGCAGCCTGCTGGAGGGATTCCCTTTCTGGTGCACGAAGGCAGACATAGAGAGGAACTGTTCCTCCTCACTGTCTGCTGGAAGCAGGAGACAGGAGGAAACAGCTCTGCATTTGCATGTGAACACCTGCTCTAAGGCACTGAGCGCTGCTTTGGCTCTCACAGATGGCACTGAAGGGTCACAGATACACAGCAAATAACTAGGGCAGATGTAGCAGGCAGAGAAGAAAGAATAGTCTATGAACCATCCCGGAATATGAGCTAATGAAACCAGGAACTAGCAAAGCTTGGTCCCAAACAAGTTTATTTCTTAACTAGATACTTTCAAGTTCCTTTTATCCAAAGAACAGCCATTGGTAATTAGAAACTGAGCAGCTCTGGAACAGCCTCAAGATTCTCCATACTGAAGCTATTCAAGATGTACTTCCTGAGACTTCAAAGGCCTTAACAACAAGGGCATGTTGAGCTCCATCCACAGCACGGCAAAGTCAAACACCACATCCTAAAAATTGATCTCATCCACTTGTACCACTAATGACCACACAAAGCTCACTTCAGTCATTACTGGAAAGAAAGCCTCATCCCACACTCGGACTGTTACTAAGAAAATACCATTTTAATGGAAGACTCAATTATGCTCTCTCCTTAACTGTTCCCAGTCTGCTCTCATGAAAGAGAAGACATTACCAAGCACAGCTGCACAGTTCCACCTCACTCCTACCATATGCCTCACAGCCAGCCTGGGAAAACAAGAAGGAGCACCAGTAAAAATAAGAGTAAAAAAAAAAACCAAATCAAATTAACTGTTGCTGTAAACACAAAGTTTCAGGGAATGCTTCTCTGAAGCTTCAGAGACTTTCAACCTCTGAGATTCATAATTTGGAAACCTATAAAGGTACTAACCCAGCAAAACTGCAGGCTGCCCCCTCTGCAGAGCCACCTGACCAGCTCCCAGCTGCCAGAGACACAAATGTCTCAAGGTTAATGGGCTGACAGGGTTGTCAGATGAATGATGTCAACAGGAAGACTTTCAGTGAGCCCTGCTCAGAGAAGGAAACTGTGCCCATCCATCTGGTGCGGCTCCGCAGGCCGAGGGAACACAGAGCTCCTGTGAAGCTCTGCCAAGCCCGAGCCCTGAGGTTTGTCTCCAAACATTTGTGCCACCTGACAGCCCTGCCTGCTTCCCCCTCGCTCTCAGGGAACACATATCCACCCCAGCTCAGGTGTTCCAGCCCCTGACAGGGAAGAAATGCCTCCTGTACAGGCTAAAACCACGGTGTTCTAACATTTACAGGGTGTATTTAAACACAGCAAATGCAGGATTTTGTTTCAAATCAAACATTTTCTTTTACATTCCCTAACCAGAAGCTTTGAGGAGCCTACTCAACAGCTGCCATTGTCATCTCAGGAACAATGCAGAATGCCTGAGAAATCGCAGGGTTTTGTGTCAAAATCTGGCCAACTGGGTATTCCAGACCTTGTATTATTTTACCTACATGGAAAGGCAATTTTCCCAACTCGCAGAATCCTCAGAATTTAATGAAAAACAGGTCAACTATCACCATCTCCACTTTCAAAGCTCTTGGTGAACACGAACTGCTGTACGATCCCCCGCCAAAACAAGCAAGCTCATGTTAAAGCAGACAGACTTACCTGCCCCCAAGGCCTTCAATTCTCTCCCTTTCTTTGGGAAGTTCTGGCTTGTGGTCCTGTGTCACCTCCACAGCTCTCACAAAGTCATCCTTGGGGTCATCCTGGACTCCCAGCACCACCCCTGAGTCCCCCACGTGAGCCACGTACATCTTGGAGCCGCGGATGATCACCACGCTGGCCGTCGTCCCCGACGTGCTCGGCAGGCCCGTCATGGTCTTGGGCCACTCTGCTGCAGGGAGGAAAAAAGGCCCAAAAAAGCATGTTTCCAATCCTATGGAGCTGGGAATGTCTTGAAGGTCAGGATGAAGGGTATGTCAGAGGCTTGTGTAATGTTACAACACAATCAGAGCTTAACTACAGCACAGCCAGGCCCACCAGTGCCCCCAGGTCACTCCTGCTCTCTGAATATCACTTTCAGCTACAGCTTAAATTGACACATCTATACGGAAAAAGCCAGCACCAAAGCACCACAACAGGATTCAAAAAACTGTCTCCTCTAGCTTAATATTTCAAGCATCACCAGAAGAACACAGGGGAAGATGGGCTCCTTGAACATGATCGATCCGAGTGTTTTGTTGAGATCTACTGTTCCTTTTCCTGTCTGAAGAAGTAAAAGTGTCATAAATTGCATTGTTTTGTCTGGGCATTTGACTGGCAATCAGGATTTCTGGACATTTCTGATCCCCTTGGAAGGAAAGAAAATGTTATTTTACTTTTATAGCTGCACAACAACATTTTAGGCTGAGTAACACCTCAACTGTTTTACCCACATTTCCTTTGAGGGGACTGAATAATGCAGACTATTTAGAGATGCTCTCCTTAGCCCAACATCCCCCTTCTGCAGGAGACACCCCTTGAACCCAGAGCAGTAACATCCCTATAGTGGTGTCAGCTATGCGTGGTTAGGGAAACCTCCTCCTTTCTCAACTGCTTTGCCCTCAAACCACTTACATTAACTTCCTACTACACATTTCTGTTCGAGCCAAAGTTCCCTTTCATGCCTTTTCTATTTTTACATCTACTAAAGCTCATCTTCTTCCAAAACTCCACGGAGAAAACGTTCCCATTCGGAGAGATCAGCCAAGCCACCCTCCTCCCCACTTCAGCACCCGCCGCAAACCCAACTCCAGTTATCAGTTGATTTCAACTGTCAACAGCAACCTCCTGTTTCTTCTTCACTGCACCCACTCATGTCTCCAGACAAACTCTGCAGGGAGACTCATCTCCCTGTCACATTCTATCTCCTGCACTTCACAAGTCAGGCTCACACAGCACAACACCAAAATTCCACCGTGACACAAGCTGTCTGCAGGAAATACCCAAGCCAGGCTGCCAAAGCTCTGTATCCTTTACTTTCCTGGGGCACAACAAACACACAAGAAATAAACAGACAAGAAAAGAAAAAGAAAACACAATTACGCCTTCCCCTCTGTGAAAATAGGTATTTTAAACTCCTACGGTTTTAAGCAGGACCAAAAAAAATAGGAACTTCAGTTCTAGTGCCACTGAACCATGTTCAGATGCCTTGAGGGCAAAGTGCTGAAGGTGAAGCAGAATTTATAGACAGTGGAGAGATAAAAGCTGCATTTCCTCACTGTGAACTACCAAAACATCCAGCATAATTTAAACATTTAAGTTCTAACAGAGTTCTAGCTTTATGTTCTAAATACTAAACCACACTTCCTCCCTAGGAGTAGCTTTATTTCAGGAACACAAACATTCAATCAGCTTATTGGTAGTACTTTGTCTGGCAGTTTTAACTATGGATATTAAATCTAACACATTCCAAATGGAAAGCAAACAAGGGAGGAAGCCAAGTGGTAATGAGGACTTCAACCATGCACTTAACAGAAAACAATCTGCAACTAATGAGTTTCTGTCAGTGTAACAACCCCTCAATAGCAATAAAATATATTAGAGAGTCAAATCAGCCTTTACGGGGCTGAGGAGCACAGAGGGAAATCACCCACTTGTGAGCAAAAGAATGATAGAGCAGCCTCAGATTTTCGGCTCGAGAGAACCAGATATGATCTGCTTATCATCAAGGGACTGTTGTGCATGCCTTGCTCCTCTTTAGATACCATTATCAGATCCAGCACAGTTCTCTCTTCAGACATTGTGTCTCAGCAGAAATCAGCAAAAGCATCAAAACTGCCAAGTTTTCTTCTGAGCTCAAGTATTAAAATCAAAGCCACTCGGCCAACTCCTCCAAATTTCAAGAGCATGTCTTCAGCAATCTTGTAACCTGAGCAAGAATGTCTTCCTAAAGCAATTTTCCCCTCTTCTTGAAAACCACCCTTCACTCACCTTTGTAACTTTGTGCTCATAAACTCAACTGGATTTGTACCTTCCAACGTGAACCTTTACTCCCAAAGCTCTTTAGTACAGAGAATCTTATTGCTTGCTACAGAATTAACGCACAAACAATTATCAGCAATGACAAAGGGGTATTTTTCTGCCTTTTTTTTCCCCTGGTACTCTCATGATAAATGTTTTGTGTCTATCCCAGGAGATACAGGGGATGATCCCAGAACTTCCACCAACCAACAGACCAGGAGAGTGTGAGCTTCTCTTCCAACAGCCAGCTGGAAGGAGTAAAGCTTCCATCCTCCACACCAAAACTGCAAACCATTCTTCCACCCACTCTCCATGATACCAAAATACCCAGTTTGCATTTCATGCCCATAGTGTCACCTACCCACAGTTAAAGATCTGCTCTACGTGTGATAATGTGGAAAATTGTTTCTTATAAGTAAAATTCACACCGGGATCTCTCTAACACAGCACGGAGTGACAAACCAGAGGTAATATTTTTGTCCCACAAAACTCAGGCTGTTGCCCACGTGCAGCAGAAATCGGTAAGACCAAACATACTCTGGAGTTTACTAAACACCTCAAACTGTCATCAACCACTCACAGCCAGAGCTATGTTGTTTCTCACAACAGTTTCAATTGCTTCCACAGCCCCAGTAATTGCAAAAGACTCATTATTAAAACAGTGCTTCCTGCACTCTGGCACTTCACCTCTGCCTTTGGTGCTCACACAGAGTTCCAGTGACAAGTAACACACCAGGGCTACGACAACTAGAAAACTGAACTCCTTATCTTCCCCCCCCATACCATCCTCTCCTATTCACACTTCTTCCCCCTTATCACCCAGCTCCGCAGCCCAGGAGGGTGCCCACCCAACATCAGGGCTGTGGGCAAGTTCTGGTGCTTCTAATATTCACACCCTTTCCTTTCTGCACCGTTTCCAGTGCACCCTCGACCTTGCTATTTCTTCCCTTGTATCTTCTAAGTGTTTGACATCTGCACAACTTCTCCATTTTGCTATTCAAGAAAAAGGAAAACGAAACTGTTCTGACACCATAATCCCCCCGCACCCCTTTGAATCACTTCGCTGAAATCCCCGGGGTGCTCACAGTGCAATTCTTGCTTTTCAGGTTTCCCTCCCAAGCCCAACTGTCATTATGTCACTGTGCTCTGTATCCAGTTTTACTGTGCTCCACACCTTTCCATCTTCATGTCAGTACACTGCATTCTTTCTTTCTGAGGCTTTTGAATACATAAATCCATACACAATACACACACACTGAGTATTATATATAAACAATAACCATAGCATAAACCATAACACTCACTTTACCAAGAAAAAAAATACCTTTCAGAAACTCAGTTCTTCAGTCTCTCTAGACTCAGGGAGAGAAAAGAGTACAAGAAATGGTGACTGTCACCTGTGTGGGCACTCTCCTTTACCCTTTATTTAGGACCCCAGCTTCTATCTTCCTGCAGTTAACCTAACAATATAGAGAATTTTCAAGATACCGAGTGTGTTTTCTATTTTTTGGCAGGGGCACTGCATATCCCCCGATGCTCACACAACAACACGAGAGTGTTCATATCAACCACATTTCAATCCTTCCATCAGGACTCACAAAGACAATTGGAATCACACTTCGGGGAAAAAACACCATTCCAGCCCATTTCGGTTTCCTAAAATTACCTTTTTTTTTTTTTTCCCTTTTCACGATAAAAGGGAAACCTAAGGGGGAGTTCAGGGCAACTCGATGAAGCCCTCCAAATAAACCCAATTGTAACACGCTGAAAACACGCCGCAGCTCTGCCATTCCCGGCTACACACAGCACAACAGCGCGTCCTCCTCACCCTCTGTTTACATCTTTCCTCGCCCAGCCCGCTCTCCAGTTTTTCTCGTTTTACCCAATCACTTGACTCAACACCCCGAATCCTGCACAGGGACAGCGGGGACAGCGGGGACAGCGAGGCAAAAGAGGGCAAAGAGAGCAGCGATGGGGAGGAACGGGGTAAAAGGGGGCAGAGGGGGCAGCGAGGG